>OY390728.1:2603269-2896769 GCA_959613375.1 Heteropelma amictum | reverse complement strand
TTACCGTATCGCAGTTGTTATCGTCGATAGATGGGTTTACTTTTTTGTGTCTGTTTTCCTTCATCGTTCTCCGTGGTCTCCTGTCTGATTCTTCGTTTTCGGTGTCGGTGCCTGATGATTCCGAGTTGCTGTATGTTGTGACGCGTTTTTTCTTGGGTGATGGATTTCCTGATTGTTCGTCCGATGTTGACCTTCCGCGCGTGTCCGACTGGTGTGTGGTTTTCGCCTTTTTCGTGTCGTGGTGTTCGTTGGTCGATGATTCGCTCCGTAATCGAATCGGTAGGATCTTTGATGGATTCCTTGACATGGCGTCCGCGACGACGTTGAGTTTTCCAGGTTTATGGTGGATGTCGTATTCGTAATCACTTAATAGGGCTTGCCAGCGTTGTAATTGTTGTGGTGGGTTAGGTTTGGTTGTGAGGTATACGAGTGCTCGATGATCTGTTACTACTGTGAAACGCTTTCCGTAAAGATAATGTCGAAAGTGTTCAACCGCTTTTACCACTGCTAACAGTTCTTTATGTGTGGTGTCGTACTTAATTTCGGCGTTCGTGAGGGCTCGAGAGTAAAATGCTACTGGGTGATCGAAATTTTCGTGTTTTTGGCTCAAAACCGCGCCGATGGCATAGTTAGAAGCGTCGGTTGTTAATGTGAATCGCTCGTTATGATCTGGGTATCGTAAAATGGGTTGGCTGATAATTTTATTTTTTATTGTTTCGAAAGCTTCTTGGCACTCGGTTGTCCAATTGAATTTTTCGGATTGTTTTAATTGTTTCGTCAAAGGAGTGGATATTTTTGCGAAATTTTGAATAAACCTTCGGTAATAATTGGCTAACGCGTGGAATTGTACAATTGTCTTTTTGTCCGTTGGGGTTGGAAAATTTTTGATTGCCTCGACTAAATCTGGTTTTGGTTGTACCCCTTTTTCGCTAATGACGTGACCCAAATATGCTACCTCTTTACAGAGAAATTTACATTTGTTTGTCTGCAGCGTCAGACCTGCGTCAGTCAATCGTTTCGCGAGTCGCCTAAATTTTTTCTCGTGTTGTTCGAGATCGGTTGCGTAAATAACGATATCATCCACATAAACGAAAAGATCTGCACCCTGGAGTCCAGATAGTATTGAGTCCATTGCTCTCTGAAATGTAGATGGTGCGTTTCGCAATCCGAATGGCATTCGATTGAATTCGTAATGTCCACCCGGTGTGGAAAATGCTGTTTTCGGTTTGTCTCGAGGGTGCATCTCAATTTGGTGGAAACCGGATGCGAGATCAAAAACCGAGAAGTATCGCGATTTGCCCAATTGGTCGAGAATATCTATGATGTTTGGCAACGGGTATGCGTCGGGGATGGTTTTTCCGTTGAGTTTCCGAAAGTCGATAACCATGCGCCACCTTTTTTTTCCTGAATCGTCTGATTTTTTGGGGACTATCCAAACCGGAGAGTTATATGGAGACAGGGATGGTTGTATAATGTCTTTTTTCAATAGGTCCTGTACTTGTTCGTTTATTTCGGATTTGTGTACTTGAGGGAATCGATATTGTTTGGTGTTAATGGGTCTATCGTCGGTGGTATTAATTTCGTGTTTCACTACAGTCGTGTATCCAAGTCGTTCATTAGGCAGGTTAAACAGACGAGGATGTTCCGAAACAAGCTGGTATACACTGTCTTTCTCTGTGTCATCTAGATGATCTAGGTGCAAGAGTGACTTTACCGTTTCGGACCTTTCCTTGTCTCCGTCTGTAACTGCTAAGCAAATTGCTGCGCGGTGCTCGTCCTGAGTATCGCGAGAATCGCTTTCAATGTCGACAGGTGTTTTTGATACCTGCTCGATCGGCTGCAGTTCAACAATTGGGATTGCGAAAGAGATGTCATGGCTGGTTGTGTTAATCGCCCCTATATATGCTATTCCGCCACGGTTCGTTACGATAGCGTTGCCGAGAAACAGACCTTTGTTCGTTTCGATTTTTGGTATAAAACCCTCGGATAAATCGGTGTCTTTTATTCGGATTGATATCAAGGTTTTTGATCTGGCAGGGATGTTAATTTCTTCCTGGGTCTCGAATGGTATTATGGAGTCGTAAAATGTGATGCAGGATTTTGTGTATAATATATCAGCGGGTGTATCTTTGAAAAATGCATCTCCGAGAATTGCATCGTATGGGATAGGGATAGTGTCCTCGACGACATGGAATTCGACGTTAATGTTTTTGATTCGGATGGTATATTTGCCGGTTGTGTATAATATACCTTCTGTGATTCCCGAAAGTTCGTAAATTATTTGTGGGTCGATTTTGTTTTTGTGCCGTATGATAGATATTTTAGCCAAATTTATTTGTGCGCCTGTGTCTACTAGGAATCGAGAATTTCGTTTGTTTATATCGGGTGAGTTAATGGCGACTGTTGGTGGTTTTCGCCGTTTGGTGAGCCCTAGGCATACTGTCGCTTTTCTGATTTCCGGGTTACTTGATTTTACTGGGTCGACGTTGATGCGCGTTCTCTCGAGGGGCTCCGCGTCGCGCTGTTTCGCGGAGCTGCACTCCCGTTTTTTGGCGCGAGATCGTTACATTTGTTCACGTTCTCTGCCCTTGTGCCTGAGTTGTCTCGGCGGCTCGTGTGACCGTTTCTATCTTGCGAGTTCGTGCGATAGCGGTCGCGAGAGTTATCGCGGTATCGATCGCGGGAATTATTTCGATATTGGTCATGGGCGTTGTTTTGGTAACGGTCGCGAGAGTTGTGACGATATTGATCACGGGGGTTATTACGAGGGTCGTCACGGGAATTATCGGGATATTGGCCGTAGGAGTTGCGATATCGGTCGCGAGAGTTATTTCTATATCCGTTTTGGGAGTTTCTGTGTTGGTTGTCACGGTGATTGTTGTATTGGTTTTGCGTGTATTGGTTTCGTGGGTTATAATTGTTATAATTTTGCGGATTGTACTTGTTATAATTTTGCGGGGTGTAATTGTTATAGTTTTGTGTTCTTTGACCGAATTGATTTTTGCTGGGGTTTCCGAATTGTCTTGGTTCTTGGCGGGTTTGTCTCCATTTCTCTCTCATTTTCGCTAACGTTATGCATTCTGATGTTTCGTGGCCTCCCTGTTGGTGAAATTCGCAATATTTCTCATTTATACCCCTATTTGTTTCCGCGAATCGGACTCTAGCTGTTTCCGTAACCGTTTCCCCGGGTTCGGTTAAACGTGATCAACTTTGGTTCACCGTTGCGCGCCTCTGTAATTCCAGTTCGATGTTTGTTGCTTCGTGTATAGCGTTGTCTAGGGTCTCTAAATTTCGGTGAAGTAGAAGATTCGCGATTCTATCTAAGAGGCCTCGTACGAAAGCTTGGATTACAGCTTTTTTCTCTTCTGCCGTTCTTTTTTCTAAGTACGCCCTGTCGTCTGTCGCTGAGTATACTTCTGATAATCTTTCGGTAATTTGGTTCTGCAAAACTTTTACTCGGAGCCCGTAATCGAGGACTGATTCGTTGAATTTTTGTGACGTTGATTTTAGTTCGAGTCCTAAATCTGATAATTCTAACGGTTTTTTGTATGCCCTTTTCAGGTCTGCGAGAAGCGCGTCAAGCGTGTTGTATGTTTTTCCCTCTGTCAGGTCGTACGCTCTGCCAGTTAGTCTGAATATTACTGCATTTATTAAATATCGGTGATTTGGGTCGGGGGCGGTTTGCTGTACGCGTTTACACTTGCTAATAAAGTTTTCGATCGTTATATTTCCATCGCCGAATTGTGGAATTACCTTTGTTAGGTCGTTATATGTCGCGGGGTTCTGAGGTGCGGGGTTTGCCATTTCGGTCTCGTCGCTTTCGCTGTCTTGGTCTGCCAGTACGTGTCGATAAAATGTATTGGAGGTGTTTTGGCGTCCTATTCGGCCCCTAGGTGGGCGTATTGGCCTAATCGTGTATCGGTACGTCTAAATGAATTTTATTAAATTTGGAACAGAGCGTTAATGTCTATTTTCGCCGCGGAGGTTTATTTCTCGGTGATTGTTATTTTGTTTTGTCGAAAATGGATAAAGAGGAGAAAAGGGGAAATTTAAAAAAAAATTTCTATGTTCTGTTATTTTATTTGTTCGTTTTTCCCTGTAATTTCTATTATCGTTATTGTTTTATGAAAATTATGTTTCGTTGATGAAAAGTGGAAGTTGCGAGCAAGATTGTTTCTGTTGTAAGTTTATTGTATATATATATATATAATATAGTTTTATTTGCACACTTTTTGGTTTTTCCTTGTAATTTGTTTCGTTCTCTATTATTATTGATATTATTATTTTGCTACGGTTTTTTGAAATAGTTTAGTTTACTACGTTAAAATTTGTGTTTGTGATTTTGTACGAGAGCCGATGTATATGTGTATATATACACGTTAATTTTGGGGACAGCTGTATAAATGGGTTTTCTACGTATGAAAATTATTTTTCGTGCGTGCTGTAGCAGCGAGTCCGCCAGCGACTTTGTCGCCGGTCAGTGTAATACGAGATCGGAATTTGGGTGACGTGATTTTTGTCGCGCGCGTGCGAGTGAGAGGGAACGACGCGAGTCGCTCGAGCGAACAATGGCTACAGAGGCATGAATGGGTGTATGCGTTTGTGTGGAGTACGTGGGGTTACAGACCGACGCACGCTGGTGATACGAAGCACAAAGAATATCGATGCATGCACGAATTTTAAAGAAAATTTTGGGTGGTACTTACATAAGCGCCAAGATAATCGCGAGTAATCCCATTTTCGTGCTGTTTTTACTATTGCTTCCTGTCTCGTTACGATTTTCCTCCCTTTTTTTTTGCCTTCAGCGTCGGTCGATTACACACACACCTCACTTGCTCACGCCACACTTTTCACACGAGTTTCTTTCTTTTCCTTTTTTTTTCGCTGGGCGAAAAGCCTCGATATTTGTGTAAGTTTTTCTTGCGCAGATCGATCCCGCTTCTGACGCCAGTTGTGATGGTCGAGTTTAGATGGGAGATGTGGGAGAAAGTCAAAGATGAGATGACGAAGAGAATGATTAAGCAAAGAGCGTTTATTACTGATCTGTACGATTGAACGGATGGAGATGAACTGAGGATTAGGCCTGTCGCTAATGCAGTGGAGGAAGTGTGAAGTGGAGGGGATGGTCGAGTTGCATTGTTCTGGACCGTGGGACCGTGGTCCAGGGATGCTGTGTGGCGAAATAGGATGTGCTGATGTGTGTGGGAACGAGGTGATAACGGGGTTGCTGTAGGTGTAAGGTGTTGTGTGGGAAAGAAGTGGTTATAGGATAGGGCCGTTACACGTATACTTTGCGAGCTCGTTGCAATATGGCGCCAATCACCGCTCGTGCCGCTTCATAGAGTATTTCACCGTCTTCCCAGCTCATTCCATGATAATTGCGTGTTAGCCATAAATTCATGGCTTTGTATTTGACCGATAACGACTTCCATGGCGATGGCGAATCGAAGAACAGGGTCAAAGGTGGACCGTCTTGTTGCACTTCGACAAAAGATATTTCTTTGAGAACAAACTCGTTAATTGGCCGTTTGCAGCCTTGAAGATCAACGATGTAATCCATTATATCAGCTTCTTCATGCCACCGCTGATCGGATTATACTGAACGATAGGATCGTGAAGTATGAGGCAGTAAGCCGATGTATGCGCAGGAATGTTATTTTTTTACTCAAGTTCAAGGCGATCATCCACCGGGCCTGTCTTCAACGATTCGTTGTGTTTCGAGCAGTCGATAATAATGAGCGGAGCATACTTCAGAAATTGCGACTTGTTTAACCATGGCTCGGGCTCTTTGTTGTAGTACGTGGATTGGAAATTTGCGTACATCTGATACAGCAAAGCGTACTGATTGTGATCGATGTTGAGTTTCAAATTTCCATAGGGATAACATTGCGAATTGAAATACAGTTTGACGTCGGTGATTTTACAATGATCGAAATTACTCGCATTCTGGTTCTTCTGATTTTTTCGATCTGTCTGAAATGCGGGAATAACGTAACGAGGCTTCTCGAGTTGCGTCGATGTTTTCACGGACCAAACGTGTTTCGAGGTGGCCAGTAGCAGCGGATATTCGTATAGTTCCCACGTGCGGAAACTCATAGAAATCGGTGGATCCTTGGCTATGGACTTCAAGAGTTGAATTTTCCGCTGATCCGAAACTGTCACGTATGGCACGAGCCATTCAATCTTTTGCAGAACGAGTTTAAAATCCTCATCGGCTGTCTGTACAACGGCATCATTGTCGGTCTTTGATCGCGATAGGATGAGCTCGTGTTTAGCATTTATCACGATTTTTCGATAATCCTCAGAGAAGCCCAGCAGCATGCCCAGCGGTATGCATATGTCGAAATTACCCGCAGCATCTACGATTTGCTTCGTTTCCTCGACGTCGAGCCATCCGGTGTTCTCCAGCATGCTGCTTTTACTCGGGCTCACCGACGAGTAGCCCGTAATCAGACTCGTGAGACCAACGTTTTTGCTTCGATCGATCTCGATGGCATTGAGCTCGTAACGTATTTCCTCGAATAAATAGCAAATGGCGTTATTGACGAGGCTTGTGGCCAGGGTCGGTGTGCCATCGTTTTTCGTCAATTTTCCGCATATATGTCAAGAGCTGTGACTCGGTAGTATGCAGAGATCTTGATGCTGAATGGAGATGCGGATTTCATCGCTGTTGTTCAAGGTTGCAGATGCATACGGCTGATGAGCATGAATCTCACAATGTGTGATGGATTCATCGAAGATGACGGGGTTCTGAATATTAACTATTTCCGCCTCCATTGTACACAGCATATGGCCAAAGCGCAGAACAAAAATGTATGTCTCACACGTTTTTTTCGCGAATTTTTAGGCCTAGACTCTGCAGGAACAACACGTTTTGAGGTGTTAACGCTCTGCGCGTTGATCGACGACTGTCCATCGCAAGCCATGTCGGTTTATTAAGAATTCTGTTGTAAACTATGCCCATTGCAATTTTATATGCAAACGAATCGTAATAACTTCACCGCGAAAATTGACTATATCACCGTCCTGATCGACTATCTGAAGTCTGTAACGTTTCTATAACGCATATTTTTCACCAAAATCCAATTGATCGCAGAGAAACTTCAAGCACAAATGACCGCACTCGATTGTATCATAGTCGTGGTATCTCTGGTAGTTGTAATTCACGCTACCGACACCAAAATATTTCATGAGTTCGGATGGTGGTCGAAGGTTGCCAAAACTATCGAAATAATCGATCCTTGTTTCAAATTTTTTGTACGCAACCCAGTGTGTACCACGACCGATATTCTCATCCAAATTCACAATTGCTGTTTCGTATTTCAGCGGTCCGCTCTTCGGCAGTTTATCCCGCATGTAAACGCCTCGAAAATGTCGAATGTTCATGATTCGTGCGTATTTACGGAGATCTGCGTCGGTGAGCGGTCGATGCAGTAGCTTCAATTCACGTTTTTTGGAGCTATATGAAGACCCAATCCCTGCTTGTATGGTTTAAGATGTAAACCTTTGCTTAATGCAATAGCCTCGATCGTTCGATTATGTCGTTCGTGTTCGTCCAACTCTCGTTTAGCTGCTTGAGCAGCGTTAACGGCTTTCCTATACTCGCCGCACCACCGGCCAATGCCCCGGTAGCACTGAGCCCCGGGAAAATCGGCACGAGAAACGGCAAGAAACTACCGATCTTTTTCGGCACGCGTATAACACGAGGAGCGCGCATTTTACATTCTGCTGCTCTTTTCGTCACGCTCCGAGCACCCTTGAGAGCGGATCTAATGAGTGCTCGCAAATCACCGCTGCGAATCATCGTTGCTCGTGCTGCTGCGACAACTTTTTTTATTTGGCTTGACCCCCATACCGAATTTCCTTTTAACCTTCATGATATTAGCAATACTCAGGGCACTCGCTTTCTCGCCCAAGCTGGCGTCTCTGGCGAATACTCGTTTCCACGGTTCCTCGGTCAGCACCTTGTCAGCCGCGCATCGCGCCGCAATATTCTCCCGATTTTTCGAATACGCGATATCGTGTTCTTTGCAAGCCGCGTCGAGCGGATTAACGTCAGGATCGCCTCGCGCAAGCCGCTTAGACAATTTCGTGCCAGGCCCGCAATATTGATATCCCGGTATGTGTAACTCAAATGGAAGTTTATTAATCAAATCGTTGACGACTCTTTTTCCACGTTTTTTGTTTTTCGCGCCAACGATCATGCTCCGCGTGACAGTTTTCGATGCTCGCGATATCCCTATTTAAACTGTTTCTTCTTACCACCAACTGCACCGTATCGTACCGGATCAACTTCTCCCGTAAATGGCGTACTTCCTCTAATATTAGGATTGGAATAGTGACGATCGACAAATTTCTTCAAACTTTCGGTTATAGGATTTTTCCGATCGTCTTGTTTCGGCATTTTCCTCATATGTTCATCAGACGGGAAAACATTCGCAACTGAGACATCAATCATTATAAGCATACTACTTATACCTATTTCCATCAGTCACGGTCAAGATGAGTTCACAGATGGGACTATTGTCTGTAATAAATTTCGATGAATTTACGCGAGCGGAGAAGAGACAAAAACGTCATGGTGATTTGCTGCCTGATACTATTCGTGCTGTGTTTTGCGGTCCATCAAATTGTGGCAAAACCAATGCTTTGCTCTCGCTCATAATACATCCCAATGGACTGAGATTTGAGAACATTTACCTCTATTCAAAATCGTTGAATCAACCAAAGTATAAATTGCTCGAACGATTGCTCGAACCGGTGAACGAGGTCGAATATCATCCGTTCAACGAGCACGAACAAGTGGTGTCACCTAGCGACGCGCGACCTCACTCGATAATCATCTTTGACGATGTTGCGTGCGAGAAACAAGACAATATGAGGGCCTTTTTCTCCATGGGAAGACACGAAATTGTCGACTGCTTCTATCCTTGTCAGACGTATGCTCGCATTCCTAAGCATCTCGTAAGAGATAATACGAACTTTCTTGTTCTCTTCAAGCAGGATGATATGAATTTGAAACATGTGTATAACGATCATGTCAACACGGATATGACTTAATCGCAATTCAAGAGCATTTATTCGGAATGTTGGAATTCTGATAAATACGGATTTATCACGATCGACAAGGATAGCGAAGTGGACAAGGGTAGATACCGACAGGGTTTTGATACTTTTCTCACAATTAAGTGACTTCGTTGTATCCAACTAACAGCAGTATCATCAGCGTCGCTATAGCGACAACACAGAGCATGAAAAAGAGCGAGATGTGTTGCATCAGCTTGTTCGAGCGAGCGAAGCGATTAGAAAAAAACATCGTATGATGAAAAGCAGCAAGGATGATGTCGAACTCATGAGGCGGGAAGTTTTCAAACCTGTCGTCACATCGCTGGAAACGTTAATACGGAATGTGGATCATCCAATCAAGGAGGAAGTAAAAGAAGAAGAAAAAGTTAAGGAAGAACACGATGATTCGTTTGGAAAGGAGGATGTTAAAAAAACTGATACGTCTTATTATGATGATGTCTCCTTCAAATCAACATATGAAACGAGTATGGATGAGAGTGATAATGATGACAAATCAACCCGCAACGTTGACCAATTAATCAACAAATACATCGTGTTATTACAAACAAATCGAAAAACGAATTTCGATGTTTTTTACGGTGTTCGACTCCTCGCCAATGACAAACTGGAAATTGGTGATTCATCGATAAACTTTGATTCACCGAAGATTTGCGTGCGAGATCGAGAGTATGCAAAAACTATCGGATTAATCGAGCTATTGTTCAAAAAAGTTCCCGATATCGAGAGTATCACGGCGGATGATGTAAAAAATTATGAAGATATCGTAATTACAACGAACGCTCATAAAATGTTTTACAAAGCTGGTGAAGCGATACGAAGGGATAATACTTATAAATTCAAAACATATATTGCAAAAATCGCATCGAGAAAACATATTGGCGGAGGTATCCATAAAATGGTTGAAAAAAATACCAAATTCGATTATGTTTATTGTGATGATCCTAACGAATTGGTCGATCGTTTACGTTTGCTCGTAGCATCTCAAGCAGCCGGCAATTTGTCTCATTCGAATGAAATTGTATCAATCATTAAAGAATTACGCGAGGCTGGAATTATTCATTAAAATGGTTCTAACCAAGATCTTGTTGCATATTCGCAAGATGAGCGTTGACGTGTTTGGATGTCAATTGCAGCCAAAAAGTAGAAGTGAAAATGTTCGCGGACCTCGAGGCAAAGGATTCAAGATTACTCGCAATAGACAATACGATATTGATAAAAAACGTTTGTGTAATTTGGCTGATCCGATAGACGAAAATGATGCGATTTCAGTGCGAGTGATGCGAAGCGCAATGCAACAAAAAGTACGTCAGATACATCACGTTACATCTTCTCTACGGGAGGATATTGATAATCATGACATGATGATCCGTGCACTCGAGCCCCAACTCACGGAGCATATAAGACATCAAAAAATCAATCATGAAAATCTTGAAAATCTGACGAAACGCAATTCCGAGCTCATTGTGCGTTTGGAAAACGAGCTGACAACATTGGAGCAAAGTAGTAGCAGTAGCGGTGATTATATGTTAATGATCGATAGTGTCAAGAGCCACTTGAGCCAGTTTAAAGCAGAGCAAGAAGCTGTACACGCGTTATCAGTGAAAAATTCCCAAGTGCTCGCGCTACTGAACAACCGCTTGCACGCGCTCGAACATGAGCGAGAAAGAGACCGTGGTGAGAGAGCTACATAAGCCGGCGCGAAGAAATTACATCCGTCGACGTGTTGACACACGCGGTCACGATGAGACGTGGCAGGCCGATCTCGTCGATATGTCATCTTACGCTCACCGAAACTCTAAGCAAAAGTTCCTCCTCACCGTTATTGATGTATTCTCAAAGTATGCCTGGGCTGTACCGATCAAAAGTATAACGGGAAGAGATACGACATTGGCCATGAAATCGATACTAGTTCAGGGTCGAACACAAAAAAACTTGAAAGTCGATCGAGGAAAAGAGTTTTACAATGCCGAGTTTCAGGCGCTGATGGAAAAATTTAACATTCACATGTACTCGACATACAGCAATTTGAAAGCTTCGATCTGCGAACGTTTCAATCGTACACTAAAAAATCAAATGTGGATACGATTCAGTCTTCGCGGAAATTACAAATGGATAGACATTCTCGATGATATGATTTCCGAATACAACAATACAGTACATCGTACAATTAAGATGAAACCAAAAAATGTTAATACAGCTAATGAGAAACAAATTTTACTCGATATTTACAAGAAAATCACGTCTCCTACGAAGAAACCGGCAAAATACAAAATCGGCGACAAAGTGAGAATTAGCAAATTTAAGAACGCACTCGAGAAAGGTTACACTCCGAATTGGATAACGGAAATATTTACGATTGATCGAGTGAAAAATACGAATCCAACGATGTACCAGCTGAAGGATCATCGAGATCAACCCATCGGTGGCGGTTTCTACGAACAAGAGCTCCTCAAAGTAAAATATCCCGATGTTTATCTCGTTGAGAAAGTATTGAAGAAACGTGGAAATAAAATATTTGTAAAATGGCTTGGTTTTGACAATACTCACAATAGTTGGGTAAATAAATCTACTGTATGAAATTGATTTATTTAAAACTTGTGTACAAATTTTTTTCATTCCTCATTTTCACTCTCACTTAACATCGCAACGCGTCGCTCTCGCCATGCAAGATTTTCGATTTCGCACGATTCATACCCTGCAACAGAGATATTTCAAAAGCGTAAGAATCTGAACGGCATTTCAATTATGTAGAGTTTTAAGAGTGATATTAAAATTACCAGAATCTGCTGGTGATGATGTAATCCATGTTGATGCATCATCATCATCATCATCGCTACCATACTCTTGATTAGCATAATTTACACGAGCGACAGCATATTCAAGGTACACCCTGTTGTCGGCAACATCGTCTTGCGCCGGTGCCTCCTCAACTGGCGGGGATGGCGATCTTTGACGCATGTCTCACACATTGAGAGACTCTTGCGATGGTGTTAGTGCTGGTGGAGATGCTTGATTCCCGCCACCAGATGGTACAGCTACAGCTCCATCAGCTTGCTCGAACTCGCGTGAATATTGGTTTTGATCCATCCATCGAACGCGTTCTTCAATGCTTCCCCGTAGCGATGCAACATTAATCAAGCTATTTTCATCCTTCTGCAATCCTGATTGCTCATCAATATGGTGTGTTGATGAGGATGCTGACGAAGATGATTCATCGCTCGAACTTTGGAGAAGTCGAATTTTCGCTAAAATAAACACCATTAGATGGTTTTTAGAGCTGTTTGATAATGATGAGCTTATAAAGAAATAAAAATATGCTCTTACCATGGTTCTCCAATATAGGCTGAAACATGTCCAATTTAGCCCAGCCAAATTTATAAATGATTGTAACTGCGGAATCCAATAGCTCGTAGTTGCACAATGAGCCCTTGTCATATGCTTTCTTGATATCCGCACGCGGCACCAAAGACAATACTCTCCGTAGTCTCCGGTAGACCGCTGATTCTGGGAGTAGGCGTATGTCGACAGCTCGCAAATTTGGCCATATGTTTGTCACATATGGATTTCGATTCAACAGGAAAATCAAAAGAGTATAGACTCTATCGATGTCACGTCGCTGTCTCATTCTTTTCGAAAATTGAAATAGTAATAAGTTTATGAAAATTTTCTTCTTTATTCGAGATAGCGGAGCGAAAATTTTATAATGTGTACCCGACGAATACTTGGCTCCAAATGATCCGCCGAATATTGCTCGAATGACCAACGTTGACATCTTTGATGTTATTGATAGCCATCATGTATATAATAGTTTCTGATTTCCGGTGCGTATGAAGAGCTGAGAAGACTGTTTGCTCTTAAAATTGTGTTGTGTCCCGGGATTTCGTGATAAAGGATTTATCGCGAAAAAGGGATCAAGGTTCTGGGATTTTACCAAACGAGTGAAACTCCAACTCAATCTTTACCAAAAATAACTTAGATTTATTCAACTAGGTTCGTCTAAAATGATTAATACAAGTTGGTTTCGCCTTAGGACCAAACTCGTCGACGCCCAAACCCGGACTGCCTGACCCTTGATGAATCTTTTGGCTGCTCCGGTGAATAATTTGTGTCGGCTTTTGCAATATTGGGTAATGCAATCACGCTGACAGTGTAATTGCCCAATATTGCCTACTTTATTTTAGCAATTCGTATTAGCCTTTTGCAATATTGAACAATGCAATGTAATTGCTCAATATTGCCTACTTATTTTGGTCACCTAAGGCAGTTGAACGGCCTCTGCAGTTGAACGGCCTTAACAGTTTTTTAACCCTTGTGTGATAGAAGATTCCAGCACACAACATTCCTCCCCCCTGGGAAGAATAAATCTCTCCTGAGATTTACATTTTGACGGGTGTTTGGTCCTTCAGCTTACAATTTTTTGTCTGTTTGTTTACATGTTTGTTTTTTCGTTATTTTATAATTCTGGTATAATATTTTTTCTTTATTATATATTTCCCAAAGTTTGCCATTATGAGGTAAGTTATACCTCGTATAATCTCGATTAAATATGCTTTTATTTTTTATGTTGAATTCGTACGTTGTTTCTTTTGTATGAATTTCCCTTCAAGTATTGGTAGAGGTAGCTTGCGTTTTTATGACGCAGCTTCTCTGTCTTGAGCCATCCCGTTGCCGGTCGTTGGCTCGCTGTATATCGCGATTGCGGGTGGCTGTCTTTGCTTCCGCATGTACAAGTATATACAGGTCGCTCCGAGTATTATCGGTACAAGCGCGCCTAATGAACAACCACCAATCGCAAATTGATGAATCATTTCAGCATGTTTTGCGTTATTTACTTTTGTTTTTAATGTTTCCAGTCTTTCTCCTAATTTGTTTATTTCTGCTGGATCGTTAATTAATTTGTGTGGTAATTCTGAAATCAATGAGGTGTGCTTCAATATTTGCGCATCCTCTTCCAAAAATGTTAAATTCATTTTAGGTATAATTTCTTGAATTATATCTCGGGTTGTTTCTCCTAGAGTTTCAAGTCTAAAACTAGGGGTGGTGACAGAACATTTTCCATCCAAGGCCAGAGTCCCTACACCCTCAAGTGCTACGTACTCTACGGGTCGTTGACCGCAATGTATGAGTAGTGTTTCTGACTCTGGTGCTACGTATAGGCATCTCCCCCGGTGTTCGAGCGCGATTACGAGCGTGTTATTTATTACGGCAATTCTTCGTTTACAATTTTCGTATTTTGAATTATGCGTTAAATACATCCCTGTTTGGCAGGCTGTGCACGTGTGTGCTGCGAGTGCGGCGTGTTTAGGTGCGCAATAAAAATGTGAATTTAGATGTTTACATGTTCCTAATTCGGTTTCTGTTATAGGAAGACATGATTTACGCGTTTTTTCGACTATAACAAGAGTGTTTACTATTTCAATGAATTGATAGTTGCGCGCATCGATTATTGCTGGTAAAGGGTATACTTTGTTTACGATGTATTTCTCGGGTCCCACGAGTGGTATTTTTACTACGAGGACGAGGTCAGTGTTGCTGCAATAAGAGCCTACTTCGCTTACCTCTAATAATTTTGGCATTTCTTCGCGTTTTATTTTTGTTGGAAACATGAGGCCTCTCGGAAGATGTGTAACTGCGTTGTTTAAATATTCGGAGAGCTGTCGCGGAGATAATACAGTCGGATTGACGAGTCCCTTTAACAGTTCCACGAGGAATTGTACTAATTGTCTGACATCGCCTAAAAGGGATTCGACTATTAGTCCCAAAGTTATTGATTTTTCGTCTAATTGTTGACGTTCATCGAGATCATCCAAGCGTGCTGATAATCCTTGCTCCACCTTCGAGATGAGTTTGTTGAGCGTTTGTTGATTTGCCTCTAATCGTGCTGTTGACTTGTTGAACAGATGAATAGTTGCATCGAGGATTTGGATGTTTTCTTACATCGCATCCTCTGCTGTTTCCTGTTTCGAAGTTATTTTATCGAGTCTCTCATTTATTCTTGCAGCATCCTGAGCATCCATATTGCCCGTGATGACTTTGATAATTGACCCTAGGCCATTAATCAGTCCTCTACGATGACGTAACGTTTTCGTGCCTGTAATATCGTACACGGCTTGTATCTCTTCGTTCACCTGATCGAGCATCCTTGTCGCACTGCTGGTGATCGAATTGCATAGCGCATCGTTTTTCTGCCGTCCTCGACAGAGTTCGCTTAACTTTATTACTGTCTTTTTAATACTTTTTTCTTGTTCTTTCAAAGTTTTCAGATCTATTTTGATTACTAATTTCCAAATGTCATTTGTTATTGACAAGGTTCCGATTTCCTCGTAATATAGCCCTGGAGAAACCGCAAATTTCTCGATGTTGTAGGGTTTTACTTTTTCCTGCTCGCAATGGCTCGGCTGCCATAGTAAGGGTAGGTACCTGTTGACATATGTCTCAGGGTAAGCCTATTTCATCCCTAGATTTTTTTCGTGTATATAATTTTTATAAAATTTTATCGTTCTTAATTCTTTCGTTTTCGTTCGAGTTCATGCAAACTTCTCGCTGAGTTTGCGGGATTGTCCCACTTTTCTGCAGTTTTAGGTCGGATTACAATGTCCGACTCCTGGCTTCGTCGTCGTCGTTGCTAACGGCGATCAGTCTTGCTTGAGACGTTGAGAGGAATTTTTTGTCGTTGGAGCTTGTCGATATTTTTTATCGTAAGTATGGGTTTTGTTTTGTGTTTTGTTATTTTTATTTTTATTTATTTTTTTTGATAAATGTTTATATTCATTTTACTTGTTTATTTATTTTTATTTTATTTTATTTTATTTTTTTTTCAGATACGAGATGGAGCATCCATGGATGGAACAGGGAACGGTCGTGTTCGGTGATCTGACTCACGAATTCGAGCTCGTTATGGTAAGTTTCCTTTCTTGTCCCCTTTTTTTTTTTTTTTTTTTTGATTAATTTGTTAATTCGTTTTATAATGAATATATATATTTTTTGTTATTTGTTTGTTTTTTTTTTCTTGTTTTCAGACGCCGCGCCTACGGAAGCGGACCGCTTCTTCGTGGCCTTCGGGCCTGTGGAAACGGCACTTCGTGGCCCATGCCGTGGGGGTGCGGCGTCAGCCACGCCGACTACGGGAGGCCGTTGACCGGCTCTGCGGGGATGATCCCCAGTCCCGGGAGGAGCGGGACTGGGGTTGCAAGCAGGCCGACTTGTTCGGCCTGTGTCGCCTTTTTTACGACCAGGTCCCCCCGGAGGAACTGTTCCTCTTTAGCCGGGCCACCACGTGGTGGCTCGCTGCGTTGTTCCGCGGGACCGACGTTCGGGTCCCGTGGATATTTTAGTTAAAAATTTTAAGTATTTATATTATTATATATTATTATTATTATATAAAAAAAGGTAACAAGTAACAAGTTTTCTGTAACAACATATGAAAAACGAAAGGAATTTTGCTTTAAATGTTTATTTTTCCCTTTCCTCTTTTCCTGTTTTCTCTATCTTGTTTTTCAGGGCGCGAGCGTTAGGCTTGCAGCCATTATCTGCCGGTCACCCGTATTTGAAAAAATTTTATTCGGTTCTTTCTCCTTTTCCTTTTTTTTTTGTTTATATACAGGGTGATTCATAGCAACACTGACAGCCAGTAGCTACACATTCTCGACGATATACTGAGCATATCTACTTAGCCGTTTTTCAATTTTCAAAATAGTTGTTAAACGGAGAGCAATAGAATTCGAAAGTTTTAAGCCAATCACAGTCGTTTTATACGCGTTTGAAGACGCCTTAGTGCCGGATCAGCAAGGCTCCGATTCTAGACATATGAAGAACTGGCAGAGTTCAGGCAGAAAAGCATTTCGCGAGCGCGAAAGTCTTTTGTTTCAATTGAAAGTAGCTGTTCTTTTCGATTAAATGGCGTATCGGCAGCTTGGATCGGCGTTTGTTACACGATGAAAAGATGATGATACGATGTCCGCATTATTTATTCGAAAATAATTATAACACGGTAACACGCGGATTCCAGGTGCATGAACGATACATGATCGAAGATTAATAAGTACAGAAAAATCCGTAATCACTTATTCTTACTTCTTATTCTTCGATCATGTATCGTTCATGCACCTGTAATCCGCGTGTTACCGTGTTATAATTATTTTCGAATAAATAATGCGGACATCGTATCATCATCTATTCATCTCGTAACAAACGCCGATCCAAGGTGCCGATACGCCATTTAATCGAAAAGAACAGCTACTTTCAATTGAAACAAAAGACTTTCGCGCTCGCGAAATGCTTTTCTGCCTAAACTCTGCCAGTTCTTCATATGTCTTGAATCGGAGCCATGCTGATTCGGCACTGAGGCGTCTTCGAACGCGTATAAACCAACGACTGTAATTGGCTTAAAACTTTTGAATTCTATCGCTCCCCGTTTAAAAACTATTTTGAAAATTGGAAAACGGCTAAGTAGATATGCTCAGTATATCGTCGAGAATGTGCAGTTACTGGCTGTCAGTGTTGCTATGAATCACCCTGTATATACAGGGTGATTCATAGCAACAACGATTCATAGCAACGATATACTGAGCATATCCACTTAGCCGTTTTTCAATTTTCAAAATAGTTTTCAAACGGGGAGCAATAGAATTTGGAAGTTTTAAGCCAATCACAGTCGTTGTTTTGTACGCGTTCGAAGACCCTTCAGTGCCGGATCAGCAAGGCTCTGATTCTAGACATATGAAGAACCGGCAGAGTTCAGGCAGAAAAGCATTTCGTGAGCGCGAAGGTCTTTTGTTCCAATTGAAAATAGCTGTTCTTTTCGATTAAATGCCGTATCGGCAGCTTGGATTGACGTTTGTTACACGATGACGGATATCGTATCATCATTTATTCATCGTGTAACAAAGGCCGATCCAAGCAGCCGATACGGCATTTAATCGAAAAGAACAGCTATTTTCAATTGGAACAAAAGACCTTTGCGCTCGCTCGCGAAATGCTTTTCTGCCTGAAAATAGCTGTTGCGTTCGATTAAATGACGTTTAAAAGAACGGCTATTTTCAATTGAAACAAAAGACCTTCGTGCTCACGAAATGCTTTTCGGCCTGATCTCTGCCGGTTCTTCATATGTCTAGAATCAGAGCCTTGCTGATCCGGCACTGAGGGGTCTTCGAACGCGTATAAAACAACGACTGTGATTGGCTTAAAACTTCCAAATTCTATTGCTCCCCGTTTAAAAACTATTTTGAAAATTGAAAAATTGAGAATATGTAGTTACTGGGTGTCAGTGTTGCTATGAATCACCCTGTATATAAGAAATATAAGTTCATTATATATATGTTTCTCATTTTTTTTTTTTTTTTTTCTTAACGATGGTCTGTTTGTATTGTTGTCTTTTTCTAAATTTCTTTTTTCCCTCTACATTATCCCCAATTTCTTTAGTGGGTAATGTAGGGCTTGATTCTATTCGTATGAACCCGTATGCTTTTCCGTCCTCGTCCGATAATGTAAGTTTCCTTCTCTTCCTTGCTTTTTACCGTATAAGGCCCCACCCACTTGGGTGTGAGTATGGCCGATCGTCCCCTCCTTAATGTTTCATCCTGGAGAAGAACTTTATCGCCTGAACGGTATTCTTTCGCCATCGTCTTGCGATCGTATTGTTCTTTTGCTCTGTCTTTTGCCCCTTCCACTTGCTCACGGGCTTGTTGCCATACTGCCCGTAAGCGTTCCCTTAGCTCTGCCGCATAATCTTCGTATGAATATGTTAATTGCGGGGCCTGTTTTAGAGCCGTTGGTAGCTCTGCCTTCTCCCCGAAGATCATTTCATGCGGTGTGATTTTTGTCACTGTGTGGGGCGTGGTGTTATACGTGAACATCGCATATGGTAACCACTCATCCCAATCCTTTTGATCCTCTCTGATGAAATTTTTTACATATTCGGCGAGAGTTCTGTGTGATCTCTCTAATGCTCCGTTTGATTGAGGATGATACGCGGTGGTTTGAATTTTTTTTATGCGAAATATCTCGCATACTCCTTTAAAAGTTGCACTCAGAAAATTTGTGCCTTGGTCCGAAAGGATTATCGATGGTGCGCCAAATTTGCATATTACTTCGGTCGCAAGAGCCTTCGCTACCGTATTTGCATCTTGATTTGGCAAAGGTATAGCGAAGCTATATTTTGATATTAAATCCTGAAAGGTAAGTATGTATTTATTTCCTTTATCCGTTATCGGTAGAGGTCCTACGATATCGACAGCGCACTTTTCAAATGCATGTGTTGGTGTGTCTGTCTTAACCATCGGGGCCTTTGCGTTTTTCCCCGCCTTATTTTTCTGGCATTTGTCACAACGCCGTATATGGGCGGTGACGTCCTCCTTCATTCCTGGCCACTCATATTTTTCTTTCAGCCGATGCATCGTTCGTACAATACCCTGGTGTCCACCTCAGGGGGCATCATGATATTCATGCATAAGCTCGGCGCGTTCGAATTTCTCGAGACATGTTGCGCCTATCCCGTGTAGAAATACTGATCGGGAATAAGTCGGGCCCTGTACGGGCTTTCCCGATTGTAGATCGGGGCCTGATCAGGCTTGCCTCGTCTGGACCCGGCTAGCAATGTAACGGGTGAGAGATTGGGCGATGGTCTGGCCTTCCCTACATCGGGAAATGATCAGGAAAGGACCAGGGCCTCCTCGGCGCCCGAACAATACATGAGTTCGAGAAATGATCAGGAAATGATCGGGCCCTTCTCGGCGCCTGGATAGAATATTAAAATCGGGAAATAGCCATGCCCTGGTATGCGCCTCTTACTAAACTTCCTCATTTCATATGTATCAAAGCTTCATTGGAGCCTAACAAATAAAAGCAACACTTTACAGTTGAGGTATAGTCTACATTGTCTTTAACGTGAAATACTTGAATACGTGATTATTCTAATAGCCATTCTAATTTTTAGGATAGAATTGTTCCTTGACGAAAAAAATAAAGTATACGGTCTCCCTCATTAATTTAATGAAGGCCGGGTGACTTAAGAAAAGTATTACGATTTGTCGTTGATTTGCTCTTATATGTTCGCCATACGCGGTATGTGTTCACGAGAAACGGCCGTTAGTGCGCCGCGCTGCGGCCAGTACGTGTACCTCGCGTCCTTTGCCTTCAAATCGTTCATAAAATTCCCGATCGGGGCATGGGCATTTACTCACATAGAGAAATTGGCAAAAAAAGACCGGGATTTACCTATATGGTCCCTGATAGGCCCCTATCAGGAAACGCCAACCAGGGAAAACCTAGCCAGGGCTAGATATAAAGTCGGGACTTCCCGACCACATTTCTACACGGGATGCTGCAGCCATCTGCCTCGCCCTCATGGCAGGCATTGCCGCTCGGCACGCGCGTAGCGTGGAGATTCTCCCCCGGCGCCGCGCTTCCGCAGGCCGCTTCTGTGGCCCGAGGGGCCTCGCTGGCCACGCGAGAGCACTCTCTCTGTCCTTTTCCCTCTTGTGGGTTTGATTCGCTGTCTTTTTCCTCTCTTTCCTTTTCCTGCGCTCTGGCTCTCGTCAGCGCATAAATGCGACTCAAAGCATCTGCGTTGGTATTCATTTTTCCTGCTTTATATTGTATGTCGTAGTCGCATTCTTTCAATTTTATTCTCCACCTCATTAACCTCGATCCTGGGTACTTGACCCCAAATAACCAGGTTAAGGGTTTATGATCGGTTACGATGATGAATTTATTGGTAAATCTTCTCCGATTTTCCCTTGTGACAATATCGCGCCAATTGCTTTATCTGAAGTGTCTGTTGTCACGATAAACGTTTTAGTAAAATCTGGATATTGAAGTATGGGTGCTGTAATTAGTGCTTCCTTTAATCGCTCAAATGCGAGATCGCATTGCTTGGTCCATTCGAATTTGATGTCCTTTTTGGTGCAATCTGTCAAAGGTCTTGCTATTTTCGCAAAATCTTTGATGAATCGACGGTAACATCCTGCCAATCCTAAGAATAACTGAATATCTTTTACCTTTTTTGGTATGGGAAAATTTTCTACGGCTGATATTTTGTTTTCATCCGTTTTTACTCCCACTTCGGTTATAATATGACCGAGATACTGCGTTTCTTTACGCATAAATTTGCATTTTCGCGGCTGAATTCGAAGGTTAGCTGATCTTAATTTTGTCAGTACTTCTTTTAGACGTTCGTTGTGCTCAGTGAGCGATGCTCCGTCTATAACGATGTCGTCGAGATATTCGTAACATCTGATGTCTTGTATTCCTGTTAATACTGCATCTATCAGTCGTTGAAACGTTGGAGGCGCATTTTTTAATCCAAATGACATTCCGTTATACTCGTAATGACCCATTGGTGTAGAAAAAGCAGTTTTCGCCTTATCCTCCTCTGCCATCGGGATTTGATGAAATCCTGAGGCGAGGTCTAAGGTCGTAAAGTATTTAGTTTTTCCCAACTGGTACAATATCTCGTTGATATTAGGCAGTGGATAAGAGTCGCCTTCGGTCGCCAGATTTAATTTGCGAAAATCGACAACGACTCTTTTCCGAATTGTGCCATCGGAATCTGCCTTGTTTGGCACGACGAGCAACGGCGCGTTCCATTGGCGCGCGCTGGGACGGATAATTCCATCCTCTAACATTTGTTGCGCTTGTTTTTTAACCTCTTTCCGGTGTTCTTCTGGTAATCTGTACGAACGCACCTTGATCGGCATGGTTCCCGTTTTTAAGGAGATCCGATGCTCGACTGTGTCGGTACAACCCAGTTTTTCACCTTCTAGGTGGAAGACGTCGGGGAATTGCTCGCAAATTTCACGGAGACTTTTTTCCTCTTCCGGATTTGAATGCGAGTCCCCTCTGACCTCCAGTCAGATTTTCTCCAAACGTTCTTTTTCGACTTCGCGTGAGATTTTGAAAATTTTTTTTTGTGCGCATTTCTCATTCGACTTAACCTCGAATAAGTCGAGCTTTTCGAACTCGATCGTAGGTCGCGTAATGATTTGCGCTTCGTCGAGCGTATTTACAATCATCATTGGGCAGGTGTGTGCCTCGATTGATACGACTCCTTCTCCTATTATTATTCCGGGCTGAATTTCTTGTTTTTCTATATATCCTGTGCCTTCTCTTGGCGTTCTTGCCCATAGTAAGAATTCGGATCGTGAAAAAAATTCGACTTGCCTTGCACCATGTTTGAAAGGCAATTTTTTCCCATAAATTTCAAATACTTTGCCACCCAGTATGTTGGCTTTGTGTTTCACTATGAAATCCATTCCTAGCAGTCCATCTACTCCTAATGGTATGTCCTTGCTGACCACCTGGAATTCGTGTGTTAAGAGGGCTGCTGGAGGTTTTATCTCCAGTTCCGCTTTGCATAACGTGCGTAACGGCGCTCCTCCTACACCGAGGAGTTCTATTACTTCATCCTCGATCGGCGTGTCGTCGCGCAGTTCGCTGACCCGTACGATGCTGCATTGTGCCCCAGTGCCGCAGCGTAACGTGAGCAGGCCCGCGCGCGCTTGAGCCGTCGGCAGATGTAGGTCACTGGCGTGAACGGCTGGCCCGGGGGTGCTGACTTGGCAGATTCTTGCCGGTGCATTCACACTCCGTGTCTCCGTTTTGCCATACAGTAGGTCCCCAATTGTTTTACGTCGTGATGGATCCTGCGTTTTTTCGACGGTTTCCCGAGGCCCTTTGACCTCGGCCGCGGTGAGCATTCCCACCGCGAGGGAACTGATGGTTCGTTTTGTTGCGGGATTCGTGCCCTTGTCTTGCGAAGGTCTTTGGCTGGTTCGACCAGCCTGCCTTGACTGTTGTTGCCCTTGTGGGGGCTCGTTTTGCTCCCTTTGTCGTTTTCGACAATCCTTGAATCGGTGCCCTTTCTTTTTGCAGTAGTTGCGCGTGATATCCGTTTGATAGACGGTTCCAGTCTGTGCAGGTAGACTTTGACGTCCGTGCGCTGACGTTTGCCCTTGTTGTGGGTTTGAGGACTGATATCCTCCCCACGATTTCCTTCCTTCAAAGGTTCCGTGACTACGCTGGCTGTGTTGATAACTGTGACTATGGTGGGTTTTGTGTCCCCCGCCATGTAAGAATTTTTTGGCGATGGTCTGTGTACCTTCGACTCCTTTTTCCTCTTCTACGGCTCCTCTTACGGCGTCGTAGAGATTCGTGTAACCACGCGACCTTACTAACAATTGGTACTCTTTACGTAGACCTCGTTCGAAATTATTTAAAGTGAATCGTCGCAGTAATTGCTCGACTGCTGCTTTGCCGGTCATTCGATCGTCTACTTCCGTGGTACAGCTCGCAATTAACTCCATCATAATTGTCTCTATACGTTGTGCATAGGTTTGCACTGTTTCGTCGTTTTTTTGACGGCCAGTGTGTAATTCTACCTGTAATGCTGGTACTGTGCGTTGTTTTTCGAATAAAACTCGCAATTCACGTTTTAAGTCGTCTATTGAGTCTATTGTTCTGTGTTGCAAGGCTGCTGCTGCGCGACCTTTTAATTTTAATTTCTATATCGCGACGAGTAGTTCCTGTTGATCGTCGAGATCTACCGCCGCTGCGGCGTACTCGATTGGCTCTATAAAATCGACTACAAGCTCCGGTGCTGAAGCATCGACGACAGGAAGACTATCTCTCGCATCCTTCATGGACATTCGTGCCCTTTCGCGCGGCATTCTGTCCCTATCAATGTTTGATAAGGAGAACTCGTTCGGGTCTATTTCTCACGAACGCTCGGTTTCCACCGGATCGAAAGGTTCGTCTTCGTCCGAGTGAGATTCGTGCGGACTGGAAAAACGTACTCGCTTCGGAAATTTGAGTCTCGCGAGAGTTTCCGGTGATAGATACAAACTTTCCACGCTGCTAGTTTCGCGTCTGCGTTTTTTGGATTGCTCTTCGTCGTCTGAGAGCTCATATACTACCCGTGACTCGAAAAATGAATCCAAGGACCGGGATAAATGACCGTTACCTCGCAAACATAAACGGTTATACCGTTCGTCGTCCGACATAAACGAATTCTCTGACTTTGGAGGGTTTCAACAAGAAAAATGTTCTGCCACTTACAGAAAGATGATCGCAAGTTGCATGTTGCTCTACGGTTGAGTTTCGCTCAGAATCTCGTTCTCTCTGGATGTGAGTCCTTGACAGCTGGGCCTTCCGTTGATCCTCGGGATCCTCGGGTTGTCTACTTGACGCGACTCGGTCGCAATCGGTGCACTACCTCACGTACGGCGACTCGGTCACTCTCTACGCGTTCTCGCGTGCCCGATTGTTCTGTTATTTTCAGCGAAATTGAGCTGTGGCAATCCCACCGCTGCCACCAATGTTGTGTCCCGGGATTTCGTGATAAAGGATTTATTGCGAAAAAAGGATCAAGGTTCTGGGATTTTACCAAACGAGTGAAACTCCAACTCAATCTTTACCAAAAATAACTTAGATTTATTCGACTAGGTTGGTCTAAAATGATTAATACAAGTTGGTTTCGCCTTAGGACCAAACTCGTCGACGCCCAAACCCGGACTGCCTGACCCTCGATGGATCTTTTGGCTGCTCCGGTGAATAATTTGTGTCGGCTTTTGCAATATTGGGTAATGCAATCACGCTGACAGTGTAATTGCCCAATATTGCCTACTTTATTTTAGCAATTCGTATTAGCCTTTTGCAATATTGAACAATGCAATGTAATTGCTCAATATTGCCTACTTATTTTGGTTACCTAAGGCAGTTGAACGGCCTCTGCAGTTGAACATCCTTAACAGTTTATTAACCTTTGTGTGATGGAAGATTCCAGCACACAACAATTGTTTATATTCGATATATACAGCTCTCGCTTTTGTCGGCATGCGAGAAGTCACGTCCGAAATTATTAGCGCGCACAAAATATCAGGTTATACCAACGAGTAACCCCATGGTAGTGTATCGGTTGAATCAAACATCAACATTCTCTTATCATCTCTCCAGCTTAGAGCAATTTTTTCCTGCGTCGCAGTATGAACAATGTGTTTTTTACTTTGAATTAAATTTTGAGGTTTGACTACATTTTTATGTTCAAACAGACACATTTTGTAGTCGTCAAGCGTAATAGTTTTGAGCGTTGAGCCCTTGATGCCTTTTGCCCGCTTTTTTCACCATTGTCGCCAAAAATTTTGTAAGCATACAATTTTGCCCTCAATCCGATAAACTCCTCCATGATATTACCGTTGTTTTCGTCCTTCATCAGACCCAATACTTTTTTTTTGTCAACCGGATAATCCGAAGTGTCAAATTTGTATAGATCTCCTTTTATAATTTGGTAAACGTCGGGTACTTTGATGTGATAGATGAGGCTGTCGGTGTCTGTATATAATAGTTTCGCTTTTTGTCCAAAAGTTTTCTTCATATAATAATAGTGAAAGTCGTAGAGCCAAAGTTTGGAGATGTCGAGGATCGAATATCCAACGTATATGGGCTTGTTAAATAAAACGCTGGCCTTGTTGAGATCTATTATCACCATATCACGGTCGAATATAGTGCAACTGTGGAAGGTTTGTTTAGCGATCTGTGCTTTTGCCCCCACCGTCCACGCCATTCTGTCACAAGCCTCACTTCTTTGTGCTTTCGCACATTTTCCATTGTTTTCCCGAATACAGCATTATTCATTAATTTGTAAAAAATTTCTTCAAATTCGTTGTTCGATTTTTTTCTCAGTTCCGTGTTGACATCGATGTATTTCTTGAGCCAGGGCATCTGTCGAAATTTCAGCAAACGATGGATGTGTGTTACAAGGAGACCCAATTTTGTACACTGTTTCAAATTTCTGTAGTGAATAACGTATTTCTCTTTCACCAACAATGTGGTCATTAATTTTTTCAAACCTCGGGCCTCAGAAGCAAATTGTTGAGGACACAACGGCAGGTCTTTGTGATTTTCATGTAATTCGCGAGGATACTCGAGATCGACTTCGAAAATATAACCGACCGGAGAATCATCTGGAATATTTTCAATGTCCTCTTGAAAATTTTCCACCCAAGCGAAAGAGCCGTAGGGTAATGCCTCGCTCACAGCCGCACCATAAAGATTATTAACGTCGAAATACATCAAACATGATTTTTCTTTTTTTGAATCATTCTCATCTTTCATGTAGCGATTGTTAGCTTTCGCGTATCTATTCGAACACTGTGCCACACCACCGCGGATTCCCTTCTCGATGAACATTAACATGTCAACATCGGTCAAAAGTTCGCGTTCGAAACTGGTGCACTTTAGCATCGCGTCGAACGTTAAAAGCAGTACATCTGTTTTCAGGTACAAATCCGAATATTCACCCAATGTTTGCACCTTGAACGTTGTCCACGCGTCGCGAGCATGCGCATAATCATCGTCCGAGATGTTTGAATTTTGAAGTTTTGAAAGAAAGTATTTTTTCTCTGGTAATTCGGTTTCGTCGAGTCTCTTCCAATCATCGACGTAATCATACGGAAAAACACCTTTTCGCGTTAGTAATTGAAATTTCGCATCAGTATCGCAAAATCGTCGTGTTATCGTTTTTTGCTCGTGTTTCAGATACGATGCTAATTTGTCGATGCTACTTGCCATGAATCTGAACGAATCGATAAATCGATATTGTACACGTGATCCTTTGACGGTTTTGATGGATGAAATATATTTTTCCTTATTCACCGGCAAAAGCTTCATCGATCCTTCAAAGTTTTTCGCCAAAGCTTTTATCAAAAAATGTGAATCATATCCCGACAAATTATGAAATACGATGGGAACAACGTGAGAATTTTTGTAATTTAAATTACTGCTCTGATGAGCAGCACCTCGATATTTTCCCGTGAAATTACAATGATCTCGTACTTTTGTCGCGGTGACGACGAACGGTTTTTCACAGATGTGACACTTTATAGCCGAACGAAAATTGTCACTTTCATGCGAGTCCAACGGATTTATCGGCACTATCGTCTGGAAAAGCGTATTGAAAGACACCGCCATTTCTTGCAATTTACGCATAAACCACTCCACGCAATTTTCCCTCGATGAAATTCATATTTCGATTTCGAATCGTCGAAACTACAGTGTACGTAATAGGCGATACTGTGAGGCGTATGCTTCTGAGAATTCATTGTATTTCTTTGTGGGCTTGTTACCGGCTCGAGAAGACATTCGAAATCTGCATATATCGCGAACGGCACAGCTTCTTTGTATTTATAGTTTTTGAATTTTAAAATGGTCGCCTCATCTTTTGGGAAGACAACACGACAATGATTAACGTTTGCACAGTCTATTTGATGTTTATTCAGAGTATCTTGTATTTTAAAGTGACACAAGCATCGGTCGCATAACGACGCTTGATGATCTGTCTTTGATATTTGCGCGCTCATCAATCTTGAGATGTTTTTTATCCACGCGAAATGATGATACGCTTTCTCAATATCATCATCATCGTCGATCGAATCAATCGCTTCTATCATAAGCAAATGTATCGTAGGTCTTTTCGAAATCTGTTTACTAAGACGTACTGGCACAATTTCGCGCCGTCCATTCACACGTTCTATATTGTACACATGAATCGATAATCCATTAATTTTTTCGAATTTTTCAACATGCGATAGACGCATCGGAAAATCGAATCCTTGATAATTAAGCACTTCGCTAAAGTGCGGATAAGACGTTGTCCTCTCAGTATGTGAATTTGGTGAGGGTGACAAGGCTGCAGTTATAGCCCATAAAAAGCAATACACATCCGCGTTCACAATGTTGACAACCGCCCGCTTCAGTTAAATATCTCGAGGCATAGGCGTGTATGTGGATGAGCCGCCGAGCAGCGGTGTGTACGAATTGATGCTAACGAGGAGATGATCGATTTCATGCAAAGACCAGCCCGATTTTTTTTCCTGAAAATCTTCGATTTTTACGAAGCAGTTTTGATTGCACGTATTCCACAAACCATTCATATAGATGAATGGTTTGTGGAATATTTCGTTATCGACGGATATAGATCCGTCGATAACGAAATGCTCGCGTTCCTCGTTTGGAATGTTTTTTGCTCCTCGATGATCTCGTCTATCTTCGAAAGATGAAATTTGCACACTAGGGTAACGTCGACCTTGATGTTATTTTCTTCTCTCACGACTGTTCTTAATTTCGGCACCATCACTTTCTTCGCATCTTCGAGGAAATTTGACACATCTTTGTGGCTCAAATTGATTATAGCACCCGTCTTTATTCGACGTTGAAATGCTGATTCTATATTAACCTGTTCAGGAATTACGAGGTTTTGGACGTGATTCCTGAATTATTCGTAATTATCGCGGGAAATAGACGAGCGAGTCACGCCGGGCAATTACTCACGGCAGCCGCCAACGGCGCCACTTTTCGGGGCATTTCCTCTCATCGATCGCGTGATCGCTCGGCTTTTCCCTTCCTCTTCCTCATTCTTTCATCACCGATCACACGGACCACACGCATTGTCTCACGTGGATTTGTTCATTCGGGAAATTGCTCTGCGAATTGGGAATTCTCACACGGGCTAATCATTCGGAAACGGGAAATAATCTCACGCAAGTATTCGGGATAGTTTTCCTCACTCGGCGGGCGCGATAAAGTATCGCTCAACGGGCGGATCGCCAAAATCTCGGTCGATTCGACCACGCGTCGGGCCGCGTCGCGTTACCGGCGTCGGCCATTGTCGGGTCATACGCGGGCACGTCTCAGTCGGGTGACAATTCTCACCGGTTTTCGGGCAACGTTCTCAAAGTCATTCGCCACCTTCTTTTCTGTATCGTCGACTTTGGTAGAATATATTTTTTATTTCAATCGTTGAAGTTGGGCCCTCTCCTCTCCACCTACACCAGATCCCTTCACAAACACAACCCATTTCATCGCACCGCTCGCGACTCTCAAACTAGCACCACTTTTTCGCGGGTTGATACGCGCAATTTTTTCTTTCAACGATAGCAACTTGGCTACACTAGCCTGAATTCGTAGTTTTTCACCCGTCTTGAGATGAAACGTTCGAAAATTTATCGTTAGTTCTTTAATGCTAGCATCGCAGAACTTTAACATTTTTTCAACTTTAATGCGGGAGACGTTACTTTTGAGCGCCGCATACGCTCTTTCCAACTTGTCGATAATTTTACGATATTCATCAGCATCCATCGTGAATGCAAGCTATTCGCTCAATAGATCAATCGCAAGTGTGGCAATTTTCGGCATAGCAGCATCTTAAAAGAGCGCTTATCGCTTCACCGCTCTCCTCCTCTTCCGCTTCGCGTAAACAAAAGGGTGATGTAATTTTTACGCATGAAATTCATCGTTGCTATCACCTTTAGAGAGTGTACATTTTTATAAAAATAAAGATTGTACATTAATTCCGAAAAAAGCATATTATTGCATACCAAAAACTTTATTACAGCTAATGCACATTTCAATCGCTCAAGAAAATACTCTTGTACGTTTTGAAAATTTATACAAGCGTTGCTTAGCCACGAATGTCTCAAAGTATAGACGATCGGAAAGGAGGCTGGGTAAAATGTCTATAACGTATTTAGAGAGGCCAGCATAAACCGGCCAACGTAAACCATTTCTCTATATCCCTTATTTTTTTATCTTAGACGTTCTTGAACCTTTGTATATATTTTTCTACCAATACCCCATGCGTCCGGCCAACCTTTGACTGTGTCATATGTTCAAGTGTTTTTGCGCCATGTGCTCTATGCTTTGTGAGAAGCAGCTACTTTTTAGTCAGTCACGCAGCGACGTTCGTACGAAGAAGAAGCCGAAAAATTTTAAGCGAGTTTGAGAAGACTACAAAAATTCATATTACAGTAAGTTTTCGATTCTGTGAAAATCTTTTATTCAAATATTCCAATTTGTGTCAATATTTAATATTTATATTTTTTTAGATGTTGCACTCGATGATAATATTATTGTTGAGCATTTTCGAGAAACCCGAAGAGCCTGCTCCTCTTCAGGAAGTGGAGGAACATGACCGGTGGGAGTTTCAGTATGATCCCCAGTGCCATCCACCTCAATTTCCTCCGGTGGAGGAAGAGCCGGAGGAACAAGAGGAGTCAGCGGGAGAGGCCCAGGGGGAAGAGGACGAGGACCAACAGGAGATGGATGATGAGGCGCTGGGTATTGTGGACAGGAGGGACGAACACCACCTCCTGATGCCATACCCACTCCCTCCCATTAATTTCGCCGAGGAATTTTGGGAGTGGCAGTATGCTCAAACTTGTCCCTTAGCCCAATCGAATTAGTCCAAAAAAGGGCCTGAACCGGAAAAAATTCCGCGAGCGGGTCTCTCTTCGGGAATTGCTTAGGGGGGGGGGGGGGGGGGTCACTGTGAGTCTACATTATGGTTTTCGGGATTCCAACCATCTTGCATTTTCCGCCATCTTGAATTAAAGGGTAAATTTTGTATCTTCAATAACTCGTTTATTTTCAACTTTACACGAAAAATGGTTATTACCAAAGTTGTTTGTAATTAAATGTTCTACAATTTTCGTTATCATGAATTTTTTGTAGGATCGATATTTTTCGATTCAGACCTAGAAAGAGGGGGTGGGGATTTTATGCTTCTCAAATAACCCTTTTTTTTTAATTTTACATGAGAAATGTATATTATTCAAGTTGTTCGCAATTAAATTTCCTACAATTGTCGGACGGAGTCATCGGACGACGAAGACTTAGACACGAGCCGCAGTGAGCAAAAGTTGAAGACAGCAAGGAGCGATGATGTCATTATTCATTCATCGCAGTGTTACGGCATTATTGAATTCATATCGGTGTTTCTCGCCCTTTCGGAAATCGCAATTTGCAGATCATGCAACCAAAAATTAACGTTTGCAGAAAGCGGTCATCGATGCCTAAGATTTAAAATTGTTGTCAAGTGTATGTGTGGTCGACGCGAAATCCAGTCAGGACCATTGATAAATACTGACTACGAAATCAACAGACGAATTGTTTTTGTTATGAGGCTTCTTGGTATCAGACGAGAAGGGATAAACGTATTCTGCGGCCTTATGGATATGTCTGCAGGTTTCACAAAATCTGCTTATCAACAAATCGTTGAGCATTTGTAGGCAGCGTCGAAGACACTGTTCGAGAGTACCTGCCAAAAAGCCGTCAAGGAAGAGAAAGAAAAAAACGTTGGACATGGAAGATCTGCGAATCATTTAAAGGTTTCCGGCGATGGATCATGGAAAAAGCGCGGTTATATTTCTTTGTACGGTGTAACAACGCTCATCGGATACTTCAGTGGCAAAGTAATCGATCTCATTATAAAAAGTGGTTATTGTCCTTCGTGTGCCATAAATAAAAATAGTTTGGATGAAGATGCATTTGAGGAGTGGTATGAGAATCATAAAAACTCATGCTCCTTAAATTCGGAGTTATGTACAGTAATTATATCGGCGATAGCAACTCCAAAACTTTTACTGGAATCTTAAATAGCAATCCTCACGGGGACGAGTGCACAGTGACGAAAAATGAGTGTGTTGGACACGTGCAAAAGCGTATGGGTACTCATTTACGGAATAAAAGAAAAACCGAGAAACTTGGAGGAAAGAAGGGCTAACGGAGAGTGTCATTAAGAAATTGACGATTTATTACGGTCTGTCAATTCTTCGAAAAATGAACTCAGTAGAAGGTATGAAGTGAGCTATTATAGCAACATTAGACCATTATTGTTCCACCGATGAAAATCCTCGGCATGAAAATTGTCGAGAAGGCGCGGGCAGTTGGAGCGAATGGCGCAAGGCTCAAGCGGCGAATAATCTGGCATCTTTTAAACACCCGTCAAGATTAATTAATGACAATGTAGAGAAGCAAATTCGTCCAATTTACAAAGATCTTTCAAATGACGATTCATTGACGCGGTGCTTAGGCGGACACACTGAAAATTCGAACGAATCGTTCAATTCGATTGTGTGGCGCCTAAATCCGAAACAAGTAAATTCCAGCTATAAAATCGTCGAAATAGCAGCAAATATGGCTACAGGCATTTTCAACGAGGGTTATTCAGCTGTGCTTTCTACCATGCAGCTCCTCAATATTGTCATCGGGCAGCAGTGCAAAAATTTTGCTGACACTGTCGATGCAGAGCGCATAACGCGAGAGAACCGGCGCGCATCATTTTCCAGCGAGGAGGCTCGTACAGCTCGAAGATCGGAAAGCCTCCCCCAAAACGAGTGTTTCGAAGAAGAGGAAGGATTATTGTATGGCCCGGGGATAACTGATTAACATCTAATTAGTGTAAGTATCCAAAAACTTATATTTTTTTGGACCGAAAACTTTAAAGTCCGTTTTCTCGAGTTTTCATTTTCACAAGTTTTAGAAAACAGTGCCGGCGATAGCAAAAACAATATACAGAGTGACATGTTAAGGGTGGCCACCCTCTTTTATTTCGCCCCCCGTAAAGATGATCGCACGGGTCGCGGATGATTTTTAAAGGAATTTTTCTGAACTTTTCGATAAAAAATACGGCGTTCACCGGAAAATGAAAAGTTTTGCAGCACAAAAGTGACCGCTACGAAAATAAAGTGAAAACATATTTTTTTCTGATAGGAATAAAGTAGACTTTATTCCGAATACGGGACACAAGCGTAAATTTTTTTTTGAGTATTGCATTGTTGTGTGCTGGATCGCAGCAATGCAGCATCGTACGGGTCAAAGAACTGCGCGACGACACGCCAATTGAGGATGAAGTAATAGAACTCCTCGGTGTAGGAGGAGCGCCGTTACGCACGTTATGCAAAGCGGAACTGGAGATAAAAACTCCAGCGGCCCCTTGAAAAACGAATTCCACGTGGTCAGCAAGGACATACCATTAGGCGTAGATGGACTGCTCGGAATGGATTTCATAGTGAAACACAAAGCCAACATACTGGGTGGCAAAGTATTTGAAATTCGTGGGAAAAAATTGTCTTTCGTACATGGTGCAAGGCAAGTCGAATTTTTTTCACGATCCGAATTCTTACTATGGGCAAGAACGCCGGAAGAAGGCACCGGATATATAGAAAAACAAGAAATCCAGCCCGGAATAATAATCGGAGAAGGAGTCGTATCAATCGAGGCACACACCTGCCCAATAATGATTGTAAACACGCTCGACCAGGCGCAAATCATTACGCGTCCTACGATTGAGTTAGAAAAGCTCGACTTATACGAGGTTAAGTCGAATGAGAAATGCACACAAAAAGAAATTTTCAAAATCTCACGTGAAGTCGAAAAAGAACGTTTGAAGAAAATCTGACTGGAGGTCAGAGGGGACTCGCATTTAAATCCGGAAGAGGAAAAAAGTCTCCGTGAAATTTGCGAGGAATTCCCCGACGTATTCCACCTGGAAGGTGAAAAACTGGGTTGTACCGACGCAGTCGAGCATCGGGTCTCCTTAAAGACGGAAACCAAGCCGATCAAGATGCGTCCGTACAGGTTACCAGAGGACCACATGAAAGAGGTTCAAAAACAAATGTTAGAGGATGGAATTATCCGTCCCAGCGCGAGTCAATGGAACGCTCCGTTGCTCGTCGTGCCCAAAAAGGCAGATTCCGATGGCACAATTCGGAAAAGAGTCGTTGTCGATTTTCGCAAATTAAATCTAGCGACCGAAGGCGACTCTTATCCACTGCCTAATATCAACGAGATATTGGACCAGTTGAGAAAAACCAAATACTTTACGACCTTGGACCACGCCTCAGGATTTCATCAAATCCCGATGGCAGAGGAGGATAAGGCGAAAACTGCTTTTTCCACACCAATGGGTCATTACGAGTATAACCGAATGCCATTTGGATTAAAAAATGCGCCTCCAACGTTCCAACGTCTAATGAATGCAGTATTAACAGGAATACAAGGCATCAGATGTTACGTATATCTCGACGACATCGTTAAATACGGAGCATCGCTCACCGAGCACAACGAACGTCTGAAAGAAGTACTGACAAAATTAAGATCAGCTAACCTTCGAATTCAGCCGCGAAAATGAAAATTTATGCGTAAAGAAACGCAGTATCTCGGTCATATTATAACCGAAGTGGGAGTAAAACCGGACGAAAACAAAATGTCAGCCGAAAAAAATGTTCCCGTACCAAAACGGGTGAAAGATATTCAGTCATTCTTAGGATTAGCCGGATATTACCGTCGATTCATCAAAGATTTTGCAAAAATAGCAAGACCTTTGACAGATTGCACTAAAAAGGACATCAAATTCGAATGGACTAAGCAATGCCATCTCGCATTTGAGCGATTGAAGGAAGCACTAATTACAGCACCCATACTTCAATATCCAGATTTTACAAAAACGTTTATCGTGACAACAGACGCTTCAGATAAAGCAATTGGCGCGATATTGTCACAAGGGAAAACCGGAGAAGATTTACCAGTCTGTTACGCAAGCAGAACACTAAATAAAGCTGAGATAAATAATTCAACCACCGAAAAAGAATTATTAGCTATTGTATGGGCAGTTAACCAATTTCGACCGTATATATATGGAACAAAATTCGTCATCGTAACCGATCATAAACCATTAACCTGGTTATTTGGGGTCAAGGACCCAGGATCGAGGTTAATGAGGTGGAGAATAAAATTGGAAGAATACGATTACGACATACAATATAAAGCAGGAAAAATGAATACCAACGCAGATGCTTTGAGTCGCATTTATGCGCTGACGAGAGCGAGAGCGCACGAAAAAGAAAAAGAGGAAAAAGACAGCGAATCAAACCCACAAAAGGGAAAAGGACAGAAACAGCGCGCTCGCGCGGCCATCGAGGCCCCTGGGGCCACAGAGGCGGCCTGGGGAAGCGCGGCGCCGGGGGAGAATCTCCACGCTACGCGCGAGCCGAGCGGCAATGCCTGCCATGAGAGCGAGGCAGATGGCTGCAGCATAGGCGCAACATGTGTCGAGAAACTCGAACGCTCCGAGCTTATGCATGAATATCATGATGCTCCCTTAGGTGGACACCAGGGCATTGTACGAACGATGCAACGTCTGAAAGAAAAATGTGAGTGGCCAGGAATAAAGGAAGACGTCACCGCCCACATACGGCGTTGTGACAAATGCCAGAAAAATAAGGCGGGGAAAAACATAAAAGCCCCGATAGTTAAGACAGACACACCAATACATGCATTTGAAAAGTGCGCTGTCGATATCGTAGGACCTCTACCGACAACGGATAAAGGAAATAAATACATACTTACCTTTCAGGATTTATTATCAAAATACAGCTTCGCTATACCTTTGCCAAATCAAGAAGCAAATACGGTAGCGAAGGCCCTTGCGACTGAAATAATATGTAAATTTGGCGCGCCATCGATAATCCTTTCGGACCAAGGCACAAATTTTCTGAGTGCAACTTTTAAGGGATTATGCGAGTTATTTCGCATAGACAAATTTCAAACCACCGCGTATCATCCTCAATCAAACGGAGCATTAGAGAGTTCACACAGAACTCTCGCCGAATATCTCAAAAATTTCATCAAAGAGGATCAAAAGGATTGAGATGAGTGGTTATCATATGCGATGTTCACGTATAACACCACGCCCCACACAGTGACAAAAATCACACCGCATGAAATGATATTTGGGGAGAAGGCGGAGCTACCAACGGCTCTAAAACAGGCCCCGCGATTAACATATTCATACGAAGATTATGCGGCAGAACTAAGGGAACGCCTACGGGCAGTATGGCAACGAGCCCGTGAGCAAGTGGAAGGGGCAAAAGACAAAGCGAAAGAACAATACGATCGCAAGACGACGGCGAAAGAATACCGTCCAGGCGATAAAGTTCTTCTCCAGGATGAGACATTAAGGAGGGGCCGATCGGCCAAACTCACACCCAAGTGGGTGGGGCCTTATACGGTAAAAAGCAAGGAAGAGAAGGAAACTTACATTATCGGGAGAGGACGGAAAAGCATACGGATTCATACAAATAGGATCGAACCCTACATTACCCACTAAAGAAATCGGGGATAATGCAGAGTGCAAAGAGGAGAAAATAGAAATATATACATAATGAACGAAACATTAATATGTACATTACTGGTACATCAAAAAAAAGGAGAAATTTTTCAATTAGTATTCGAAAAAAAAAAAAATTTCTAATTAATAGCAAAAAATAAATAAATAAACAAAAAATAGAAAAAACCGAATCATTTTTTTCTCTCACATCAAACAATGGTAACTGGCAGATAACGACTGCCGACCAAACGCACGCGCCCTGAAAAGAGGAGAGAAAAGAAGGAAAAAAGGAAAGGAAAAAATAAACGTCGAAAACATTTTTTGTTTCTTCATATATTGTTACATTGATATCATATATATTATATTCTCAAAAAATAAAAACAGTCAACCAAAAAGCCAGGGCACCGCAACGCTCGTGCCCTGGAACAAAGCCGGGAGCCATCACATGGTGGTGGCTCCTCCGGTAATGTGGTGTGTTTTGTAATTTTTTTTTATCGCTGAAATGTACTGTACAACCTTTGTTTTATTGCAAAAATGTATTGTAAACCCTTTCATTAATTGTAACGTGTTTTGTATTTTTTTATCGCCCAAATGTATTGTAAAACCTTCTATTCCTTTGAACGTGTGCACACAACCGAAGTATGAAAGTACGAAATATATATCCACCTGCCATTTTTTTACTGCATAAACAAATTATTTGTTTAATAAATTACTTGTGTGTGATCCAGAATTTGTTGCTCTCTTAATTTATTTTATATCGCGTTAATTCCCCTAACAAGTTTCCATCCGTTTCGACGTGTAAATACAACCGAGCGAGCGGCTCGATCGACGCTGAGCGTGGATTCACCTACTTTGCGGCGCGCTGGAGATCGTAATTTTTGTCCAAAATGAAAAAATAAAAATAAAATTGTAGGTCTGAATATGCTCTACAAGTTTTATTTCTACAATTTTTTCGATATTTATGACCAAAAAAAAAAAATAGCAAAAAACAAAAGTCATGTCCTAAATTTTTGACTTTTTCGACCGATATCTCGATAACGTTGCATGTTACGCTGAAAATGGTTCAGACTTAATTGTAGAGCACAAAAAAAGCTACAAATAAGTTCCTCACAAAAAATTTCGTATCTCATCGGATAGCCGAGTTATTGCCAAAAAACAACTTTTACCCCTTTTTTCAAGATGGCGGCTGAAGCTCCCAGGAAATCTTGGTCGAAAAACTCAAGATAAGCTTTTCTAGGTATCCCCTACAACATATCAAAAAATTAGCTTTCTAGTTTCATTTGCATTTATTTGCTCTTTTTCCGACGAAATGACTGGACTACAGTCCCGCTCTTCCCGGGACTGAGGATCATCTCCCCAGAGCTGGTCGACGGCCTCCCGAAGTCGGCGTCGTCGACGCCGCACACCCACGGCATGGGCCACAAAGTGACGTTTCCATAACCCGGACGGCCACGGCGAGGCGGTTCGTTTACAGAGGTGCGGCGTCTGGAAAAAACAAAAAAAAAAAACAAAAATATATAAATATCACAAAAAAAAAAATAATGATTGAAAATTGAAAAAAAAAGGGAAAAAAAACTTACCAGCACGAGCTTGAACTCGTGCGTGGGGTCGCCGAACACGACCGTCTCCCTCTCCATCCATAAATGCTCCATGATTTTATAGCTGAAAAAGAAAAACAAACAAATATTTAAAAAAATAACACACACACGCCGAATATTTTTATTACACAAAAAAAAAACACAAAACAAAACCTATACTTACGACAAAAGAAATGAGTAACGTTCCCACGATAAAAATTTCTCTTCACGTCTCAAGCAAGACTGATCGCCGTTAGCAACGACGACGACGAAGCCAGGAGTCAGACATTGTAATCCGACCTAAAACTGCAGAAAAGTGGGGCAACCCCGCAAACTCAGCAAGAAGTTTGCAGGAATTCATACGAAAATGAAAGAATTAAAAACCATAAAATTTTAACTTGCGAGATAAAAATTATATACTGTGACGTTGTGTCACGGAGGGGCTGCCGACTGCACTACCGCGTGTGGGCCCGGCGACGAGGGCGCCACTTTTGCCTCGAAATGTGTACAGACTCGTGAAGTCTCCCCTCTAGAACGATATACGCCTCGGCCCTCGTTGCCGAAGCTCGCCGCGCCGCCGGGCGGGGACGGCGGAAAACTCGTGACTATAGTCACGGAGGCCTGCGCGCTAAACTCCCGGCCGGCGCGCGAAAACGACCGGCAACCGCGAACACGCGGACGCCATGTTAAAGCATTATAGCGCGAACAGGTGTCGGATACGGAGGGCATAGCGAAAACGTAATAACCGAGAAAACCGACAAAATAAAAGCGAAATAGCGAAAAGTGAGGAGTAGCAGGAAGATAGCGAGAAAAGCCGGGAATAAACAGGGAGAGCGGCGAAGACTAGTAGAGGAAGCGAAAATAAAAAGGAAAGGAAAAGCGAGGAGGAAAAAGAGAGCAAAGGAAAAAAGCGTAACCGAGGGAGGCCACGAGACATGCGTCGCGAGGAGCGAGCCGGCGCGCGGTGAGTCCTCGCCTAAATTTTCTTACTTCTCTCCTGCCAGTCGTAGCGCGGCGTTATAATATCTTATTTTTCTTAGTTAACGAGTCTTCCCGACCCTTTTGTAGAGTCACGAGGCCGCTTCCCGGCGAAATAATATCTTTTTTTTGTTTTGCTTGCCCGAAGTGGCGTCGATCGCATTGTTTTTTTTGGTTGTTGTTCTCGCGAAGTGACGAGGCGAGACGGCCGGCTCTCGTGGAGAGGGACAAAGACCCCAAAACCATAACAAGCCCCCCCCCCCCCCCCCCCGTGTGTATAACCGGCTCGAGTGTTCGTACCAGCGTACCGGTACTGTATTGCGAAATTCGAAAAGGAAAAAAGTGCGGGTGCAGCGGCGGCCCTTCCCTGATCTACGCGATCGACTCGCAGAAACGCGAGCGCCGAGCGTCGGTGTCCCATTCCCCGAGAGGGGAAAACTGACAGTTCGCGCTCGATTAATTCTAGGTTAAGCCCTGCGGAAAGCCCGCGTCCCTCATCCCTATCCAGCTCCCGCGTTCCTGGGCGTGAGAGAGAGTGCGTGTGCCGTGTGTTATATGCGTCCATAGGGGATCATCGTCATCAGCTAACGTCGAGAGGAGCCAGCGCATCGGCCGGGGCGTCGAGGAGGTGCTCGGCGAGGACACCGCACGACGGTTTCGCAGCGTCTCCCAGTTCCGACGACGCAGCGACTCGGCGAGTGAGGACATTTGCTCACTGCGCCTCGACGACAACGGTTTCGCAGCGTCTCCCCATTTTCGACGACGCAGCGAAACGGTGAGTGAGGATTTTATCTCACTGCGCCTCGTCGATAGCATTCTCGCAGCGCTTTTGAGATTTGGAGGACGCAGCGACTCGGCGAGTGAGGACATTTGCTCACTGCGCCTCGACGACAACGGTTTCGCAGCGTCTCCCCGTTTTCGACGACGCAGCGACTCGGCGAGTGAGAAACTTTTTCTCACTGTGCCAAAACGACAGCATCTTCGCAGCGCTTTGGAGATTTTAGAGGCGCAGCGACTCGGCGAGGGAGGATTTCATCTCACTGCGCCCCCCACGACAGAGTTTCCGCAGCGTCTCTCAGAGTTTGACGACGCAGCACCTCGGCGAGTGAGAAACTTCTCTCACTGCGCCTCGACGACAACGTCTTCGCAGCATTTTGCAGTTTTCGACGACGCAGCACCTCGGCGAGTGAGAGACTCCTCTCACTGCGCCTCGACGACAACGTCTTTACAGCGTCTCTCAGCTTTCGACGACGCAGCACCTCGGCGAGTGAGAAACTTCTCTCACTGCGCCTCGACGACAACGTCTTCGCAGCGTTTTGCAGTTTTCGACGACGCAGCACCTCGGCGAGTGAGAGACTCCTCTCACTGCGCCTCGACGACAACGTCTTTACAGCGTCTCTCAGCTTTCGACGACGCAGCGCCTCGGCGAGGGAGAAACTCCTCTCACTGCGCCTCGACGACAACGTCTTTACAGCGTCTCTCAGCTTTCGACGACGCAGCGCCTCGGCGAGTGAGAAACTCCCCTCACTGCGCCTCGACGACAACGTCTTTACAGCGTCTCTCAGCTTTCGACGACGCAGCGCCTCGGCGAGGGAGAAACTTCTCTCACTGCGCCCTGACGACAACGCTGGCGCAGCGCTTCTGGGAGTTCGAAGCCGCAGCGACTCGGCGAGTGGGAACTTTCACTCTCTTCGCCTCGACGACAACGTTTTCGCAGCGTCTCCCAGTTTTCGACGACGCAGCGCCTCGGCGAGGGAGAAACTCTCTCACTGCGCCCCGACGACAACGCTTTGGCAGCGCTTTTGGGATTTCGCCGACGCAGCACCGTTGCGAGTGAGAACTCCCTCTCACTGCGCCTTGGCGCCGACGCTTTCGCCGCGCTTCTTGGATTTCGACGACGCAGCGAGGGAGCATCACCGGCAGTCAGAGGAAACTACGTGGGAGAGCGTGTGTGCACGATGTGAGAGAGTCGCGTTCCCTTATCCCTGTCCCCGGCGGATTTCTTTCGCCACCCTTTTTTGCGTTTCTTTTGGGAATTATTTAACCCTTCTGTGGCGACTAATGTTATATTTCTTGTGTACTTATTCTGCGTGTTGCTTGCGAGTATCTCGCACTCCCCTTGCGCGGTTTCGCCCGCGAGGGATCCGAATTCCTTTTGTAATCATTTCGGATTCTTTTTTTTTTATTCGAATCTCTTTCGCAATCATTTTGGATTTCGCTCGCGATTGACGCGAATTCTTTTTGGCAATTATTTCGGATTTCTTTTGCAATTATTCGAATCTCCCGTGCAATTGTTTCGGATTCTTTTTTGTTTTATTCGAATCTCTCTCGCAATCATTTTGGATTTGGCTCGCGATTGACGCGAATTCTGTTTGCAATCATTTCGGATTTCTTTTGCAATTATTCGAATCTCCCGTGCAATTATCTCGGATTTCTATTGCAATTATTCGAATCTCTTGTGCAATCATTTCGGATTTCGCTAGCGATTGTCCCGAGTCTCTTTTGCGATTATTGAGCACCTTCCTTCTGGAATTAGTTAGCCGTTTTTTTTGCATTTCGTTGTAATTACTTCGCGTTTCGCTTGCGATCACTTCGAACATCTGCGCTTATTTGGAGGTCTTTTGCGAGAATTTAGTATGCCTTTTGTAATCATCTCACGTTTCGTTTGCCACTAATTCGCGTTTCGCTTGCGAGTATCTCGCCATTGTGTGGCGATTATTGTACGCTTGCTCGCCACTATCGGGCGGATCGCTTACGATTAGGTAACGTTTCCATTGCTTACCTCGCGGGCCTTTCGCGGATACCGAGCGCTTCTGTCGCGAGTATCTAGCGCCTTGTTTGCGAGCCCTCTTACGTTTGCTCGCGAGTAGCCAATGCGTGTTTGCGGATTCTTTTACGTGGATCACGATTATTTAGCGCGTCGTTTATGATTTGTTAGCATTATCTCGCGGTGATTTAGAATCTCTTGTGCGATTCTTTTACGTTTGATCGCGGCTATTTAGCGAGTCGTTTATGAGCTGTTCATATTATACTGCGGGGATGTAAAATCTCTTGCGCGATTCTTTTACGTTGCTCGCGATCATCTAGCGCATTGTTTGCGATTTCGTTTACGTTGCTCGAGATTATCTCGCGCACTGTTACGATTCCTTCCCGCGTGCATTCCGGTTGTAACTACCCCGCGCCCGTTGGCGAAACTTCGCCCTCTTTTGTAATTATATTTTCTTATTCATTGGTGATATACACGGACACTTCGCTTCTCGGCACCGCCGTATAACCTCTAGTTTAGTTTCTCTTTCCTTTTTTTGCTGCTTGGCGCTTCCCCCCCCCCTCCCCCCCCGTCACCGTTCCTCCGCCTCCCCCCTGGCTTTGCGCGAGCGGTGCTCCGAGTACTGTGACGGGAGAACCCAGGGTACAGGGTAGGAAACCGTAGCGTCGGAGAACTACCCCTGAGATAGATCGGGAGGACGAGCAGGACCTGCCCACAACGACTTCGCTCATCAAGAGCTGGCGCCCAACCAAAACGAGGAGAGCTGATACTCGCTCCACCCCCACGCGCCGCACCGGGAAACCCTCCCGGGATAATTTCGGCGTTCTCCCCGTATTGACGAGGGGGACGTCATAATACATAAAAATAATCTGGGGATGAAATAGGCTAACCCTGAGACATATGTCAACAGGTACCTACTCTTACTGTGGCAGCCGAGCCTTTGCGAGCAGGAAAAAGGAAAACTCTACAACATCGAGAAATTTGCGGTTTCTCCAGGGCTATATTACGAGGAAATCGGAACCTTGTCAATAACAAATGACATTTGGAAATTAGTAATCAAAATAGATCTCAGAACTTTGAAAGAACAAGAAAAAAGTATTAAAAAGACAGTAATAAAGTTAAACGAACTCTGTCGAGGACGGCAGAAGAACGATGCGCTATGCAATTCGATCACCAGCAGTGCGACAAGGATGCTCAATCAGGTGAACGAAGAGATACAAGCCGTGTACGATATTACAGGCACGAAAACGCTACGTAATCGTAGAGGACTGATTAATGGCCTGGGGTCAATTATCAAAGTCATCACGGGCAATATAGATGCTCAGGATGCTGCAAGAATAAATGAGAGACTCGATAAAATAAGTTCGAAACAGGAAACAGCAGAGGATGCGATGAAAGAAAACATCCAAATCCTCGATGCAACTATTCACTTGTTCAACAAGTCAACAGCACAATTAGAGGCAACCTTAGCGGGTTGTGCGATTTTGCAAACTGGTAAAGTCGAAAAAATCGGCTCTAATTTTGATTGGTAGCGATTTTTCATCTAAAGTCGCGTGATTCAAGAATATATTGGTTGATCCTACTTACCAGTTATAATTTGGATGGTTATTCGGTTCTTGCGGCCCCGCCCAATTCTCGCTACCAGTTTTATTTTCTCATTGCAAATGTAATCTTGCTTGATGGAATTGTGTCATAACAATATTACGAAGTATTGAATCGACAGTTATAGTAATTGTTGTAAGCCTTCGGTGAAGCGTTTGGAACTTGAAAAATCTGAGAATATCGTTAAGAAATACAGTTTGGACAGCAGATAAAGCGCAGCATTCGTGGAGAATCACACCGTATCTTCAACAAAGATCGAGAACCGAGTAACCATCCAAAATAAAACTGGTAGCGATAAATGAGCGGAGCTACGAAAACCATAACCATCCAAAATATGAATTGTAGTAACTTACCAGTCCAACCAAAATCGCTTCCGTTCGATTCTGGAAAAATTGGTTACTCGTCAATATTTGAGACGAATTTTTCGACTTTACCAGTTTAAAATTACCAATCAAATTTTGGCTCACAGAACACGCTAGGGAAATCAACAAACGCTCAACAAACTCATCTCGAAGGTGGAGCAAGGATTATCAGCACGCTTAGATGCTCTCGATGAACGCCAACAATTAGACGAGAAATTAACAACTTTGGGACTAATAGTCGAATCCCTTTTAGGCGATGTCAGACAATTAGTACAATTCCTCGTGGAACTGTCAAAGGGACTCGTCAATCCGAGTGTATTATCCCCGCGACAGCTCTCCGAATATGTAAACAACGCAGTTACACATTTTCCGAGAGAAAACATGAAGAAATGGCAAAATTATCAGAAGTAAGCGAAGTAGGCTCTTATTGCAGCAACACTGACCTCGTCCTCGTAGTAAAAATACCACTCGTGGGACCCGAGGAATACATCGTAAACAAAGTATACCCTTTACCAGCAATAATCGATGCGCGCAACTATCAATTCATTGAAATAGTAAACACTCTTGTTATAGTCGAAAAAACGCGAAAATCATATCTTCCTATAACAGAAACCGAATTAGGAACATGTAAACATTTAAATTCACACTTTTATTGCGCACCTAAACACGCCGCACTCGCAGCACACACGTGCACAGCCTGCGAAACAGGGATGAATTTAACAGATAATTCAAAATACGAAAATTGTAAACGAAGTATTGCCGTAATAAATAACACGCTCGTAATCGCGCTCGAACACCGGGGGAGATGGCTATACGTAGCACCAGAGTCAGAAACACTACTCATACATTGCGGTCAACGATCTGTAGAGTACGTAGCACTTAAGGGTGTAGGGTGTGTACCCATACATCTCCCTAAAATGAGGAGCATATCAACAATATCGTTTGGACTAAAGTCAACCATTTTTATGGGCAGTTTTATAGCTCATCTAGAATATGACTTCACTGAAACTCTTATTTACTTCTATTTCGCTCGACACACGCACCAGCTAACGCAATTTCGCCACTATCCAAAAATAGTAAATATTCAACCAGCAATAAGAAATTTAAATATTTCATGGAAAACAGTATTCAAAAAGTATTATAAAAATGGTTGACTTTAGTCCGAACGAGACTGTTGATATGCTCCTCATTTTAGGGAGATGTATGGGTAATTATTCGCAAGCCGAAAGTTTGTATCGCCGTGAGTTTCCCAATCGTCATCACCCATCCCGGCAAACAATTCGTACACTCGAACGGAGAGCGAGAGCAGGTCGGATTCCCGTTATCGCAACGTCGTCCGAACGTCATGGAAGATTTTGATGGGCCGCATGAGGCTCGAAACATGGCAATCCTAATCGTGCAACCTAAGACACGCACACACAGATACATGCACACTTTTTTATGGTACCTTCCGGACAGCGCTAAATAGTCAAAAATGGAGTTCCAACATGAAAACCACAATCTGAATCGAAAAATGTTTCTTACAAAAGTTGTTAGTTTTAATGGAATGCATTGTTTTGTCATAAAAAAAGTTAGGTTTCCTTTAAAGAAAACATGTCAGCCATCGTAACGGCGTCATTTTGAATTTGCGATCTTCAACAAAATTTTTTTTAAACGTGCCCCTTCGAACTTCAAAACTTTTGTTTTAAACAAAATTGGATCAGAGCAATATTTTTCGAGATAATTTAGGTGTAAGATTAAAATGGGACACTCTGTAGTACCACGAACTTGGTGATTGCGTCGATAGTGACGGAGATGTGGCGTAACCCCCCCCCCCCTCCCCCCGTCGATGGAGGCAAAGGGCCATAAAAGTCGATCGAGATGAGGTCCCCGGGTCCATCTGGCACAATGTTTTGCATTTTGGCGTAGTTCGTGTGTACCGGCATTTTGTTTCGTTGGCAGGTATCACACTGTGTCAACGTCTGTCGCACTTTGCGAGCAAAATGACTACATGTGAAGTCTTCGTTCAATAACCTGAAGACTTTTTTCGCTCCAGGGTGTCCATATGTCTCGTGACATTCTGTGACGAGTTTTTCCATGAGATTTTCTGGAATGACGACCTTCCATCGGCCGTTTCTGTCCCGCTTGTGTAGTATTTCGTGTAATGATGATAGTTTGGTCCTATTTTTATTGTTTTTTCGGGATCCCAGTATTTTTTAAACGTTTCCTGTTGACGCTGGTGTTGTCCTATTTGTTTCATCTCTGTTACGAACTCCTTTGCTGGTTAGCGTGCCAGTAGCTGTGCAATAATTACCTCAGCCGCTTATGACCACGTTTTGTCCTCATACATGAGGCCGAGTGTGTCTGCAACGATGTTTCTTTTCCCCGGACAGTGTTCAATGGTCATGTCGTAGTCCTGCAGGAGTAGGGCCCACCGGAGAAGCCTGTCATTGACGAATCGGCACGATTTCAGGAAGGTCAAGGCCCTGTGGTCTGTTCGTACTTTGATTCTCGCTCCCAGGAGATACGTTCGGAATTTTTGTGCTGCCCAAACCACGGCCAGTAGTTCCTTTTCAGTTGTCGTGTATCCGATTTTCGCTCCCTTCAACGTGCGACTGGCGAACGAAATTACTCGGTCTTCACCTTCGATTTCCTGTGAGAGTGTTGCCCCGAGTGCGTAATCACTCGCATCCGTTGTGAGTGTGTGCGGGACGTTGGCAGCGGGATGCTCCAGTAGCACACACGTCGTGAACAGTTTTTTAATATTCTGAAAGGTCATTTCGATGTCGTCGTCTCATTCTCACTGTTTCCCTTTTTTCAGAAGGCTGAGCAGAGGTACCGTTGTTTCCGCATGCCAACTCGTGAATCGCGTATAGTAGTTTGCGAGACCCAGGAACCCCCGAAGTTGTTTGAGGTTCTTTGGGCTCGGAAATTCGTGTGTTGCCCTTATTTTGTCCTCCTGCGAATGGATTCCTTTCGTTGTTAGCACGTTCCCCAAAAATGGCACTTTCTGGCAGAAAACCCTCGATTTTTTTAAGTTTAGTGTCATGTTGTTTTCTGCCATCGTCTGGAACAGCTCTTCCAGATACTCTAGGTGTTGTTCATATGTGCACGAGTGGCATAACAGGTCGTCGACGAAGTTAATCACACTTTTTCCCATGGTTTGTAGTACGACATCGAGTCCCCGTATCAAACTTGCAGTGCTTGTTTTCAGTCCGAACGGTGTTACCGTAAATTGGTAACACTTGCCGTCGAACTGGAAGGCTGTGTATGGGCGTGACGCCTCATGTAGACGAATCTGCCAAAAGCTGCTCGTCATGTCGAGGCTCGACATTACAGTTTTTCCTCCACATCTCTGGAAAATTTCATCGACGGGCGGTGCATTGTCGTGATGATCGTTCGCCAGATATTTATTTAGTTGGCGCGCATCCAGGCAGAGCCGTACGATCCCATCCTTTTTTATGACAGTGACCAAAGGATTGATGTACTGACCCACAGCTCGTTCTATTACCCCATGATTCATCATCCATTGAATTTCCGCGGCTACGTTCTCATGGTATTGGATCCGTACCGGATACGACCTCTTTATGTACGGTTCAGGATTCTTTAGAATCAGTCAGTGAACATAGGCTGACATCCGGCCTAGAGCTTTTCGAAAAATGTTCGATGTACGCCCACGAGCTCTTTGAATCATGCTGCGATTTCGTAGGGTAAATCTGTACATTCCGAGATCTTTATGTCGACTTCCTCTTCGATTAATTGTTTAATTTCCATCTTCTGCCGCGAGTGTTTCGATCTGCATTATTGACTGTTTCGGGCGTTTGTTGTTATCTGGGAGGAAATGCGAAATGCGCTGATCCGTATTTCCGACTTCCTGTTGTTTCTTTTTCTTTCGGGCTAATTTCCGTTTTTCGGCTTTTTTTTGTCGTCGTTGTGCTTCTTTGATTGCATATGCCTCGATTTGACTCTGACCCGAATCCTCCTTGGTTGCGCCTCGTGATGGCTGAATTTTCAGCTCCATCGATGCGGGCGCAACCGTTACTCGTTTCCCGAGTCTTGTGCTGGGGTTGCGTGTGTCGTTCCTGAACGGTTTCCAGAGGCGGATGCATTATTCTGCAAATGGTTTTCTCCGGTGCCTGCGTTTACACTTGGTATTGGCTGTGGTGGTTGTGGAGGCTACCATTGGCGTTGGTGTTGTAGCTGCGGTTGCTACTGGCGTTGTTGTTGTGGCTGTGGTAGCCACTGACGTTGCTGTTGTGACTGTGGTGACCACTGGCGTTGTTGTTGGGATTGTGGTAGCCACTGTCGCTGTGTTTGTGGCTGTTGTTGCCACTGTGGCCATATTTGCGGCTTCCAGCCCCCCGATGGTCCAGTCCTTTCACTGTTTTCGGGTTCTCTTTTTTTTGTGTTTATCGGCTCGGCATCGTCAAATCCTCCCAATAGCTCGAGCAGTCCTTCAATATCGTGGACGTTGCTGACGCGCACAGCCATTCGGATTGTCTCGTCAAAGTGATTCGCTAGTTTCCGGATAATTTCCCGTGTTTCCATCGCTGGTGTTAAATCACGGGCATTCCCGTATATTTTGGTAGCGTAGTCGGCGCGGCTCAATCGCCCTCCGTCCCAGTCGTAGGCGCCGAATTCCAGGTTTCTCTTCACCTTGTCCTGTACGTCTTGATTCCAGTATCGAGCCTGAAATTTCCGTGCAAAACTCCGAGAAGTTCGCGATGGGCCCTTCGATTACACGCCACCAATCCTTCGCATTATCTCTAAGGGTCTGGCCGATGATATAACGAAGATCGATATTTCCTGTGACCTCCAGGAACTCCTCGAGGTCTCGCAGGAACCACATAGGTATTTCTTTCCTATCTCCGCTGAACGTCGGCGGTCTCTGTTTGCTGGCGTACATTTGACTGACGTTTAATGAATTTTGCGACCAGGTCGCGTTTCCCCATGAACGGTTCGGTTCTATCAGGACTTCTTCATATTTTTTTATCCTCTCCGTGTCATCAGCCACGACGCCGTCGCATCGACTGCCACGAAAGTTTAATCGTTTTCTTTTTGTTTGCGATTTCTTTCTTCACTACAAAGCTGATGCGACAGGATGAGCTTTCGTTTGGTTTCATCAGCCATTTCATTAATTTTTCTGGGTAATTCTCGTCGTGCATCGTCTTTCACGATAGCGGCTCGTGATATACAACTTTCTTCGTTGTTTTTTAGTTGTATTCGGGAACGCTTGTTGTCCTTTTGTCGTTCCATGTTCACGCTGTTTACTGCTCGAACAACAGCCGCGAGATGTTGGTCCACTTCCGGTCTCTGTGGTTGCATATTATAGGTCTCATTTCTCATTTCCTCGATAATCAGTGCGTTTGTCGGCTGGATGATGCTTTGACTTTCGTCTAAAGTGGTTTCTGCCGCACTGTCGCCATCTATCGGTGGCGCGATCGCAGAGACTCGGCCGATAATCTCATGATCGTGGCGTCGAGCTTCTTCCGACATTTCATCTGCTGTCGTTGATTCCCATTATAGGGATTGACCTCGTCTTGTATCGGCCATCTTGTTTTACTCGATTTACGTTTTGTGTTTCTCTACAATGATCGAGTGCCTGTTCGGGCGCCAAAATGTAACGTATCCAGTTTTGGTTACACTTGAATTTATTTGGTTCAGGCTCGATCAGAGAGTCGATTAGTTTAACGCCGGGTAAAATCGAGAAAACAATATATATTCTTCAATAAATAATGTGTGTACAGTGGATTTCTGTTTGTGTTTTGATACGACGGTGAGTATTTATCGTATTTTCCGCTTTGTAATTGTTCTGCGTACGTGATAACCTTAATTTCTCTACTTAAAATACTAACAATTCTTGTAATATCGTGTTTCGTGACTGTATTCAATTCAAATTTGTCGCGCGTTTATGTGTCGTTCGCACAGGGGCGATCACGGTGCCCCCTCTCTTTCACTTAACGCGGCGGAATTCGAATCGGTGCGTGCGGTGCCCACTTTCACCTTTTGAATGTTTCGCCCGTCGGTCCGGTGGCCATCGGCCGCACACACTGCCCTCGTTCGGCGCTTTATTAAAGTTAATTTGCCGCGTACTGCCGAGCAGTCACTTTATCGTTTTTAAACGTTTCGCGCGTCGCGGAGTGATCTATTGTGCAACTCGATTGTCGCTTTGATCGCACGGTTGTGATCGAAGTACCAATGGCGCCGTCTGCGCGCGTTCGGTGACGTGCACCTGTCACTTTTCGTGACGTATCGTGATCTCGACCGGTGGGATTCTTTTTATCAGTTTGTGTAAAGACTTACTGTGTTTTTGTGTGTGGTGTAGTGGAGTGTTATTCTGTGTTTTGTGAGGTGTGTTCGTCACGTCACGTCCGTCTCGTGTGATGTGATGTTTTCTTGTACGCTCTCCTCGTTTCTCCCGGACTTCTCCCTCGACAACGCACTTATTTCTTTCTCTCTCAGCTGATTTTGACAGCTGTCAAAAAACGTGGTTTTCGTTACTCCTTGTGTGATTCTCGTATGCGTTCAAACGTTTTCCTGATCCCTTTGTTTTCCTTCCTTCTCAAGCAAGTACTCACTAAAGCCTTCAGTAATCGTCGTGTTTCATAATACGCCGGGAGCACTCGAAATTACGATTGCCAAACGTGTCAAACAGTGCCAGATCCGCACCGAAATGCACCTCACCACTGTACAGAGACAGCGTCCGGTGATTTCGTACCGCCGATCCACCTCTTTAACACGTTGTATTAACTCACATGGAGTTAATGCTCAAGGTGCCTTCGTGTTTCGAGTCGTTCAAAACCATACAATTACTCGATTTCCTCGGGCTCTCGCCTTTGGTACTCTCTGAGTATCGTAGAGTTTTTCCCAAACTCTAACTCTGGGGGGCTATTCTCGACGTTTGAAAATAGTATTCGTGAACGAAAATAATGTTTTTCCCAAAGAGCGGAATTGTTCCCCATACGGAACTTTTTCGTTAACGAATCGACGCTGTTCGTTGACGGTCAGCTTCATTTACGATTGTCATTCGTTGCAAACGCGAAATATTTATGAACTGTTGCATGTGTTTTTTAACAGCAAAATGCATGGTAGCACCACTCATTGCTATTCTTGTTCTAGTAATAAGCGCCAGTCGACATTTTTGAAAAATTTAAATCAAGAAGGAACTTTATTGATTCAAATATTCGAAAGAGCCAAATATTATTGAAAAAGATTGTGATATTACGCTGTGTTGAATGTTCTCCTTTCAATAGACTTTTTTTTGTTTTTAATGACAACCATTGTTTGCTTGTTACTAAGCAGCACTGTTTACTAATAAGCTTTGCTCACTGCTTTTACGCTGGTAATGACAAGCGCCCACATAAACACACTCAATGTGTCTGCGCACGCATCTTAATTGTATTAATTAAAACTAAAAAAAAGTAAACATGAGTGAAAAAAAAGTGAGTCTAAAAAGGGAGGAAAAGTGATCAAAGTTGGCCTAAAACGAGCCGAAAATGTTTCGGAACAACAAAAGGAAATCCTAAGGAAATACATGGAGAACAACAAAGATTTGATAACGTGCAAATTTAATAATGCTGTTACCAGAGAAAAAATGATAAAAAAATGGGATGTGATAACAGCAATATTGAATGCACAACCTAAAGGGGCCACGAAAGATCGAGACCAATGGAAAAGGGTACGTTTGAGAGGAATATTACTGATTAAGTATTAAGTTGAGCTCTTTTGAAGTTTTTAAAAAATAATTGTGTCTTTTTCTGGGTTTTCTCATTTTTTTCTCGCTCATCAAAGGAAATATTTTGATTTCTTTAGACGTGGGCCGATATGAAAAAACAAGTGGCAAAAAAAATATCTGAAAATAAAAAAAGGACAAATGTGACTGGTGGTGGTCCGCTAGAAGTGATCGAGCTAACACCCGAAGAAGAAAATATTGCTGCAATGATACCCGCAGCGAAGATCCATGGCGATCCAGCCATCGCGGAATCGCTTGTTGAATTCGTAAGTTTTTTTTCTGCAGGGGGGGGGGGGGCTAAGATTAATTCGTTATAAAAAAGCTTATTTACAATAATGTTATTAGAAAAAAATGGAATTATAGTGAATCTGCTATTTTGAATTTATCACATTTTTAGATCGATAATTTCAAACTTTCTCTGTTATAGGAAGACCAAATTATTATTGATTTTTCAAGCGTATTTGAGAATGCGAAGGAAATTGGTGTCGAGAATTCATCAAACGTAGATTTTACTCTGGTTGATGATATCACCGGAAAATTGAAGAAACCCGTGATTGAAATGGCGATTCAGGAGGTGACAGCAGCTACAGATCTGGGACATGATGGAGACGATGCAGAATTTGCAGTAAAAACTATAAATTTTAAAAATAAAACAGAGCTGGACGCAAACAAAACAGCCGCAGAAAAAATAAAAAAAGTTGTGCAGAACACAGAAATCAGTGGTAAATAGATTGTACTGTTTGCGTAATATTTTGTTTGTTTTTTCAATTAATGGATCCGTTTACTGGTCATCTGCTTTTTTGCTTAATAATAAATAAATATTTTCAAGCTTTTCCTCCAAGAAAACGTACGCTTGCAGTTCATAGAGAAGAATCCCGAATCCGCAACTCGGAGAATATGGTCAGACTTGCGACGAGTGAACTCGACATTAGAAAGGCCTATCATGAAGCAAAAATCAATTTGCTATGTCAGAAAATCCAGGGAGAATATCGAATGAAACGAAGAGCGTTGCAAGAGAAGGGCAAACGACTCATTTATCCGTGGTAGATTTCGAAACTCTAATAAAAAATGTATATAAAAATTTATTTACATAGATACCCTTAAAAGTTTTTACCCCCTTAAGAAAACTATTACATGTTCAGCAATAAAAATGAGAACGCAGGAAATTTGGTTTATTTTAACATTTTATTGCTGAGGAAACGATTGAGCACAAATTTGGTTGCGGAGATTACGTCCTGCAGACAATTCAGAATTTACTCGAGCTGGCATTCCACCTTCGTCGAGTTCATCGTTTTGTGAAAAACCAAAGTCGGGGTTGTTTCGCCAGATTTCATCATAAACTGGCAGAAGGCGGTATCCATCACTTATTGCCATATTATGGAAAATGGCACATGTGTTTGTAATTTTTGCAGCAGTGGTGGGATCATAATGAAGAACTCGTTGTTTTAACAAACAGCGAAATCTCATTTTCAAAATCCCATTCACCCTTTCAATTATCGATCGAGCTCTGTAAAAAGAAGCATTAAACGCTGCTTCTGGTGACCCATCTTCCGGGTTTTGATACGGCGTCATGAGCCACTGCCTCAATGGATATCCTCCGTCACCCAGTAGATAGAACCGTTCATCTCCGTAGTTGTAGAGTCTTCGTATTAACGGCTGGATTTTACTCTCGTTCCAAATTGTACAATCATGCACACTACCCGGGTATCGTGAATTAATATTCAAAATCTTGAAATCAGCGTCACAAATCAGCTGAACATTCAGAGAGTGATATCCTTTTCTATTCACATAGATATGCTCAGGATATATTGGATGATTTCTAGGAGGAGGAAGGACAGCTATATGTGTACAATAAATACATCCAATTGCATGTAGAACGTTAAATTTATCGAAAAACTTGTTGCGTGCTTCACGGACTTCAATGATGTTTCTATGGAACCTGATGTGTTCTTGAAATATTTCAGGGCGATCAAATACGTCGATGGTTTTCCTCAATGATCTACTTACAGAGGGCTGACTCATATCACTGTATATGCCAATCCAACATCCCTTTGGTAACTACCAGCACCAAAAAATCGTAGAGCTGTTAACACCTACGATAAATAAAAGCATTCATTAGTCAAATAGTTATGATCAATGCAAAATTCACCATTATTCAACAAAACATTTTGAACAGAGATAAACGGAAAAATAAAACTTGTTTGAATTGTCGCGTCAATGAAACAAAATATTTCAATTACCTTTTGGGGAACATCCAATGCTGATCTTCGTGCTAGTGGTGGCTCGCACTGTCGAACAATATCAATCATTCGGTTCACTCGCTCTTTCGTCAACCGATAAATTGCAACAAAACCGTCATTGGTTAATTCTTCAAAGGGGTCCCGTGCATCATGCATTCGTCGTCGAGGATGTTCTACATCCACTATATTTTCTAAATCTTCTTGAAATTGGTAATTCATAAATTGACGAAGGTTGTTCATGTTTGGTGCACGCAATTATAGCTAAATAACTGAAAAGTGTAACATGGATGATATCCGTATCCAATATGACGTTTCGTGTAAGAAAATTAGTTTCGTTAACAAAAGAATGTTTTCCCTACAAAAAGTGAAACGTCGAGGGAACCTTCAAACCGTCAACGGAAGTGATGCACCGAACTTTACATTCGTTCACAGATTGTATTCCGTTTACGGAAAACGTTTCCCGTGAGTCGAGAATAAGCCCCCTGATACGAATCACTTTCTGTTCGTTCGCGTACCGGGAGACCGTCTTACAACCAGGGCCAGATCGTCCTCGTCGGTACACTACTTCCACGTAGGTGATGCCGTAATTCGAGCTCGTAACACTTTCGTGCACTGGACTTGGAATGTTCAACCTCTTGAGACCAAGTCTAATTTTTCGTTCTCGTGCTCCCCTATTTATACCAGATTTTAATTGTTTAACCCATCCCTTCTCAATGTCAATTTGTTTATATTAATATTGTTAATTTTTGTCTTTCTTCGAATTTTTGTTTCTGTGTGTGTCGGTGATTTGTTTTCGTCGACATTCGCGTCTGTGTGTCGTGTTCGTGTTTGTTAAACGTTAACGTTGTTAAATGTTTAATTTTTTCGGTGTTTTCGTTTTGGTCAGCTGTGCATGTCGTGTTGATGTGTCTGTTTTGTTTTCGTTCTCTGTCGATGACCCGAGATCATCTGTTCGTGTTCAATATATAATAAGTTTTGATTTTTGTTTAATTGTTTACAGGTGATCGTCGTCGAGCAGTGGGATTGCGAGCAGTGGATGGGGGGAGGGGGGGAGGAAAAAATCATGAGACGTTTGACGTTTCAGTATTTCTCCATATCGTATTTAATAATCAACTCAATTTCAAAGATTATTTTATCTACTACTATTTGTTTTAAAAATATTAGGAGATTACGAACAAGGCTTCGTCGTCTGGACCGAATTCTTGTCGTCTGGACATGAATTCTTTGGATTGCGTCCCAAGCACTGACGCAGAGAGTCAACGCAGTGAACCTGAGTCCGAGGTCCCATTAATCAAGAATGTCTCAAGCGTTCTAGCAGAACCAATTTTCCTACCAGAAATCGGGCACACAACGCTTGCAGCAAATTTTCCCTGTAGGTCCTTTGTTTATTTAACCAATTTATTTTGATAAAAGCAACAAGCAACTGAATTATACCCTTAACTGTTCATAGGTGCAAAAAATGTTGAAAATTTATTGTCAGGTGCAGAAAGAGACAGAAAGAGACATCGGATTTGTTTTCAAATATTATTCTTGAAACAGCCAATAGTTTTAATTCAGTATCGTAGTTTTTCTTCGAATTTGCAGAACTATTGGACGTCAACGTAACGAGGCAGATCCAAAATATGGAAAGCAACATTCTTTCTAAAATAGAATCCCATAAGCGGTCAATTTTATATGACTTCGACAAAAAAATCAACGAAGTCAAAAACAAGCTTGCGTTAACACTCTCTTTGCACACTCCGATGAACGAGGACTCTTCAGATGGATGGAATGAAATCGGCACTACGCTACCCATAAAAACTTTGAATGAATTTCTGAATTTCGAAAAAATGATTCTCGACTCTGATGAATAGCGCAAACCACTAGTTCCTTTCCATATTATTGATGATATCTATTTTGATTTTAATTTTTCGATTAATATTGAATTATTTTGTTTTCAGAAAAAATTCGTTATATCGTTAGTTGGTGGATGTTCTAATCTCAAATCCGCTGTAATTCGAGTGATGCCGGCACTAATCGGGAAAAATGTGCAACTCGCGTATAGCGGTTGTGGCCGTCAAACAAAGAATCATCCAGGGAAATTGTCCTTTGCAATAACTGCAATTATTTTGCAATTATTTTTGCCTACTGCATATTGTTTTTTGTGATATGAAGTATTGAGTTGTACAACAATAATAAATGCAAATCTATCTTTTGTTTTTCCACAGATGCTTTCAAAAATCGGTTCGGTAACAAGACTGCCGTTTTACAGACGATTCGAACAAGTATAAGCCGATGGCTCGCCGGGGCGGGAGATCGCGACGGTGAACGCGCTCTCCGCACCGTAAAAGTGACTCATAATAGTAATTAAACAAAACGCGTTAATTTTTTAATATTTTTTAAATGATGCTTAAAATTCCGTTCCATTTTAATTGTTGCCAAAAATTCTGAAACTTACAGTATGACCCTGATTTTTCCCCACCTCGATTGCCCAAAAAAAAAAACAACCAAAAACAGTTGAACCAAAAAAAAAAGCCCATAATACGTATCTAATATACCTTTGCATCCAGATCGCAAATTAGGGAGAACGAGGAACAAACTAGAGGAAAAAAAATCAGGCTCATTCTGTAAATATTTGTGATAAATATAGTTATGCGCGACGCGCCCTTTGCAGTATTTAACGACTGATTAAAGTAATGAATACAAAAAATAATAGGCAAACTGCGAGTTTTTAAATATCCTTTGTGTTATATCTAATTTAAATAATTTCTCATTTATTCAAATATCTTGTTTCATTTATTATGTTCAATTTTATCTATGGAATAAGCGTGTGCCTAAAGATATTGAAACGTCTAACGTTCCATACACCTCCTCCCCCCCCCCCCCCCCCTCCGCGGCTGCTCGAGGTTCCGCGCTCGCCGACGATGCTCACCTGAAACGAACTCACACGAACACGATACACAGATACAAAAGTCGACGAAAACAAAACACGGACATACACAGAAACGAAAAACTTAGGGAGGGACAAAAATTAACAATATTAATATAAACAATTAGACACAGGGAAGGGATGTTTGAACAAATTATTTGGGGTATAAATAAGGGAGCCTGAGAAGGAAAAGGCAGACTTGGTCTCAAGAGGTTGTACGGAGCATTACATGCTAACTCTTGGCATTCCAGTGCACAATAGTGTCACAAGCTCAATTTACGGCATCACCTACGTGGAAGTAGTGTACCGACGAGGACGATCTGGTTGTAAGACAATCTCCCGGTACGCGAACGAACTGACAGTGATACGTATCCGAGTTCGAGTTCGGGAAAAACTCCACGATACTTAGGGAGTACGAAGGCGAAAGCCCGAGGAAATCGAGTGGTCGTACGGTTTTGAACGACTCGAGACACAGAAGCACCGTGCACGAAAGTGTCACAGTCTCAAATTACGGCATCACCTACGTGGAAGTAGTGCACCGACGAGGACGATCTGGCCCTGGTTGTAAGACAATCTCCCGGTTCGCGAACGAACTGACAGTGATACGTATTCGAGATAGAGTTTGGGAAAAAACTCTACGATACTCAGGGAGTACGAAGGCGAAAGCCCAAGGAAATCGAGTACTCGTACGGTTTTGAACGACTCGAGACACGAATGCACCTCAAGTATTAATTCCTTGTAAGTTAATACCTGTGGCGATCGTAAATCCGACTGTTCTCGGCGTATTGTGACACACGACGATTACTGAAGGCTCTTGTGAGTACTTACCTGAGAAAGAAGGGAAACAGAGGGATCAGGAAAACGTGCGAACGAATACGAGAATCACACACGGAATCTACGAAAACCACGTTTGGTGACAGCTGTCAGAATCAGCTGTGGAAGAAGGAAATAGGTGCGGAGTCGAGGGAAGAGAGACAGGAGAAACAAGGAGTACATACGAATTAACATCACATTACACAAGACGGCATAACGTGACGAATACACCAACACAGCACGGGATAACACTACACTACACCACACACAAAAACACCGTGAGTTTTTATACAAATATTAAGAAGAATCTCACCGGTCGAGACCACAAAAAGTGATAGGTGCACGTCACCTCGCGAGTGCAGACGGTGCCATTTATATTTCGATCGCAGCCGTGCGAGCAACGCGACAATCGAGTTGCGCCGTAAATTTTTTCGCGACGCACGAAACACTTAAAAGTATTAAGGCGACTGCTCGGCAGTACACGGCGGGCGAATTTCCGTCAGTGGCCGAACGAGGGCAGAGTGCGCGTTCCAAGGTCACCAGACCGACACGCGAAACGTTTAAAATCGTTAAGCAGTGCAGCCAGATCGCGCGGAAAGGCTACCCTCTCTCTAGTCCTCTTGCGCGCCACATGAACGTGCTCAGCGTCCCCATGTATGAGTGTAGCTGCCGAAGGCGCGGTCGAAGTTTCTCGACCGCGCTCGGCTCTTTCCGACGGCGTCCGAGAGTCGATTGCTCACGGACACGCGCTTCTCTGGTTGTGTGGTAGGCGCGGAAGGGACTAGAGAGAGGGTAAGAATTCCGCGCGATCTGGCTGCACTGTCGTTAAGGCGAACTGCTCGACGGTACGCGACGAGCGAGCTTCCGTAGAGTGCCGAACGAGGGCAGCACGCGCGGCCAAAAGTCACCGGACCAACGCGCGAAACATTCGAACAGCGAAAAGAGAGCACCTCGCTCATCAATTCAAACCCTGCCGCGTTTAGCGAAACAGAGGGGGCGCTGCGCGCGTTTCTCCGCGAGCGACACGTCAACGCGCGGAATTTTAAGATTATATCGAGTCACGAAACCCGATATACGAACATTATTAGTATATTAAGTGTAGAACTAAGATTAGCACTAAGAAATACTCACCGTTACATCAAGATGCAGCAAAAACATTGTACATACACACTATTTATTCAAGAATACATTATGTTTTACCGATTTTACCTGACGTTAAATTAATCTACTCCCTGATAGAGTCGGAACAAATAAATTTAAATGTAACCAAAATTGGATACGTTACAATATATATATGCAAACAAACTTGGTATTATTTTTTTATTATCAAAAATGGTTAGAGTAGCGTAGGTATTAGTATCGTACCAATGCTAGTTAAGAAATGGCCGACTTTCATCGCCAATCATGGGCCGCTAATTCTACCAACTCTCGACCAATCGACCTCTCGACCAGTTGGCCCGATCGTTTCAGTAAAGATTTTCCCAGCAATGGCTTGCGGATGCAGCCACTGCTGGTTCAGCCCTGGCTACCAACGGTAGGACCCATCCTATCACTCCAGGACTGGTTCAACCGTTGGCCTCCTACATGAGCCGACCGTCGAGCGTCCGGCAAACGACGGTGGCCAAGCACCACGACTGGGCCAGTTGTACATTTTTTCACGGGATCGACAACGTTGTTCTTGGGCAATTACCAAAGCGCTTGATTATCGGATTTATCGATAACAGAGAGTACAAAGGCGATGTCACGTAAATCCCTTCAATTTTCAAAATGATAAAATTAATTATCTATCTCTGCATATGGACGGAGTACAAGTTCCCTCCAGAGCCGTACAGCCTGATTTTACAAAAAAATAAACTCTACGCGGACGCTTATCACACGTTATTCTCGGGGACCGGTATTCATTTTCTCAACGAAGGTAATTCCATAAATCGCGAAAATTATCCCGAGGGGTATTGCCTGTTTGCATTTGACTTGACACCCGATCTTTCTGCAAGCAGCTCACATTGAGATTTACTGAAACACGGCAGTGTACAAATCGAAGGACGATTCGAAGAAGCGCTCAAATCAACGGTGACTTGTATCATTTATGCTGAGTATGATAATCGACGCCTCCCGGCAAGTAATCGTGGATTTCAGCAGTTATTGTGGCTCAAAGACAACCATATCGGATTACAGCGAGTTTTTAAATGATTTTTCACGAGCTGGATGACATATGGGGCGGGTTCTACTCCAAGATCCCTGCACCGACATTTACCAATACTTAGTCAAGACACGAACCCCCAATCAACCAAGACACAAACCCCCTGAAGGGGAGGGGGTGTATCCGGTGGATGGCGGGTGGATGGGTAAAAGGGGTGGTGGTCGGGGTATTTTAGTCTGGATATGAACTCTCGAGGGGGTGGAGTGGGAGATGGGAGGGAGTGGTGTGGGTGGTATTTGGAAATGGGCGGAGGTGGTGTGGGTGGGATTGGTGGGGGTGATGTGTCACCATCTAGCGATCGCGCGATCAAGCGTTGATCGTTTTTATCGGCGCGATAATTGATCTTTTTTATCGGTGTACGGTTTTGCACGTTCAGCGAGGGGTGTGTGTGTGTGTGTGTGTGTAGGAGGAAAAATGGAGGGGGGAAGCCTTTGAAATTTCACGGTGCATGTCGTCCGATTCCGTCGAACGTTGTTTATATCAAGCCTTGATTGATTATAAACTTTTGCGTAAACACACGTCGAGAAAGGCGCTGCTATGACGCTACAGAAGCTCTGTTCAGCACAAGCAAAGTTTTTTTCGATATATTGTGACGTGACATTTGGCCTCCCGTCACACATACCAATCGGTGTCGACCAGGGGGTCGGATCGACGACCCTAGGATGACGCACGGTTCACATATCAGCGAGGCAAATACGGCCCGTTGCCGTGAGTAGGCGAGCCGGAGGTTGTGGTGGTGGGAAGCGAGAGAGAGAGAGAGCGCGTGGGTTTTGGGCGAGACGCGCGAAAGGCGAGAGAAGCGAGTAAACAGTAAAAACTTTATCGATTTTTATGTTGTTTTGTGAACTTCGTTAAGATTGTTCGACCACTTTGCCGCGGTCGGGATTCGACCATCGGCCGGTTCTTTTATGAAAATGTGTCAAATAGAGAAAAATAAGTCTCCGAGCCCGTTTGAGGGAGGTTTCGGCACGTGTCGCGTGGGTGTGTGTGGGCCCGGTGTCGCCTTCCCCTGTTTATTAACTACGTGCCTGATAACTGCCTTGTGCCTTGCCTTGCATGCGGGCGGGGTGCACGCACATATTGGGGGAGTTGTCGTCACGCCATGCACAGACCTGCGTGGTTTTGGACGAGCTTTTGTCACCTCGGGGTTATCACAAACCCCAACGCCGCATTCCCGATCTCGGGGTCCGTTATGAAACGGCGCCCCTATCGTGGGATACGGGTGTTCCGGGACGATGTGGAGTCTTTTTGGTGGGCCCACCACTCTGGTCGAGGTCGCTCCTCGCAGAGTGAGGGAGGCCTTCACCCATTGTCCGGAATTACCGGCAGTATCCTCGGGGAAAGAGATAACGGGACGGCATCATGGTGAGGCACGAGACTCGCCCGGCGTGGCGCGAAATATCTCAAAATTAACAGGAGTGATTTTCCCGCCATCGGACGGTGTCCGTGGGCACGCAGTCCGCAAAAATTTGCGCGGGCATGGCCGAAACGCCGTGCGCCGCTGGCCGGCCAGGTGGTGGGGCGCGCCGGGTTCCGCGTGCTTGCCGTCGTCGAACCGAACTTCAGTCAGTGTTTCACCACGATCGATGGGGTAAGTTTTCTGTTTCTATTACGACGGCGGACGGGGATTGTGGGCGAAATACAAAGGGCCTTCGTATTAATTATTACTGATCGGGGGCCGGGTTATTTTGCTGCATCACGGGATGTATTAGATTTTGTTTAGTAACGGCCCCGATCAGTAATAAAACATCGAGCCTCGTGTCTCTTCCCCTCCCCTTGCCTATAAAACTTTGCCTTCCCAAAGTTCTCACTGCCTTCTCGCGTATAACCAGGTTGTAGAATGATGGTTTGAACCACCGTGCCGCGGTACGGTGTGGGAAATAATATTTTAACGCGTAAAGTAATTTTTATATTTGGAATAAGATGTCGTGTTAAATTTTTGGGCTATTGCAAAGGCCTCATACTCGCTGCTCTCGCGCTCAGGGTCGCACTCGCTCGTGTATTGTTGTTTATCTGTCTCTCTCTCGCATGTTTCCGCTACGCGCCTGCTTTGGCCTCGGCGCCGAGCTCTATTGTCTGCCTTTGTATCGTTCTTCGTGCCTCTCGTCTTTTGGCGTAATATTTTCGAATCGCGGTTATTTCGTTGATAGTATTATTGTTACATCGAGGCGGTCTTCGCATTTTTCGGCGTATTACTCGGGCGTGTTGCTAACTCGGCATCGTGATAGCAATTGTATAGGTCATATATTTCAGGACTTATTTTATGTCAATTTTGTTGTATTATTATATTTCTTTTCGTCACTACTTGGAAATGGCGTGCGTAACGTAGGAAACTGCCTTTATGATTTCGTTATTATTTATCTGCCTTTATTATTTTCTTATTAGTTACCTGCTTAGGGAACTGCCTTTATTATTGTCTTATTAGTTACCTGCTAGGGAACTGCCTTTATTATTTTCTGATTAGTTACCTGTTTGGGGAACTGCCTTTTTAATTAATTATTATTTATCTCCCTTCATTATTTTCGTTATTGATTACCTGATTAGGAAACTGCCTTATTAATTAATTATCTGCCTTTATTGATTTCTTATTAGTTACCTGCTTAGGAAACTGCCTTTATTATTTTATTATTAGTTACCTGCCTAACTGCCTTATTGATTAATTACGTTATTAGTTACCTCTTAGGGAACTTGCCTTATTATTTTCGTTATTAGTGACCCGATTAGGAAACTGCCTTTATTATTTTCGTTATTATGGTTTTGTTACTCTGAATTTCGATGTAATACGTCCCGATGTAATGAGAATAAAAATGATCGAATTATTGTGTAAGATCCGTTGTTTTGACTCTGTCGCCTGTCTCTTTCCAATCACCCCGCCCCTCTACCGATTTATTCGAGTCACGCTAGCCGGCTTAACCTCGACCTCGCCGATATCTGACCACCTCGTCGGGCGGGTTCGTCTTCAGGTAGGAAAATTTAAAAGCCGGCCCACGCCTCGGGTCACGAGGCCGAGAAGAATGTGCGCGGGAGAAAAATCCGTCACAATATATGAGCTCGCTGAGGCATGCCGGAATAGAATACCCACATAGGTTCAATCAAATTTCTCAATGAAAGACCGAACCATCAAGCGCAAGAGAGAGAGACAAGCAATGCAAGCGTATCATATTTCTAGATGAAAGACTGAAGTATCAGGCGCAAGAGAGAGGTAGCGACAAACGATGCGAACGCCGAACATTGGAGACCCCCGAAGAGTCGACCATGCCGAGACATGGTGAAAGAGAGAAAACGAATCCATAGTTTTGATTTTTTCGAAGAGAGACCGATCGACCAAACTGTTAACAAAAGAGCCGAATGATGCGAGTGCAGGAGGAAGAGAGAAAACGAACGCCGACAGACCGATCGACCGCTACGAAAGAATTTCCTGATGAAAGGCCAAACCATGAAGCACGAGAGAAATGCACGCTGTAAGCGCACAACGTAAGAGACCACAACTTAAAGCGGCCCGTACCGTGATATGGTGGAATGGAGAAAACAATGGAGAAGAGGGAAGAATAAAAAATTCATCGACTTAATCAATTTTTCTTTAATTATACAAATCTCTCTACGTGACTATTCAAATCCTAACATTAGAGGAAGTACACGATTTACGGGAGAAGTTGATCCGGGACGATACGGTGCAGTTGGTGATAAGAAGAAACAGTAGGTTAACAGTGCGGTTCCTACCGCGCGTCCTCTGAGGGGGGTGCGGGGCGCGGGGAATCGAGCGCGGGCGGGTATGCGGTCCGAGGGAAAGAGTGTCGATGAAATAGTTGGAGGGGATTGGACGTGCACTGAATGGCATAGTGGGGGGGTCTGGGAGCAAGCTGCTGGAAAGAGATCGGGCGAGTAGATGTCGAGATAAAAGTGCTATGCACCTGCATCTTAATTTTTTTTTTATGTTTTTTTTATGACTCTGGCGAGTTTTCCCAAATGGTCATGAAACAAACATAATTTATTGCCTGAGATTCTAAGAATTGTGTGTGCGACAATAGGGAAAATTGCATGCTGGTTCATATGCAGAAAACAAAACAGTCGTGAAAAGTTACATAAGTTCTATGGACAAATGACATTTCAAAAATCATGATAGATTTTCTCTCTTTCTCTACTAAGCATTTGCGTCCTAACATTTTTGAGTATAGGAGTTGGAAAGAGATGGAGCAAAAAAAAAAAAGAGGAAAATGGGAGTAATGGGTCAATGGGAGAGAGAGGGTGAGAGTTGGAAAGAATGAGAGTAGGGATAAAGAGGCAGACCCCATATTTTCTCCCTCTCTACCATGCTCCTGCATCTCAATCTTTTACGGGTGGGAGTTCAAGAGAGATGGAGAAAAAAAAAAGTGTTTAAGAAAAATAGGTAGAGTGAGGATATAATATTAAAAATAATACAGAAAACCTTACCATATGATTGAAGAAATGCAAATTTATGTCCGCCCATTTTTCTTCACATTTTTTTTTCAATATATGTCCGTATATACTAACTACTTATATTAATATGTCTCTTATTGAATATTATACACTTATTACGTATTTCACACACAAACACACAAAAGTCTCAGACTACGTTGAATTTGTCATTATTTTGGTACATAAATTTGACACATTCTGTCGGGTATAATGTCGGGTATAGAGAGGCTTAGAGCACTCTTTGCACCGGCGATCGCGAATCCTATCATATTTTGAAGTCTTGTGTCTACTGACTGCTTCAAACCATTCGAACATATCACTCATTTCATGAAAACATGACGCACAAAAACGTTTATCACCTCCAGCATAGTAATAAAATACAATCGCACAAACTGTTCTGTTGTCGGTGTTGTGTCCCGATATTTCAAGATAGAGACTATCGTGAAATAGAGGAGAAGGTTTTGGGATCTACGCCAAACGAGTTAAACTCCAACTCAAGCAGCTACAAAATACTTGTAAAGTTTATTGACTAGGTTGGGTTAAAAAGGTTCAACAAGAAGTACAAGCTGATGGTTTTGCCTTCGAACCAAACCCGTCGCTGCCCTGATCAAGACTGACTTTTGGGATCGATATGTCGTCGCTCGAACGGTAACGGCTATCGATCTTTTGCAATAATCTGACGAAGCATCGTTAGTATTATAGCTAGGAGGCTTCTGGACCACTTGTAGGCGAGGGGGGCTGTGGGGCGCGGGGGAGCGCGCGCAGGCGGCAGTAGCGGCAAGGGGGGAATGGTGGGGGGTCTGAGAGGTAGGAGTGGTGGTGGTGCTGGGGCCTGTGTGAGAGAGAGGGCGGAGGTTGGAGAGAGATGGAGTGAGGTGCCAGGTAGATGGCTGGAGTGAGAGAGGGTGCAAGAGAAATGGAGTGACAATGTCAAGAATGGATCTAGGCAACACACCAGAATTGTCTCTCTCTCTCTTTTATTCGGAGCTATTGTCGTAGATGGCTGGAGTGAGAGCGGGTGCAAGAGAGATGGAATGACAATGTCAAGAATGTGGATGGTCTAGGCAACACACCAGAATTGTCTGTCTCTCTTTCTTTTTATTTGGAACCATTGTCATACACCTGTATATTAATTGTTTATATTTAATTGTTTGGAAGAATTCAACAGCCGTTCCCTCTCTCTCTCCCCCTTAACCGCAATTCATAGCATGCGTTTGAGAATGAGGGAAAAGGTAGAAAAAAGAGAGAGATGGAGTGCAGCCCCAAGTGGAAGGTTAGAGTGCGAGAGAGGGATGCAGGAGAGATGGAATGATATGTGGCCTAGGCTACAGATCAGAATTGTCCCTGTCTTTCTCTTTTTTTTTCGCAGCTATTGTCGCATACCTGTGTACTAATTGTTTGTTTTCTATTGTTTGGATTATTTTAAGAGTCACTTCCGAAGATTGGGATGAGACAGTCGAGGCGACTGACATTTTGTCACTCCCCCCTCTTATTGAGAATTATTATCGTGCATTTAACTCGTTTAGACAGGTTTTTCCAACAGGAAATCCATTGTAATCGTTAGTAAACTCCACGACGTCGAGATGTATGCAGTGCACCCCTCTAAGAATCTTTGGGACTTTACGGAAAGCGAGTTGGATTCTATTCCAAAGGCTATGCTGTTAAGATATTGGTGGCGAGATATTGACATTGTATGGGATCGTTTACCAATACGCTATCGAATGGATAATGAAGTTAGGTCCCATCTTCCATGCTATGAGCATTATAATAGGCCGGAAATGCGAGACCATATTGATGGTACCCCACCATATCGTCGAAATTGTGACAAGTGTTTCTCAACATTGAACAGAGAAAGAATGTGATGCATTTCGGAGATAGAAACAGAGTGGGGTGTGAAATTATAAAACCTTAGGAGGCAAAGAATTTCATAATATAACGAGACAGATGAGCAACTACGAAGACGAAAAGTTTGAGAGTAAAATTCATCGATATTTTGCTCCGAGTTGGAAGTAACAACCATTGAGACTTTCATCCGAAAGAAAATCATTTTGGCACCACTCCGTGAAAAATCCCTCGAAGACAACTAAAATGGATTTTTCGAGTATCAACAAAGTGGCCATCATAAGTGAATTTTTGCCGACAAAAAGATTGGCGGATTTACCCGTTCAAATGGATCATCCGATATCAAACTTGAGAGCTGTGGAGACCAAATTTGGAAGGAGATACGTGGCGGATATTGGGATGGAATTTTCTGTATTTCTGCCCGCACGTATCGCAAAAGCCTTAGACGGAGATGTGGCAATGTTTGAGAAGATGCTGGCTTTTGCACTCAGTGGACGACTCTACATGAATTATTTCGGAGGAAAATTCAACAGCATCGAATTCAAGGAGAAGCAATAATTTTCTTTTTTTTCATAAAAAAAAATGTATATTTAATATCTATAATATACAAGGTGGGGCATCGAAAGTGACCCGGGCGTTTTATTCGGAAATGGAGCGAGATATCGAAAAATGTTTGAGACAAAAAGTGTAGGGTATCAAGGGGGACAAAAGATGACATCAATGAGTTTCCCCCTAAATGCAAGTATTGAGGTTTTTCGATGGTCAACTTTGCTTTTGTAAATAGGTAAGTGCATTTTTTTTTACCGAAAATCGATAGAATGTGTAATTTGGAGTAAAAAAGTACTATTACACTAATGTCCTAAAATTGTTAGATTTTAAAATATTGTGGAAAACAGTTATAGCTTATTCGTTTTCTACATAATTTAAAGTCTACTTACAATTTCAGTCCAGCAAGTGTTCGAAATGATGACAATTGACATCGACATATACTTTTAGAAACGTTTCACGAAAGAACGTCGAATTTTGTGTGGTGGGCACCGCTCGATCCATGGATTCGATGTATTCTTGTAAAAAAGATTTAACGGAGTCAGATCCGGAGAACGGGCGGGCCAATTGACGATCCTCGATGTCCTATCCAGCGACCAGGGTAATCTCGGTCCAATGCTTCTCATCGCCGTATTGCTGTTCATGGAAAGATATGGATGGAATTTTTTCCGTTTCAAGATTCGGTGGACACTTCTTCGAAAGATGCCAAAATTTCCCCGTAAACTTACTTCCAGGTTATAAACTACTTCAGCTAATGCTGAAACTTTTAAATTTCCTCTTGCTACGAACTTTATTGGATTTTTCTTTTCTATTGCAACGCTTTTTGTTTCCGAAAACGAGCGCACTGTTTGTTTTTTACGTAGCTAAGTAACGGAAAACAACTTATTTGATAATAAAAACACGGAAACTTCCATGAAATTTCGGATAAAAGCCGTTCGTTGGTGTTTTTAAGTGGAAACGTGCTAAAACGTCAGCATAGTTAATTTCTTAACTCATACGCTTATTACTGCATTCGTGAATTGAATATTATTTTTTAGAATGAATCGATACACGGTCGCGGAGAAAATTTGCATGATTTACGTTTACGGTGAAACACATCAAAATTCAACCGCAGCCTGTCGCTTATACGCAGAATGGTTCCCAGAACGACAGCATCCCGGTCGTAGAACATTTGATCGCATCGTGCGGTTATTTTCGGAAACCGGAAGCGTAGCGATGAAAAAAAAATCCAATCTAATTCGTTACAGGAGAAAATTCAGAAACTCTAGTTTTAGCTGCAGTCGCACATAATCCGGAAATTAGTTCTCGGGAAATCGAACAAAATTCTGGCATCTCTCAAAGAAGTATCCTCTGAATTTTAAAACGAAATAAATTCCATCCGTGTCACATATCCCTGCATCAACAGCTACACGGCGATGATTTCCAAAACCGTGTCGAGTTTTGTCAATGGGCGTTACGACAAATTCAAAACAACGATTTTTCGAAAATATTATTCTCCGATGAGTCGACTTTTACAAATCATGGTCAGGTAAATCTAAACAATATGCACTATTGGGCCAATGAAAATCCAAGGTGGTTAAGGGAAGTAGAGAACCAGCGGCCATGGAATGTGAATGTTTGGTGTGGTATGTACGAAAATCGAATTATTGGGCCGTAATTCATCGAAGGCACACTGAACGGAGTAAAGTACAGGAACTTTTTGGACGAAATTTTACCGGTTTTACTCGAAGACGTACCAATTATGGATCGAATGACAATGCGGTATCAACACGATGGTTGTCCAGCCCATTACGCGTTAACAGCTCGAGAAGTATTGGACCGAGATTATCCTGGTCGCTGGGTAGGACGTCAAGGATCGGTCAATTGGCCTGCCCGTTCTCCGGATTTGACTCCTTTAGATTTTTTTTATGGGGCTACATCAAATCCATAGTATATCGAGAGGTACCCACTACACCTGCGAACATGAGGGAACGGATTAGTGCTGCATGTGCGAATGTACGCGACGAAACTGTCACCAGAATTCGATGTTCTTTCGTCAAACGTTTCCAAAAGTGTATCGATGTGAAGGGCCATCATTTCGAATACTTGCTGAACTGAAATTGTAAGTAGACTTTAAATTATGTAGAAAACGAATAGGCTATAACTGTTTTCCAAAATATCTTAAAATCTAACAATTTTAGAACATTAGTGTAATAGTACTTTTTTACTCCGAATTACACATTCTATCGATTTTCGGTAAAAAAAATGCACTTACCTATTTACAAAAGCAAAGTTGACCATCGAAAAACCTCAATACTTGCATTTAGGGGGAAACTCATTGATGTCATCTTTTGTCCCCCTTGATACCCTACACTTTTTGTCTCAAACATTTTTCGATATCTCGCTCCATTTCCGAATAAAACACCCGGGTCACTTTCGATGCCCCACCCTGTATATTGAATATGTATCGATAAGAAGGAGAAGGAGGAGGAGGTGAAATAGATAAATAAATAACAAAAAGTGTGATTGAAATGAAAAAAAAAATTATATTCTGTTTATTTTTTTCCTCGAAAAATCCCACGATTTCGTAATGCTTGGTATACATGTAACCATTTCTTCAATGATTTAACATTCGCATTCGCACAATTGTATTTCGAGTTGTACGCGTGGTGAGGACATCCAGGTGGAATTTTCGGCAGCCTTTGCAACGATGGACAGTCCAAATTTTCCAAGTCGATAATTTCCACTGACACATCCGTTATTTTTCTCAACCATTGGATTTTCTCTAATCCTTTGACATAGACGATCCGAGCGCGTTGCAACAAGGTTTTTATTATTATTCCAGCGGCTTCATATGGTATATCACCAGTGTCCCACTTCATTCCATGAAAGTTACGTTCCAGCCAGAGATTCGTTGTTTTGAATTTTGCTGGTATACTGTTCCATACACATGGCGATTTTATGAAGAATGTCAGGGGCTCGAGATTACCATCTACTTCCAAGATTGATATTTCTTTGAGGACAAAATCGTCGTCAAAACGCTTGAAACCTTGTAGATCGACGATGAATTCCATTTCGACTGAGACGCACTCGAATAATCATTGAGATCTTATACTAGTTTTCTCACTCCTCCGCTAATTGGATTGTACTCAACTATTCGATCATGGAGTATGAAATAGTATGCCGATGTCTGAGGCGGAATATTATTTTTCAATTCAAATTCGATGCGAATATCCACTGGTCCGGACTTTAGCGAGTCGTTCTGTTTTGAACAATCGATCACAACTAGCGGAGCATGCTTCAAAAAATCAGATTTACTCAGCCATGGTTCCGCCTCCTTACTGTAGTAGGTACTTTAGAAATTGGTATACATCTGATAGAGCAGAGCGTATTGATTTTGATCAATATTCAAATTTAAATTCCCATATGGATAACATTGAGAATTAAGATATAATTTAATGTCTGTCAGATTACAATGATCGAATTCACTGGCATTTTTATCGTTCTAATTTTTTCGATTAGTCTGGAAAGCGAGAATGACATAACGAGGTTTCTCCAACTGGGTTGATGTTTTTACAGACCATACATGCTTAGAGGTGGCGGGAGGTAATGGATATTCATACAGCTCCCATGTACGGAAACTCATGGGAATTGCCGCATCGTTAGCGATAAATTTTAAAAGCTGATTTTTCCGTTGATCTGACACCGTCACGTATGGCACGAGCCATTCGATTTTTTGCAGTACAAGTTTAAAATCCTCGTTGGCTGTTTGCACAACAGCATTATCATCAGTTTTCGATCTCGATAGAATTAACTCATGCTTGGCATTCACCACGACTTTACGGTAATCTTCCGCGAAACCAGGCAGCATACTCAGTGGTATACATATATCAAAGTTACCCGCCACGTCGACAATTTGCTTTGTTTCTCCAGTGTCGAGCCAGCCAGTATTCTCAAGCATGGAACCTTTTTTTGGACTCAGAGACGAATAACCTTTCATCAAACTTGCGAGACCGACATTCTTGTTTCTGTCAATTTCTACAGCATTCAGCGCATAGCGCACCTCTTCAAACAATTGACAAATGTCATTGTTGACGAGACTCGTAGCAGTTGTTGGACTACCATTACTTTTCACCAATTTTCCCGATATATGTAGCGAGCTCTGGCTGGGCAGTATACATTGATCTTGATTCCTTACGGAAATACGTATGTTGTGTCCCGATATTTCAAGATAGAGACTATCGTGAAAATAGGGATGAAGGTTTTGGGATCTACGCCAAACGAGTTAAACTCCAACTCAAGCAGCTACAAAATACTTGTAAAGTTTATTGGCTAGGTTGGTTTAAATAAGTTTAACAAGAAGTACAAGTTGATGGTTTTGCCTTCGAACCAAACCCGTCGCTGCCCTGATCAAGACTGACTTTCGGGATCGATACGTCGTCGCTCGAAAGGTGACGGCTATCGATCTATTGCAATAATCTGACGAAGCATTGTTGCAATTATTTGCTCTAAATTGCCTAATTCTGCTGCGATAAGCAGTTGAATGCTCCTTTATTCGGTCGGTGATTGACCGCAGTTCGGTCGCTGACCGATGTTGTGAAATAGGGAAATTCCGGGTCACAACATCCCTCCCCCCTTGGAAGAACAAATCTCTCCCGAGATTGGCATTGCGACTTTGTGTTTGGTCCTTGGGCTTACAAATGTCGTTGTTTACATGTTTTTTGCGATTTAAAGTTCTATAATTCCCATATAATTACATATTTGCACCCATTGCATGATTAATTATTTTGTGTCCCCGATACAAAGTGGGACATACGTATTTATGTAATTCAGTTCGGTTATGTATGTATGTATGTGTTTATGTATGTCTCATGTCGAATTCGTGCGTTGTGTTTTTCGTATTACCTTACCACTAAGTGAGGGTACAGGTAACTTGCGTTTTGATGATTTAGCTGTTTGCGGCTCGGTCGCGCAGCTGATGATGGCCGGCTCGCTGTAGATCGCCACTGCGGGTGTGCGCTCTCGCTTCCGCATATAGAGATATATACAAGTCGCTCCGATTATTATCGGCACGATTGCTCCTATAGAGTAGCTTCCAATTGCGATTTGTCGTGTTACCTCTGCCTCGCGAATTCCTTTTATTTTTGTTTTCAGCGTTTTCAAACGTTCTCCGATTTTATTTATTTCTGCTGGATTATCTGACAATTTGTGAGGTAATTCGGGTACAATTGACGTATACTTTAATAATTGTATATCCTCGTTTAGCATTGTCAAATTTGCTCGCGGTAAAAATTCGTTGTGTACAGTTTGTTTTATTTCTCCTATGGTTTCGATTCTAAAATTAGGAGTGGTGACGGAACATTTTCCGTCCAAAGCCAGAGTCCCTGTCCCTATTAATGCCGCATGTTCCAATTGTCGCGTTCCGCAATGTATTAATAAGGTTTCAGGTTCCGGCGCTACGTATAACCATTTACCACGGTGTTCTAATGCAATTATTAGCGTATTGTTTAACTGTACGATGCACTGATGGCATTCCGCGTTTTTAACGTTGTGCGTGATATACATTGTTGTTTCGCATGATGTGCAAGTGTGCGCGGCTAATATAGCGCGTCTAGGTCTACATAGATAATGAGTTTTTAAATTTTTGCACGATCGCAGCTCGCTCTCGTCCATCATTAAACAAGATCTTCGCGTTTTTTCAACGATGACGATTGCGTTTGTTACCTCTATAAATTGAAAGTGATTTCCTTCGATCTTCGCGGGCAATGGATACGCTCTATTTATTATGTATTCCTCGTGATTTATTAGTGGAATTTTGATTACCAGGACGAGTTCTGTCTCTACGCAATACGCACCTATTTCGCTAATTTCTAATAATTTTGGCATTTCCTCCGGCCGCACGGGCGTCGGAAACGACAGACCTCTCGGCAAGTATGTAATGGCGTTTTTTAAGTATTCTGCCATTTGCCCCGGGGGCAAGATGCTTGGATTAACTAATCCTTTTGATAATCCTGCTATAAAATCTGTCAGCTGTCTGACTTCGCTCAATAGAGATTCGGTGATCATTCCCATTGTTGTAAGTTTCTCGTCTATTTGTTGTCGTTCATCTAACCTGTCCAGACGGTTTGTCAGGCTGTCCCGTACGCTCACGACGAGTGATTGTAATTGTTTTTGATTTTCCTCCAACCGTGTTGTTGATTTGTTGAACAGGTGTAATGTCGACTCGAGAATTTGAACGTTTTCGCTAAGGGCGTTTTCTAAAGCGTTTTGATTGGTCCCCAATTTGTTGAGTTGTTCGTTGATTCCCGCAGCATCCTGTGCATCCATATTTCCCGTGACTGCCTTGATAATCGAGCCAAGGCCGTTAATTATGCCTCTACGGTGACGTATTAATTTGCCACCCGTTATATCGTGGATCGCTCGAAGCTCTTGCTCGGTCCTCTGTAGCATTTTTGCTGCTGTGTCGGCAATCGTATTGCACAGCACGTCCTTCGTAGCTGCCCAAGTACACAGCCCTGTTAGATTTGTAAATGTATTTTTTATTTCCCTTTCTTGTTTTTCTAACGATCCGAGGTCCATTTTTATGATTAATTTCCATGTGTCGCTGGTTACGGATAAAGTTCCTATTTCTTCATAATAAATCCCTGGGTTGGTTGAAAATTTGTCCACCCGGTATGTTTTCTCGTCCCTCTCGGCGGCGATAGCGACGAGGGGTACTAACCTGCGGAGAATATCGCTCGGTTATTTTTCTGTCTTCGTTCCACTCGTTTCGAGAAACTTTTCATTTTCTAACTCTCTTAATAGTCGTTGGAATTTATATTTTTTCGCGAATTTTGTTGATTACGCGTTTTTACCCCACCGGGATGCCGCTCTCGGTGTGATTCTTGCCTCGACGGATTTGATCGTCGAGGCGTCGCTTCATTTAGCAGCGTGTTTTCAACCAGGCAATAACGTAAGTATTAATAAAATTTTTCTCTTTTTTTTTTTGTAAAATTATGCATTTGTTTTATTTTATTTTTTGCATTAAAAATTTTTTCCCGTGCCTGTTTTTCCAGATGGACAACTGGAATTTTGAAGGAAGCGCGGTCGTCTTCGCGGACGTCAATTCGGAGCTGGAGTTTGTCCTCGTAAGTATTAGTTTTTGCATGTTCCTTTTGTTTTATATACAGGGTGACATGTTAAGGGTGGCCACCCCCTTTTATTTTGCCCCCCGTAAAGATAATCGGACGGGTCGCGGGTGATTTTTAAAGGAAATTTTCTGAACTTTTCGATAACAAATACGGCGTTCATCGGAAAATGATAGGTTTTGCAGGACAAAAGTGGCCACGACGAAAATAATGTGAAAACATATTTTTTTCTGATAGGAATAAAGTAGACTTTATTCCGAATACGGGACACACACGAAATTTTTTTTTTGAGTATCGCATCATTAAGAAAAGTTATGTCAAAATTAGGTGTTATAATACCAATTTAAATTTATCTGAACGAAACGATGGAATCGAATGAACAGGGGTGTAGTGTTTTGTCTCAAAGTCGGTTTGTCTTTTGCGCTCAAGTTCACTCTCCCAATGTTAATTTTGTATCTGTCAGTGTGAAATGCCAAAAAGGTCATTTCAGAAATGTGATGTTATTGAAAAATATTCCGTCAACGAGCAGACGACGCAGCAAATCACTCTCGTACCGCTCGTTCAGTTCCGTTGTTTCGTTCAGTCAAATTCAAATTTATTCGATAACGCGCATTTTTGATATAACTTTTCTCAATGATGCAATACTCAAAAAAAATGTTTCGCGTATGTCCCGTATTCGGAATAAAGTCCACTTTATTCCTATCAGAAAAAAATGTGTTTTCACATTATTTTCGTAGTGGCCACTTTTATGCTTCAAAACCTATCATTTTCCGATGAACGCCGTATTTTTTATCGGAAAGTTCAGAAAATTTCCTTTAAAAATCACCCGCGACCCATCCGATTATCTTTACGGGGGGCGAAATAAAAGGGGGTGGCTACCCTTAACATGTCACCCTGTATGTGTTATATATTAATTCATTGTTTTCTTTTTCTTTTCTGTTTCAGACTCCTCGTCTACGGAAAAGGCGGCGGCCTCGCATTTCCCGGCCGCAATGGTGGCGGCGGGAATTTGTCACTCATGCGGTGTCGGTCCGCCGCCGCCGGCAGCGGCTAAGGGCCGCAGTAGACGAGTTGCGGAGGGACACTCCAGCTGCCCGGGAGGAGGCTGAGTGGGGTTGTGACCCCGGGGACATCCTGGGTCTGTGCCGGCTCTTTTATCCGGACCTCCCCCCGGAGGAGGGATGGTTTTTGAGCCGGCCCGCCATGTGGTGGCTGACTGCCCTGTTCCCAGGGGCCCCTCAGCCTGCCCCGTGGCTGTTTTGAGGCCGCGCGTCGCGGCGAAATTCGAAATACCTTTGGGAATATTTCAACTCCGAAAATTTTTTTTTTGTAACAATATATGTACTAAACGTAATCATTTGTTTATTTCTTTTTTATCCTTCCTCATTTCCTTCCTTATTTCAGGGCGCGTGCGTTGGGGAGCCTCCGTGGGCTCCCTCCTTCTAATATTTTGTTTTATTTATTTTATTTTTTAATTTTCAAGTCGGTGGGGACGCCTCCTCGGGCTCCCGTTATAATGTTGAGAGTTAAATATATATATATATATATATACACTACCGTCCATAAGTTTGGAAACACTCGCGCCGATTCCAAGCCAGACAAAAAGTTTTATTACTCTTTGCAAAATGACGATATTTGAATTCGGCAAGCGGCGTTTCAAAAGAGACATATTGAGCCCCATTTCCCTTTTTTGGAAAAATTTTAGCATTTTTTTTTAACTCGGCACACGCTTTGAAACATGGTCGTTTTTTTTGCATTTTTGGGGGGGTAGAAATTTTGGCGCGTGACTCGTGAAAAATATTTTTATCTGCTCTCCCATGAGGGACTTAAAACGGAAGGTAAGAGCTTCAATTTGGTTTTTGAAAAAGTTTCGTGCGATTTTTTTTCGCATGAATATTGATGTTTTTTGCAAAAAACGACTATAATCATAAAATGTAATCTAACTCGGAAACTGTTGGGTTCCCGTGAATTGACGAAGAGGGTCAAAAGTTGTACACATACCTTGTGGGTTCACCCAATTTTTTTCAGAATTTTTTTCGAAAAAAAAATTTTGAAAATTTTTTTGTTTCCAATTTTTTTTTTTAAATCGACTAAATATTTTTTAAGTGTAAAAATCGGATTTTCTTACCTTATCTACACGGCCTTTTCATCGAAAAAGCTCGAAAAAGCATCGAAAAAGCTCGTCCCAGAGGAGCTCGATCTGGCGATTGAGGTGGCCACCATGGTATGACCACCTCAATCGCCAGATTTAAATCCGATCGAGCTCCTCTGGGACGAGCTTTTTCGATGAAAAGGCCGTGTAGATAAGGTAAGAAAATCCGATTTTTACACTTAAAAAATATTTAGTCGATTTAAAAAAAAAAATTGGAAACAAAAAAATTTTCAAAATTTTTTTTTCGAAAAAAATTCTGAAAAAAATTGGGTGAACCCAAAAGGTATGTGTACAACTTTTGACCCTCTTCGTCAATTCACGGGAACCAAACAGTTTCCGAGTTAGACTACATTTTATGATTATAGTCGTTTTTTGCAAAAAACATCAATATTCATGCGAAAAAAAATCGCACGACACTTTTTCAAAAACCAAATTGAAGCTCTTACCTTCCGTTTCAAGTCCCTCATGGGAGAGCAGATAAAAATATTTTTCACGAGTCACGCGCCAAAATTTCTACCCCCCCAAAAATGCAAAAAAAACGACCATGTTTCAAAGCGTGTGCCGAGTTAAAAAAAAATGCTAAAATTTTTCCAAAAAAGGGAAATGGGGCTCAATATGTCTCTTTTGAAACGCCGCTTGCCGAATTCAAATATCGTCATTTTTCAAAGAGTAATAAAACTTTTTGTCTGGCTTGGAATCGGCGCGAGTGTTTCCAAACTTATGGACGGTAGTGTATATATATTTTTTTTTTTTTTTTTTTGCTGAGCCATGCGAGGCTCTTCGCGGCGTGATGGCTTCCGCGACGGTGTGTGTGTGTGTGGTGCGTACGTTGCCCTCGCTAGTGGGTAACGTACGCCTTGATGCGGTTCGCGTGTACGCGCATCGTTTTCCGCCCGCGGCCGATAACGTAGTTTTCGCTCGACTCTCTGCTTTTGACAGTGTAAGGCCCCACCCACTTGGGTGTGAGCTTGGCCGAGCGTCCTCGTCTGACCGTTTCGTCGAGGAGGAGGACGGTGTCGCCTGGGCGGTACTGTACCACTGATGCATTTCAGTCATAGTGTTGTTTCGCCTTTTCCTTGGCTCCCTTTACGTTCTCCCGCGCCTGCTGCCATGCTGCCCGCAGGCGTTCCCGCAATTCCGCGGCATAATCCTCATACGAGTAGGTCATTCGCGGGGCCTGCTGTAAAGCCGTCGGTAACTCTGCTCTCTCTCCGAAAACCAATTCGTGTGGTGTGAGCTTTGTCACCGAATGAGGTGTGGTGTTGTACGTAAACATTGCGTACGGCAACCATTCGTCCCAATCCCTTTGGTCCTCTCCGATGAAATTTTTCAGGTATTCTGCGAGAGTCCTGTGGGATCTTTCCAGGGCTCCGTTTGATTGCGAATGATATGCGGTTGTTTGGATTTTCTCTATTCCGAGTAATTTGCATATCCCTTCGAAAGTCGCGCTCAGAAAATTTGTCCCTTGGTCTGACAGAATTATTGCCGGAGCGCCGAATTTGCAAATAATTTCGGTGGTCATGGCTTTTGCGACTGTATTCGCCTCTTGATTTTCCAAAGGCAACGCTAGACTGTACTTTGTTAGTAAATCCTGAAAGGTAAGTATATACCTATTCCCTTTTCCCGTGATCGGTAGGGGTCCTACTATATCGACGGCACATTTTTCAAAAGCGCGCGTCGGTGTGTCTGTGGTGACCATCGGGGCCTTTGCCTTTTTTCCTACCTTGTTCCTCTGACATTTGTCGCACCGTTGTATATAGGTGGCGACGTCCTTTTTCATTCCAGGCCAATTATGCTTATCTCGTATCCTCTGCAGTGTTCGCTTGATGCCCTGGTGCCCACCTAGAGGGGCATCGTGGTATTCCCTCATGATTTCGAGGCGCTCACGCTCGTCGGGGCATGGTACGCCTATGCTGCAGCCATCCTCCTCGCTCTCGCTGTCGGTGCCGTCGCTCGGCCCGCGCGATGCACGCAGCGTTTCCCCCGGCACCGCGCTTCCCCGGGCCGCCTCGCCCGCACGAGGGGCCTCGCTAGCCGTGCGAGAGCGCTCTCCCCGTCCTTCTTCCTCTTGTGGCTCGGGCCTGTTCTCCTTTTCCTCTCTTTCTTTCGCTTGCGCTCGAGTGAGCGCGTAGATGCGACTTAATGCGTCAGCGTTTGTATTTATTTTTTCAGCTTTATGCTGTATTTCGTAGTCGTATTCTTCTAATTTAATTCTCCATCTCATTAACCTTGATCCAGGATCTTTTACCCCGAATAACCATGTTAATGGCTTGTGGTCTGTTACGATTGTAAATTTCGTTCCATAAATATATGGTCGAAATTGATTAACAGCCCACACAATTGCAAGTAGCTCTTTTTCGGTAGTGGAGTAATTTGTTTCGGCCTTGTTTAACGTTCTACTAGCGTAACAAATTGGCAAATCTTCACCGATCTTCCCTTGAGACAATATCGCTCCGATCGCTTTATCCGATGCGTCTGTCGTAATAACGAAACGCTTCGAGAAATCGGGATATTGTAATATCGGGGCGGTGGTTAAAGCCTCTTTCAGGCGTTCGAACGCAGCCTCACATTGTTCCATCCACGCGAATGTAACCTCCTTTTTTGTTAAATCGGTCAGAGGCTTCGCAATACTGGAGAAGTTTTTGATGAATCGGCGATAATATCCTGCCAGTCCCAGGAACGATTGTACGTCTTTCATATTTTTCGGTGTTGGGAAATTTTTTACTGCCTCGATTTTGCTTTCATCGGGCTTTACTCCGACCTCGGTTATTATGTGACCGAGATATTGCGTTTCCTTACGCATAAATTTGCATTTTCTCGGTTGTATGCGTAAATTCGCTGTCCTCAGCCTCGCTAACACTTCTCTCAAGCGATTATTGTGCTCGGCGAGTGAGGTTCCGTATATCACGATGTCGTCGAGGTAAACGTAGCATTTTATACCCTGTAAACCGGTTAATACCGTGTCCATCAGTCGCTGAAAAGTCGGAGGTGCATTTTTTAATCCGAATGGCATACGGTTGTACTCGTAGTGACCCAGAGGCGTGGAAAAAGCGGTTTTTGCTTTATCCTTCTCAGCCATCGGGATCTGGTGAAATCCTGAGGCGAGATCCAAAGTCGTGAAGTATTTTGCCTTTCCCAACTGATCCAATATCTCGTTGATATTGGGCAGTGGATAAGAGTCGCCTTCTGTCGCGAGATTTAGTTTGCGGAAGTCGACGACGACTCTTTTCCGAACTGTGCCATCGGTATCTGCCTTTTTGGGCACGACGAGCAACGGAGCATTCCATTGGCTCGCACTGGGCCGGATTACTCCATCCTCTAGCATTTGTTGTGCCTGTTTCTGCACTTCCTTCCGGTGCTCCTCTGGCAATCGGTACGGACGTACTTTGATCGGCGTTGTTCCAGGTTTCACGGATATTTGATGCTCGACGGCATCGGTGTAGCCTAGTTTTTCTCCTTCTAGGTGAAATACGTCGGAGAATTCCTCGCAAATTTCTCGGAGTTTCTTTTCTTCTTCCGAGTTTAAATGCGAGTCCCCGCTGACCTCCAGTCAGATTTTTTCCGATCGTTCCTTGCTATATTTCCCTTGACTGTGCGGTATCTCGCGAATTTCCGTTCGCTCGCATTTTTCCGCGGGCTCCTTTTTGATCCAGTCGAGTTCCTTAAGGGGGGGGTAGGGTTTTGAAGGCAGAAAAAAACAGGTTTTTACAGATTTTTTTTTGGGCGTACGGTGAAAGTAAATTTATTTCTGATTATTGTACATTAACGAGTAGTAATTAAACTATATTCTGTGAAATATTGGTTGAAAAATATTGAAAATTGACCGAATGGCAGCAATTCTTCGCAGGCGCCTCAGAAAAAATACATTTTGCGGTGCACGTCATACCTCAGCACTGGATCATCTCAAATGAAATAACCAAAGTTTTTCCTTTAATTTTTATGTCCCTCTAGGTATCGCTGTCGAGTTTTTCCATTTTTTTTAAATTTTTGAACTTTTTACAAGACTTGAAAGTGAAAATACCGATTTTTGGCCTAAATTCATGACTATTGTTGTTAATAATAAAAAAAATAAAATCAAAAACGAAAAAATCTCAACAGGGTTACCTCATAAATTATGTAAGGAAATACTGTAAAAAATTTGAGAACGTCCTTTGATTTTCGGAGCTTGAATTTTTCTCCGGTGTCTCTTTGTACGGGAACCTTCCATTTTGTCCCGGTGCCGTTGGTTGACCCGATCCTCCTTGATCCTTGATCCTTTTTCGGCAGTCTCTGATTTTGTGGCCTTTCTTTTTACAATAATGGCACATAATGTCCAACTGTTGGATTGTTTTCGTCTGCGCAGGCAGGCTCTGCCGCCCTTGCCCTGACGACTGGCCCTGAGTGGCCTGTGCTACCTGTGTACTTCCCCAGGACTTCCGTTTGTCGCTGAACGAGGTGTATGGTGGCCCTTGGTATTTTTGTTGGGTTCGCTCCCCTCCATGGGAGAATCTTTTCGCGATTATTCGCGTCCCTTCGATGCCCTTTTCCTCCTCTGTCGCCCCTCTAATTGCTTCTCGGAGATTCGTGTAGCCTCGAGACCTTACTAAGAGCTGAAGGTCCCTGCGTAACCCTCGCTCGAAGTTGTTAAGGGCGAACTGACGGAGTAACTGTTCAACGGCCTTTTTCCCAATTTCGTGGGTGATTTCTGCCGTACAGCCGGCAATTAACTCCATAGTTATAGTTTCTACACGATGTGCGTATGCTTGCACTGATTCCTCGGGCTGCTGTCGACATGTATTAAACTCGACCTGTAGCGCGGGAACCGTACGTTGTTTTTCGTATAACGTACGTAGCTCTTCTATTAGCTCCTCTACGGTTTGGAGATCGCGAAAGCGCAAGTCTGCGGCCGCTCGGCCCTGTATTTTTAAACTTAATATGGCTGTGAGGAGGTTCAAACTGTTCGCGGGATCCACCGAATCTGCAGCGTATTTTGCCGCTCTAATAAAGTCTGTGACGAGCTCCGGTTTGGAGGCGTCGAACACAGGGAGACTGTTTCTCGCATCCTTTATTGTCATGTACTCTACTGTATTTGGCATGTTTGCTGTATGCGGGTTCAGCAATGAGAAATCGTCGAGATTTATTTCACGCGCGCGCTCTGTATTCACGGGGCTAAAAGATTCGTCCCCGTCGGTCGTAGATTCGTCCGGGTTGGAAAAATGTACGCGTTTCGGAAATTTAAGTTTCGCTAAAGTTTCCGGTGATAGATACAGACTTTCCGCGCTGCTAGTTTCGCGTCTGCGTTTTTTAGACTGCTCTTCGTCGTCTGAGAGCTCATATACTACCCGTGACTCGAAAAATGAATCTAGGGACCGCGATAAATGACGGTTACTTCGCAAACATAAGCGGTTATACTGTTCGTCGTCCGACATACGAGTTAACTAATTTCTCTGGCTTTGGAGGATCTCATAAAAAATTAAATGTTCCGTCACTTACAGGTAGATGATCGCACGTTGCATGACGATTCTCGTGACGTTTCTCGTACAGGATCTTCGTCCTCTTCGCGTTCCTTTGCTTGACGCGGCTGTCCTTGTTGAGTCCTTGATGCAGCTGGGCCTTCCGGTGATCCTCGGGATCCGGGATTTCTCGTACGTGGCTCGACTCGGTCGCAGCACGTTCCGTGGGTGATTTTTTCGACTCGGTCGATGCAGGCACTCTCACACGCGAGGTGACTCGGTCACTCCGTTCGCGATACACAACTGTGCAATAGTATTTTGTGATTTAAAGCTATAATTGAGTTGTGGCGATCCCACCGCTGCCACCAATGTTGTGTCCCGATATTTCAAGATAGAGACTATCGTGAAAATAGGGATGAAGGTTTTGGGATCTACGCCAAACGAGTTAAACTCCAACTCAAGCAGCTACAAAATACTTGTAAAGTTTATTGATTAGGTTGGTTTAAATAGGTTTAACAAGAAGTACAAGTTGATGGTTTTGCCTTCGAACCAAACCCGTCGCTGCCCTGATCAAGACTGACTTTCGGGATCGATACGTCGTCGCTCGAAAGGTGACGGCTATCGATCTATTGCAATAATCTGACGAAGCATTGTTGCAATTATTTGCTCTAAATTGCCTAATTCTGCTGCGATAAGCAGTTGAATGCTCCTTAATTCGGTCGGTGATTGACCGCAGTTCGGTCGCTGACCGATGTTGTGAAATAGGGAAATTCCGGGTCACAACACGTATTTCATCACTGTTATTAAATGATGTGGATCCATATGGCTGATGAGCATGAATCTCGCAATGTGTTATAGATTCATCAAAAACGGTGGGTGTGTTCATGTTCACTATTTCCTCCTCCATTTTTTTTGTTCTTTTTATACGACAGATGCAAGCAACGTAGATAAAGTAATCTTTTATACGCTTTTTCCACGAACCTTCAGACCCAAATTTTTCAAAAATTGAATGTTCTGAGGTGTTAGCGCTTTGCGTGTCAATTGACGACTGGCTGTCCATGTCGACTTATTATTATTTTTAATGTTTCTGTTAAAAACGATCCCCATTTTTTATATGCAAACGAATGGTGATGACTTCACCACGGAAATTTACCAAATCACCTCCCTGGTCAACGATTCTAAGCTGAATGCTATCTATAACTCTGCTTGTGATTGGCAGATAAATAACATGTAATGGCACTTCGATGATTTTATATCCGGGCGGTACCGTAGGGAAAAATTCATGAATTGTGTGCACTTCTCGCGCATTGACGTATGCACCACTTGTAATGCTACACTCGACACGCAAGGCGTTTACTTTGAGAATGGCCACTGGAAGGTCTGACTTGTGTTTTTTATTTGCTTCCAGCTTTCGTTGCGTGGATCCCAGCAAACGTCCAATTGAATCATCGGGCATGAAATTTATTTCACAATCACATTCAATTTCACTGCACAAAGTATTATTATTCGGTTTAATGGAAATATTTTTATTTGACAACTCGGATTGTACATATGCTTCAATATCCTCTATTTCATAACTACCAGTAGGTATGGTCTATACGTCATTTCCCACATAAAACTTATTATCTCCAACATCTATAATGGGTATAGAATTAAACGTTAATAATTCTACGAGACCGAGGGTATAGTTTTTATGCGGTGAAAGCTCTATTGGTGGAAAATATTGTGCATCGAGTATGGAAGATGTTCCAGATATCGTCAATGTAAAACTATCATCCATGATGGTGAATTGACAACTGGCTCTGTTGTATCATTGTATCCTACATATATAGCGTATACTTATTATTACGATGTAACTGATTACAGAGAAACTTTAGACACAAATGACCGCATTCAATACCATCAAAATCTTGATATCTGTTATAATTATAATTAATGCTACCAACATCGAAACATTTCATAAGTTCGGGCGGTGGTTGAAGATTGCCAAAACTATCAAAGTAAATGACTTTCTTGCCAGACTTTTTGTATGCAACCTAGTGGGTACCAGGTCCAACGTATTCGTCTAAATTTACAATGGCCGATTCGCATTTGAGTGGTCCATTTGACGGTAGTCTGTCGCGCATGTATACTCCACGAAAGTGTGGAATCCTCATGATTTTTGCATATTTTAGTAAATCGGCATCGGTAAGTGGTTGATGAGGTAGCGACACTTCACGTTTTTTGATCGCGGCGTGATGTAAAGACCAAGCCCCCGCTTGTATGGTTTTAAATGCAATCCCTTGCCCAATGCTATAGCTTCAATCGTTCGATTATGTCGCTTATTCTCGTCCAACTCCCTTTTAGCAGCTTGAGCAGCACCAACAGCTTTAACTATACTAGCCACACCACCAGTCAATGCGTCAGCAGCGCTGAGACCAGCAAAAATTGATATGAGAAATGGTAAGAAACCTCCAATCTTCTTTGGAACAGGCAGAACGCGTGGTGTATGTAATTTACGTTTTTTCATAATTGCTCTCTTGACAATCGCTCGAGCACCCTTGAGAGCACTTTTAATAACAATCATTGGATCATTCCCGCGAGTCATTGTTTTTTTCGTATACATACCAAATTTTCTCTTTGTTTTCATAATGTTTGCCACACCCCAGGCACTTGCTTACTCACCAATACTAGCGTCTTTAGCGAGAACTCGCTGCCAAGCTTGTTCACTTAGCACTTCATCAGCCAGATGTCGTGGTTCGAGATTGTTTGGATTTTGTGAATATGCAATGTCGTGTTGCTTACATGCTTTATCCAGGGGATTTATACCTGAATCGCCACGTGCAAGACGCTTGCCCAATCTTGTGCCAGGTCCACAATATTGATAACCAGGCAAATGTAGTTCAATGGGGAGCTTGTTAATTAAACCATTGACTACTCCTTTTCCACGCTTGCTCATGCTCGCACAGAGTCTCGTACTCGACTAATGAATGGATATTATAAAACACAATTTTATAGCATAATCGCGTTAGCTGCAATGAAGATGGGTTCGAGAGCAGGACAACTACCGGTAATGAATTTCGATGAATTTACCCGCGGAGAGGGAAAGAAAAAAAAGCGTCATACGATTCGTGCAGTATTCTGCGGCCCATCAAACTGTGGAAAAACCAACGCATTACTTACCCTCATAATATACCCCAATGGATTACGATTTGAAAACATTTACCTTTATTCTAAATCGTCGGGGCAGCCAAATATAAGTTGCTCGAACGTCTACTCGAGCCAGTGAGCGAAGTTCAATATTATACATTCAATGACCATGAACAAGTAGTATCACCAAGTGAGGCACGACCGCACTCGATAATTATCTTTGATGATGTAGCTTGTGAAAAACAGGATAATATGAGATCTTTCTTTGCCATGGGACGACACGAAGTAGTTGACAGTTTTTATCTGTGTCAAACCTATGCTCCTATTTCTAAACATCTCATACGTGATAATGCAAATTTCGTGGTATTATTCAAACAGGATGAAATGAATCTTAAGCATGTGTATAACGATCATGTAAATACAGATATGACGTATACAAAATTTAAACATCTGTGCTCAGAATGTTGAAATTCCGACAAGTATGGATTCATGACAATTGACAAAGATAGTGATATTGATGGTGGTCGATATAGAAAAGCTTTTGATCATTTTCTCAGCATAAAATAATCGTGCTTTATGCGAAAAGGGACAGTATGGTCTGTGACACAAGATGAAGCACGCACAGCTGTTGAAGGAAAAAGACGTCTTGCATCAACTTGTAAAAGTAAGTGATGCAATCAGACAAAAACATCGAATTTTGAAAACGGGGAAAGATGATATCGAACAGACTAGATGGGAAGTTTTCGAACCAATAATCACACCATTGAAGAAACTAGTTTCAAACAGAGAAGTGGTCAACGGTGAAATTAACGATGAATCGAAGAGAGAAAGAATTGTCATCGCCACGAATGCACATAGAAAATATGATGAAACGACTGGAGCAATACGAAATGATAATAGTTTCAAATACAAGACATATATCGCCAACATAGCATCTAACCGAACCGGTCAAGGCATGCATAAAACGGCGGCAAAAAGTACTAAATTTGATTATGTTTATTGGGATGACCCTAATGAGTTGGTAGATCGTTTAAGATTACTTGTGGCATCACAGTCTGCTGGAAATCTATCACATTCAAATGAAATTCTATCGATTGTTGAGGAATTGCGAGAAGCCGAAATCATTTATCAATACAATCATCTTAGTTATTTGATACATTTGTAAGATGAGTGTTGACGTGTTTGGACGACAGTTGACGAGAAGAGGTGTAATTAGAAATGGTATACCTGGAAGTCGCGGCCCCCCTGGTGAAGGATTCAGATTGACTCCCGATGGTCAATATGACGTGAACAATAGACGATTGTGTAATCTCCCCGACCCAGTTGAACAATACGATGCCGTGTCGGTAAAAGTTATGCAAAGTGTTGTGGAGCAAGAAGTACGTCTTGTTTATAATGTTACAGCGTCTTTGCGCAATGACATCGATGATCATGATATTATGATTCGATCTCTCGAAAAGAATCTCGAGGCTCATATAAAACATCAAACTGATATTAATGAATCGTTTGAAGATCTCACAACACGCAATTTAGAGCTCATTGCACATCAAGAGGAGAGACTGCGAGCATTGGAGAGAGATATAAGTGATATTGATAGACAAATGATTGTCAGTCTAGAGTCTAGTGTGAATGAGAAATTAAAGCAGATTGGGATTGACAATAAAACGGTGCAAGAGTTGATTTTTCGAAATTCTCAAGTAATTGGTGCTTTGAAAGCACGTCTCAACGCTCTGGATAATGGACGAAAAAAAGGAGGCTCTGGTGCGCGAGCTACATAAACCAGCGCGACGGAATTATCCACGTCGACATGTTGACATTCGTGGTTTAAATGAGACCTGGCAAGCTGACCTCGTGGACATGTCATCCTATGCACAACAAAACTCCAAATACAAGTTTTTACTTACCATCATTGATACATTCTCCAAGTTCGCCTGGGCTGTACCCATCAAGAGCAAGTCTGGCAAACATACAGCGACCGCAATGGAATCCATACTTACCAAGGGACGCATACCGAAAAATTTGCAAGTCGATCGAGGCACACAGTTTTATAATAAAGATTTTAAATCGGCAATGAAAAAATTCGATATTCACATGTATTCGACACACAGTAATTTGAAGGCCTCGATTTGTGAACGCTTCAATCGTACATTGAAAAATAGAATGTGGATAAAATTTAGTCTTCGTGGCAATTACAAATGGATTGATATTCTTGATAATTTGGTGGCTGAATATAATGATCCGGTACATCATACAATCAAACTAAAGCCGAGCAATGTCAACGCCTCCAACGAGAAACAAATTTTTCATGACATTTATAATAAAACCACGAATCAAGCGAAAAGAAAGTTGCCAAGATTTAAAGTCGGTGATAAACTACGAATCAGCAAATTCAAGAATGTTTTTAAAAAGGGTTATACACCAAACTGGACGACTGAGATATTTACCATAAACAGAGTGAGAAAAACTACTCCTGTAACATATCATCTGAAAGACTATGAAGATGAGCCTATAGCCGATGGTTTCTATGAACAGGAATTATCGAGCGTTAAACATCCCTACATTTATTTGATTGAAAAAGTTTTGAAGAAACGCGGTAATCGAATATTTGTCAAATGGTTATTCTTTGATAATACACTGTGACGCTTTCCGCGGGGGAAAGCGAGACAATGCGGGGAACGAGGAGCAAAGGGGGAATTACAAAAGAACTGAAATGAAACGAGAAATAATATATTAAAAACAAAAGAAAGAGACTATTGTATAATAAAAAGGAAAAGATTCTACGGGTTGGGCGCCAGCGAGTTTGACGCGAACTCGCAACGACAAACTATAACCAATAAAAACCGAACGAAACAAAGCAAAAAAAAAAAATCGCAATACACGCGCTGGGATGGGAAAGGGGATCTCAGGGGGGAGGTTCCCGAACGCTAACACGCCTCTCACTCTTGACCGCCGAGTCACCAAAAAAAAAGAAGAAGAGAGAAAAGGAATGAGGAAAAAAACGTGATCCTCGCGAAAAGAAAAATAAAAAAAACTCGACTCTTGAGCGCGGAATAGCGACGGGGGGATGGTACGGAGGAAGTGCGCTTAACGGGCGCGGGGGAATATAGGGGAATCGCAGGGGGAAACACCACGCACTCTTCGCAGGGAAACGCAGGGGAAATACGAGAAAACGGGCCTCGTGGCCGCTCGCACGCAATCTCGCCGAAATAAAAAAATTGATCGGACCGATAAGTGGATGAAAGAAACAAAAACTCACGCGTTACAGCTGTCGGCTCCCTTCACTCGTTCACTCTCCCTTCGCAATTTCCTTCTCCGGTCTTTCTCTCACTCTTTCGTTTCTCTACGCACTCCTCCTTCACAATCGTCCTTTTCGTCACGTTTCTTTCCGATCGTCCGCTCCAAATAATTCCTTTCTCTATCGTCCTTTCCACACGCTTCTTTTCTCTATCGTCCTTGTCACAGCGACTCTTCTCCTCTCTCTCTCGTACACCACTTCTTTCACACACAACTTTTCTCACACACAATCTTTCTCTTGCACTCTCTCTCTCGCACACAACTTTTCTCACATACAATTGTTCTCTCGCGCTCTCTCTCTCACACACGCACTCTACCGCAAAGGAAATAGCTCAATGAACTCAACGCACACAAAAAAAAGAAAAAAAACCAGAAGGGCTCGAAGCGCAGTACAGGGTTTAGACTCGATTATCACCGCTTAACGCTCCGCTCGCAAGTGACGAGCTCGTCACTTGCTTGTCGGGTGCTGGGTTAATGAGGGAAAGTGGGAGAAATTTTCGGGGGGCTAGTTCGTAGGAAAGGGGAGGGATGGCAGCACGGTGACTCTGCATCGATCCTAGATCCTTCGAGGTGAGCCGCGGGAGCGAGGTGTCGTGTGATATTCCGACCCCGGGGGTCGATGCATAATCTCCGTTTGTTCGCTGTTACCGGCCGGTGATACTGGTGACGGCCCGATCGCCCCATTTTTGATAAGTCCACGGAGGGTGGGCCTTCTCCTCCGTGTTTCGACTTGTGTAGGGAGATTCACTGGTGCGGGGAAGCGCCATCCTCCGCCGCTACCTTGATGCACCCCCGGGGTGGCGTCGACGAGATAAAGCCCGCTTCGGCAATGATCTGTGATGTGGCTGAGGTCCACCGCTGATGCTGCGCTAGGAGGGGGAGGATGGGCGGGGGGGGGGGGGGAGATTGAATCGAGCGAGAACGAGGGCGAGCCCTCCAGCGTACTTCGCTTCGCGTTTTCGCGAATTCGCCTTGCTTACGACTAGTTACAGTTGTACTTCGGATTTCGCGACATTGAGGGACGGTTTAATGCTACGACGCGTATACGGGGATCGCAAGGGGAACATAACGCGGGGGGGGGAAGGAAGTGGAGGGGGATCGTGCGTGGTGGACTTGCGAGGGCAGGTCGGGGCGATATGTGGCGCAACGTCACAACACATAATAGCTGGACAAATAATGAATAAAATAAAAAGATAAAAAATAACTCATTGATTTTTTCTCTCTCTTTACCCCCCGCCATTCATCTGAGCCAACGAACTTCATGGAGAAAAATGCTACAATAATGATGTGGGTTTCGAAAAGAAAAAGACACAGATCAGCGGATTTTTTTTTCCATGGAAATATACAATTTATTGAAAATATAAAACTTTTTTTTTCTTTTTCATAAATATTTACATGATTATCATTATAAAAAAAAATATACAAAATTATTTACAAATGATTTTTTTTCTTCAGAAAAAAAAAACACGCAGTTTACACAATCATTGAATATAATTTTCAAAGCATTCATATATATCCCTACATTTACATACATATTTACATTTATGCTAGCCGTTGAGGTTTATATGCTAAGGTATTCTATAGTGTCCCCATGGCAAAGTGTCTGTGGTGCCAGGTATAATATATCGTTTGTCATCGTGTGGACTTAGAGCAATTTTTTTCCCTAGGTGTGTACACCTGATGTAGCTTGGATCTTATACACGACTGTTCACACGAAACTTCAATCTCTTCCTTCAAGCAATGAACATAGTCGTCGAAAGTTATTTCTCGTGCAACAACATTGCTCTGTACCCCCTTAATTTTTTTTGTGCCTTTTTTTGTTTCGACTCTCAAGGCATACATTTTTGCTCCAAGTCCAACGAATTCCATCATTATCGCGCCATTATTCTCATCTTTCATGAGACCTGGCACTTTTTTGTTGACGAGTGGTATTTCATACCTGTTACCCATTGGATAGTCGCTCGTGTCAAACTTATCGATGATGCGCTTCATGTCGCTGTATGCGTCTTCACACTCGAGTTTGTATATCAGACTGTCAGTATCTGTATACATGACTCTACACTTGTTTTCATACAGCGGTCTCATGAACTCGTGGTGAAACTCATACAAGCACGTCTTAGGAATACCGAGTATACACATACCAACATATATGGGCTTGTTGAATTTCACCTCGAGCTTGCGGAATTCGACAACCACAAGATTTTCAGAAAACACACTACAGCTATGGAAATTGGGTTTTGAAATCATTGCCTCTGCACCATACCGACCATCCCATCTTGTTAAAAGTCGAACATCGCTATGAGTGCGCACATCTTCTATCGTTTTGCTAAAAACTGCATTATTCATCAATTTGTACAATGTTTTATCGAAATCATTTTTGGCATTTGTACGGAATAATGTATCTAAATCTATATATGATTTTAACCAGGGAGATTGTTTGAATTTTAATATTCCATGGATTTTCGTCACAAGTAGTCCATGTCGTATACATTGTTGTAGATTACGGTAGTGTATAACATAGCGCTTTTTCTCACCTAAGGTGGCAAGTAATTTTGATTGTTTTTTACCGGGCGGTTTATCATGCGTCGGGCAAAACGGTAAGTCAATGTGCGCGTCATGTAGATGTTGTGGATAGTCCATGTCAACCTCAAGAATATAGCCCGTAGGTGAATCTAGCGCAATTGTCATGACATTAAAGTTGACGACATTGTTAACCCATTGAAAATTTGAGTGTGGCAAGTGTTGACACATTGCCCAGCCATATAAATTATTCACATCAAAATACATCAAGTATGATGATTCTTTCAATGGATCGAATGATTCCATATACTTGTTGTTGGCATGCGCGTACCTATTTGAGCATTGGCTTAAACCACCGCGTACACCACGCTCGACAAATAAAACCATATCAACATCTGTGAGCAACTCAAACTGAATATTCGTATGCTTCAACATAGCATCTCAAGTATATCCAGGAAGAGTGTAGTAGTATGCGGGGTCAAGACCATAACTTTCCAAACAGGTATCACGAAAGTTTTCGAAAATGTCTGCCAACAACAATACATCGGTTTTCAAATACAAATCGCTATATTCACCTAGGGTTTCAATGGAAAACCGTTGCCAGACCTTCTCAGCGTGAGCATACTCGCTCTCACTTGCCGTCTCACCAGTCAATGAACTATAGAATGAATTTATTGGAGGTAGGCAGGTATCTTCTAATTTGTCAATATTGTCGATGTATTCATATGGGAATACACCTTTCCTGGTCAATAATGTAAAATCATCTTGGGATAAACAGGAAAATTGAGATTTTAAAATGTTGAGTTTATCAATTGTTAAAAATGATGCTAATTTATCTAGACTGGTATTTAAAAATTAAAATGAATCGATAAAACGCAATTTTATATTGTGTCGGAAATTGTTTGATGTTTGAACAGTTTTAGTGAATGAAATATGTTTCTTTTTTTATGGGAAGCACATCGGTTTTCCCCTCAACCGCCGTTGCTATATCCTTAATGATGAAATGAGCATCATATCCGGATAAATTATGAAAAACTACTGGAATAAAAAAAGACTGTTTGAAATTTAAATTACAATCTTTTACCCGGCTTTCCATGGGGTGGAATGGTTTTTCACATATGTGGCATATAGTGGCTGTTCGGGAATTCTCCGACTCATCCAATGTTAACTTTGCCATGGGGACATTTCTTAATAATATCGTATTAATATTTAAAGCTATTTTATGCAACTCCGATACAAACGCCGCCACACAATCAATACCACGACGTGTATAAAACGTAGATAAATTATCGTCATATGTACACTTTAAATAGAATGCTACGCTAAATACTTCGTGCCGCTCATACATATTTTTTTCAATCGCTTCGCGGTACGTTTTTGCCAATACGCACTCCAGGTCGGCGTATATGATGAATGGGAGGCGCTCTTTCCGATTGTGGTTGCTGAATTTCAACCATTGGTTGCCATCACTGGGCAACCTAATAGCACAGTTATTCAGCTTTCTACAATCGACAGTGTGCGCCTCTAATTTCACCTTGTCCCTGAAGTAATGCAGGCAACTGTAAACAAAAGACGTTATATAACATCTTGCTTTCTCTCTCTCTTTCTCAATTTCAGATGCTTATCTATTTAAAACCTACCGATCACAGATGAAGACATGCTGTTTCTTTTTTGTCAGTTGTGAGCGGACAAGCCGTGATAAATTTTTAATTGTCACAAAATGTCCAATATTGTCCTCCTCCGTCGACGATGAAATATGGAGTAAATTTACATGATGATCCTTTTTGTTGTCCGTGAGATAGATGGGAAAAATATCGTCTTTTTCACTAATCGTGTACACATTTATTGAAAAAATATTTTGATTTTCAATTTTTCTAATATCGTTCATACCAATTGGAAATTCAACACCGTGAAGATTTAAAACTGTTGACCAATGTGGATATGACGATTCACGATCAACATGATTTTCCGCGGGATACAGTGTGGCAACCACCGCCCACGCGAAACAAGTATTGTTCTTCGATTTCACATTAACTATTGCTTTTATCATCACAATGTTTCGAGGCACTACAATGCGACACCCAGCACGTATTGGGTTGAATTTATTTACATTTATCATTAAATTTAGGATTTTTGATAAGGTCCATCCACTCTCGCGATCTTGAAATTCTTCAAGTGATGCCAAGGTGGGCTCAATGACACATGATTTATACCATTCACTCAAATTGGATGTATTGAATAGTTCTTTATTTCGCGTAGTTATACTTTTGTACGATCGCTTATCACCGGCTACAAATTCACCGTTGAAACTTGTATTCACTTTCACACTTTGATATTTATCAATAAGGTCTTTCACGTGTGAACATACAAGAGCACTGGTATCTTCGAAAAATTGTCGTGGTTCAATGTGCTTTCTATTGATAACACATCCCGTCAATATACGACCCTCAAATGCCGTATCAATTTCACGCCACGAAAGTTCGTCACTAATTGCCGCACCAGATTGAATGAAATATCCTCGAGTGGAATTTTTCAAACTTTCAAGACGTGCTATTTGGGCGATGAGTGATTGTTGATGCCCAGTTGTTAATCGCGGTCGTTTAATTCGGCATTTATTTTCCAAAGCTTGGATAAATGAACTGCACTCGCGTTCCCACAATAAATACTCTTCCATTGAACTCACTTGTGTAACTCGCTGACACGAATCTTGTTCTGCACGAAAATGAGCCATGTTTAACTCGGTATTGCGGAAACAAAATACTTTGAACGAAAAAAAAAATGGCAACTCGCGATGTGAACTAGTCGACCGTCGAACTGAAAATGCTTCATTTCGTGTCTAACGTGCACTCAACATTTTTTTTTTCAAACTCATTTATTCAATATTCCCCATTCGTTGAAATATTGAAAAAATAAAAGAATGCATCGAGTTTTCAAAGAGCATTGGAATACAGGCATTAACATCCTCCTCATTGTAAGAAAAAGAAAAATGTGTATCGCTTGAACACTATTCCAAGCATTGTCTTCTATTAAGGCGAGCAATATGCATTTGTACGTCAAACTACTGAAAATACAAAACTAATTGAAAACCTCATCTGAAAAAAGAAATTCATATGGGAATATTGGAAACTTCCTAAGCATTATGATGACAATGAATAGAATGACCAAACATGAAAAAGGGAAAATAAGTACGGGTAAATGTAACCGGAAGCAACTCTCATCATAAAACTTTCTAAACAACTGCCTTCGAAGAAAAATATTTTAACTCTATGTAGAAGCGAGAATATCATGCTCTTTGTCTCTACGGGGACACAAATGGACCCCATGGTATCGTGGCGCCAAAGCGTTGCCCTCTCCGAACAGGTAAATGTAGCCAGACGCCACTCTCATCATAAAACTTTCTAAACAACCACCTTCGAAAAAATATTTAAACTCCATGTGGAAGCGAGAATATTATGCTCTTTGTCTCTATGGGGACACAAATGGACCCCATGGTATCATGGCGCCAAAGCGTTGCCCTCTCCGAAAAGAAGTCGGTCCAAATTTTTGATTATACAAACTTTTGTTTCCGCGAGCTATGGGGGAGGCCTTTACAAACTCATAAGAAAGTTAACATTTGAGAGATTCGCATCTGGGTCCAGTAACTATATGACTCCTTAACTAACTTTCCAATTGCGAACAAAACATCCCCCTCTTACGCAAAAGGGAAAAATTGAAAATGGGTGAACGGCGGAAAGCCAAAATGGCGAGAAGTTGGAAAAGATGGTGTTTAGTTACGAAATCGTCGTCGAACTGTGAGTACTTGCGTGTGAAAACCATGGCTGCACAGTACAATGTCGCTGAACAGGAGGCAATGGAATTAGATCGGGATGCACCGATTATGATTGTAGATGAGGAGATGGGTGAAAACTCGGATGAAGATGAGGCAATGGCGGCACCTGATTATGAACGTGAAAGTCACGACGAATCTCATTATCAGGAAGGTTTTGTGAGAAAAGTGTTGTTTCCGGAAATGATGCAGTACAATATAGACTCAAAAGCATGTGCGATCGGTTTTTATTATTATGCGGGGAGAAAAACTCGGTATTGCAAAGAGTGTATTTTTGAGGTGCGGACTGATTATGCTTACCTCATAGCATTTAGCAAGCACGAGACGCGAAGACTTTCTGAGATTAAGCAGCATCGGTGCACTTCGTGTAATAATCCGCTGAAGCTCATTTTCGACGATAAAATGTATATGTAAATGTAAAATGTAAAATAAAAAAAAATACAAAAAATAAAAACAGTTTAAAAATGGTATATGCACGTGTGTGTGTGTGTGTGTGTGTGTGTGTGTGCGCGTGCGCGCGTGTGTGTGTTTGTGTGTGTGTGTGAACATGTGAAATGAAAAGACTGGTATTCAGTAGGAGAACGAGGATTACACAGTCTCATGATCCAGAAGGTAAGACATAGCTTAACCCTCTGTATCATAGTGTTGCCCACAGGCAACATACCGTTCGAAGACCTCGGAATTTGATACAAATTGTTTCCGAACGTTTCTGCGCACTGTTGCCTACTGTCCACACTCCTATCTAACGAATTAGTACCATACATCACAACTAGATGTCACTACTTGTCACAAACTGAGATTTGTTTCTCGACGGGCGGCTTTTCCGAAAGGCGACGATTAACGCGGATTGAAAAAAATCATAAAAAATTGTTTTGTTCGTATTCTGTGTACTATCTTGAAAAATTGGTGAGGTAAGTGTATGAACTTTCTTGTGTAACGTTATTTTCGAAAACTTTTTACATATTGTTTAGTTTTGATAGCAAATAGTGTTTGTTGCTTGTAGGCAACATCAGACTAAAAGTGCAAATATGTTATTGGACAGCTATTAGACCGATTCTTATTTTCACTATGTTTCAGGATGTCTCGGAAGCGGGGCCTTGGTGACAGAGACATTACTTTTGAGCTAAATGACTGTGCAGATAGTGAAGATGACCTAGATTTTGATGGCGACAGCCTCGTTGATCCTGATTTTGTTCCTGAAATGGATGAGTTTGAAGAGGCAAGTATTGACGTAGATTCTATAATTGAAACCCTAGAAAACCCTGACAGAAGTTCCCCCGGGACGGTAACCGTACCGGCCGATAGTGCTGGACCTTCTCAAGCCACTAACTCAAGTGCTGGACCTTCTCAAGCTACTAACTCAAGAACATCTGCTAAAGCGAAGCCTGATAAACTGAAATTACGTTGGAGGAAAAAGAATATGCAGTTGAATGAAGGGCAGCTTATATTTATGGGAAATAATAACCTAGCTGCTGAACTTCTTGAATTGGAAACCCCCGTACAATTCTTTCTTTACCTATTTTCAAATGAGCTCATCAAGAAAATATCTGAAGAGACCAATTTATACCAAGTGCAAAAAGATCCCAATAGCGCTTTTCGGGTATCTCAGGAGGATGTGAGACAATTTATAGGTGTAGCATATCTTATGTCTCTTGTCCAATTACCCAGAGTTACGAACCACTGGAGCCCAATACTTGGAACACCTCTTATACAGGAAACCATGTCTTTGAACAAATTTGAAAAAATTCGCCAAATATTGCATTTCAATGACAACAGCAAAGATCTTCCGAGGAGCAACCCTGATCATGATCGGGTGTACAAAATACGTCCATTGGTGGAGTCCTTAAATCTAGCATTTAGTAAAGTCCCATTGGAAGAACACCTTTGTGTAGATGAGCAGATGTGCTCTACCAAAGCGCGCTCCACATTCAAGCGATACAATCCGAATAAACCTCACAAGTAGGGATACAAAGTGTTCGTGTTGAGTGGCGTCTCTGGCTTTGCATATAGAACAGAAATCGAAACTGGGAAAGAAAATGTGGTCTTACAAGGAGAGCCAGATTTAGGTGCATCTTCCAACGTCGTTATGCGATTAGCGCGTATGATTTCAAGGCATCAGAACTTCAAGCTCTATTTCGACAATTATTTCACGTCTCTTCGTTTGATGGAATACCTGGCAAAAGAAGGCATTCTCAGTCTGGGCACCATGAGAAGAAATAGAATAACAGATTGCAAGCTATCATCCGAAAAGATAATGATGAAAGAAGAAAGAGGCTATTCAGAAGAATACGTTGCCGATGTCAATGGGATCGATGTTTCAACTGTTGCATGGAAGGATAACAAAATAGTCAATCTGGCTTCTACCTTTGCTGGAAAAGAACCAGAGACTGATGTTCGAAGATGGGACAAGAAGAGCTCAAGGTATGTGAACATAAAGCGTCCTCATGTAGTCGGTGAGTACAATCGCCACATGGGTGGCGTAGATCTCCTCGACAGCATCATGGGTCTATACAAAATACGTTTGAGAAGCAAACGATGGCCCATGCGACTGTTTTATCATTATTTGGATCTCACTATGGCCAATGCGTGGATACTTTACAAAAGGGTTGGTAAATACAAAAGCCTTGATTCAGGCCGCTTATCGTCAGCAGATTTCCGTCAGGAGGTTGCTGTGACCCTTTGCAAATTGGGTGTAAAACCTACTTCATCTAATCGGCGGACACTTGAGAGCGAAATTCAAGCTAAAAAACATAAAGGGCCTGCTCAGTATGTACCTCCGAAAGCAGTCCGGCAGGACCAGATCGGACACTGGCCACAATGGTCTGATAAGAAAATCAGATGCAAGTTCCCGAAGTGTACTGGATATACCCATAATGTCTGTGAAAAATGCGGGGTAGCCTTATGCTACACAAAGACCAAAAATTGCTTCAAAAATTATCATCTTTCCTAATATGTCAATATGCAGCCGTAATAAATAAATTTTGATTCATTACCTCAGTGTTGCTTACAGGCAACACTCCCTATTTTTGTAATTTTCTTCATAAATATTAATAAAAACGTAAAACCCAGAAATACGTGTCTTTTATTTTTTGTTTATCATCTCAAATCCAGAAAATCAAAAAAATCGGAGTTATTGAGTGATAGAGGGTTAAGAGTATAGATGCATAACCATGGTTTTTCAATGGATATGAGAGAGAAAGCAAGTCTTCACTCCATCTCATATACGTTCTCACATCGCATCTCATCTCTCTCTCTCTCTACTTGTCTATCGACTTGGGACCGCACTCTATCTCTCTCTTTCCTACATTTGCCCTCATTCACAAATGCATGTTTGCAATTGTGGATAAGGTGAGAGAGAGAGAGTGAAAAAGTCTGTGATGTCGACCATCTCATTCCAAGCTCCTAAAATATCCCAAATAATAAAAATTGATAATTAATACACAGGTGCATTACAATAGCTCCGAATGTAAGAAAGAGAGACAGACAATTCTGGTGTGTTGCCTAGACCCATTCTTGACATTGTCACTCCATCTCTCTTGCACCCTCTCTCACTCCAGCCATCTACCTGGCACCTCACTCCATCTCTCTCCAACCTCCGCCCTCTCTCTCTCACACGGGCCCCAGCACCCCCACCACTCCTACCTCTCAGACCCCCCACCATTCCCCCCCCTTGCCGCTACCGCCGCCCGCGCGCGCTCCCCCGCGCCCCGCAGCCCCCCTCGCCTACAAGTGGTCCAGAACCCCCCTTTCTATAATACTAACATTGTTCGGTCAATCAAAATCCCTGAACCGATACCGAGGTGAATTAGGGAATATCACCAAAAACAAATCCGAACACATAATTGATTACATTAGCCGCATCAAGGATCTGCATGCAGCCATAACCGAATTGGAATCCGAAACTTACGGAGAACTGACGTCCAGGGCACGTGCAAGCCTAGAAAACGATGCCGTGGAATGTTTTGTTGAGGGTTTACCACCCACCTTCCACCTGCGCTTATAAGTGGAAAGATATAATGGCCTTCAAGAGGCATTTGCAAAAGCCATAAAGGTTGAAAAAGAGTTGGAACGTGATAAAATACAGTTCAGCGTGCCAGATACCTGCAACACCAACGTAAACAAGGTCGTTTTGTCAAGCCCACCAGGCGCAAACAATAAAATACAGTGTGAACATTGTAACAAACCGCATCTTTCTGATCAGTGTTGGAAACATTTTCCTGAAAAAAGACCACAGAACAAAACAATAGGTGCAACCACAACCAAAATCACTGATACACCGCGAGCTGGTGCCAGTAATTCTACCTGCACCTACTGCGATAAAATAGGTCATACTGAAACAATGTGTTACAAAAAACAGAACGACGAAAAACGTTCAAAAAACGGAGTACCTCGTGCCCCGATGACGGCGCAAGGGCAGAACGAGGCAAACAAGAACTCCGTCAAATTCATCGAGTGTGTTACGTCGCAGGTCGAGGGACGAGCGAGATGACGGGTGAAACGCACAGATCAACACCCTTTGTTTGGCCAAGTGGGAGCTCAGCCGGGACAAGGATGCAAGGCCAAAATTAACGCGCAAAATAATTCAGACAATGAGTAACACCTTTTGAGATAAAAAGAGATTAACGTTATTTATTTGGTAACGAAACGAACGTTGAGACGTAGCGGTTTTTTACACGTTTGAATATATTTATTTTGAAAGGTTACATATTTTATTTTGATTCTAACATATTTAATTAAATTTTATATTATTATTTTTTTTCATTCGTTTTCAGGGTCTGAAGAAGGGACCTCTACGGTGTCGGCATAGGATTTGGATGTATGCATCGGAGAGGGTACGTATGGTCTGGGAAAAGGGTCGCCACGCAATTCAGGAGGAATTTCCTGAGGGGTCGGGATGGGGCGACGGTACGGCGGTTGTCGGTCCGTGGATGATGATGATGATGGTGCAGGCGGGGGTTGAGGCTGGGCCTCTTCCGCCGTCACCACAGAATAGTGGGTTGGCCGGAAAGGTGTGACCGCGTTGACCGGGCGAGGAGGAGGGGGGTCTAGATTGACTTTCCGGGTAGGGGTGTTATTCCCACGAGGATCGACCCGGACAATCCCCCCTAAAATAGCCTGTTCGCGCCTTTGTTTCAATTTTTGACCTGCCCTCCTTCGCGGCATCTATTTAAAAAAACATGGATTCAATTCCTTGATGCAATAAAATTTATTTATCCCGAAAAATATTTTAAATTGAATAAATCGGTTGGGAACTAATTCACCATCAAAAGAAGATAGGGGGAGAAACGGTGCAACGTTAGACGCACCAGCACTCTCCCTGTTGAGAGTGGTTGAATTTGTAAATAAAAAAAAAAAAAAAATTTCTGCACAAATTTGTTTGTTTGATTAAAAATATTAATTCACCATTCAAAAAGGGGGCCAGTGCAGAATTACATGCACCAGCACTCTCCTTGGTGCGAATGGTTGAATTTTGTATATTATAGAAGATAAATAAATTTTTGGACAAGTTTTTATTTATTTGATTAAAAAATTACTGATTAACCATTCAAAAGGGGGACCAGTGCAGCGTTACATGCACCAGCACTCTCCTTGTTGCGAATGGTTAAGGCCTTAGGCCACCCTAGAGGCTGAAAAAAATAGGCTTTTTGAGGATTTTTTTTCAGAAAAACTACAAAATAAATCGAGATGACAGAAACGTGATTTTTATATCTATATCAGTGACTGATTACAATAATTTTTTAAAGCGATTTATTACAAAATGGCGGCTGTGCAGCGTTTTTGCGACGACGTCTTTTTTTTCGGGGTCCACGGCCGGACTAACAGCTCCTGTAATTTTTAAAATAATAATAAGCAAATGAATTTCCCGATTATATATAGTAATTGCTATAGAAGTACGTAGAATTTTTGCGATATATTCATTTTTGGCCAAATGGCGCCCTTCTAAAGTGAAAAGTGAAAAACTTGCCTGAAAAATTGTCAGATAATTGTTGATAACAAATGAACTACGCAATATAAAAAAAAATCCTACGTACTTCCATAAGCAATGTATATTTCAAGATATTTTTAAAATTTCAAGTTAATCGGTTGAAAATTGCTTGAGTTACGAGTCCGGCCAACTTGAAAAATACAGTATTGAGATAAACGCTTCTAAAGTTTTGAGTAGTAGAAAATCATGAATAATTTCACAATACCTTTAATGTCAAATTTATTTAATAGCGTTACATATCTTTTTTTTTTCGTGTCGTCCGTTTCAATTGTTATAATTATTCCGAATGAATTTTCTGTTATCTTCATTGTTATTTTGTTTTTTCATTACTATTTATCAATTATTAATTCATTAATTTTAATATTGAGATTTTTATTTCCGTGTTTAAAATGTTTTACTGTTGAAAGAAAAATATTTCAATGTTGAGAATATTCGAAAAGTGTTTCGTTTTGTTTGAAGAGCAGCTGCATAAAGTTTTATGATCGTGGAAATATTTACGATTTTGTTTTTCTTGGAATTTTTGGTCTACTAGTCGCGAGATAAGCGGTTCTTGAAAGGTTGCGGCATCTCATATCACTCCCTTTCGTGGGAATGCATTTTCTAGTCTAAAAAAGTCTAGTCTAAAAATGAAATACGGAGTATCGACGGACGTCACAAGTCATATTTCGGCCGAGGAGGTCGCGATCACGCGACCATCGTCTTCGTCTGATAGTTCGCATACTGACGACGGGGCCCCTTCGAGTTTTTTGGAAACTTTTGAGCCACATTCGTGGAAGCAGGTACTTTGTTACTTGGTTTGAGGTCCTTAGATGATTTCTCCAGTGACTTTGCCGTCTTCAGCGTGTTTTCGAGATCTTTGCCAAGCAGCCACTCGTCAGCTACGATTCCGTTCAGTGTTTCCTTCAAAGCTGAATTCAAATCGCTGCGGCGATAATTAATCGTCTCGTCAGAGTCTCATCTCGTTGGAGATCGACCAGAAGTCTTCCTATCTCGCTTAAGTTCGTGATCAAGGTAAGAGAATCCGGTGTCTGGCCGTTCAAAATACTCGATAAAATCTTCCCCAACCCTGACAGACAGGTCGATACTTTCTGCTGTTTTTCCGCGATTCGCTTATCTCTTGACACGATTGATTCAAGTATTGATGCCTTTATCTCCGCGTTAAGCTTTGGGGGGTCCATCGATACACAGTTTTCTGGCGTTAAATGCTTTTTAGCCAGTTCTGTTCGTTCCTTCTCTGGAAGACCTTTTTTCAAAATATCGCCCCAACGCACCGCGATGTCCGCGTGCACAGTGGGACCTCTTTCACCATCTGTGTCTAACCTTTTTCCAATCGCCTGCAAGATTTCGGGAACCAGAACGGGATCCTCTGATTTCTCAACTTCCATCTGTTCCCCCTGAACCGCATTTCCTGCCGTAGTTGGCGCAGCAATCCCTTCATCCTGAGGGATGACTGGAAGTGCTTCATTGACACCTGCTAACTCCTGCGTTCTTGTCTCGTCTTTGTTTTCGACGTCAACGACAGATCCTTGATCCATATCGGAAATAACCGTTGCCAGACTATTGCTGCGAGATCTATTATGGTATCTCGAGCGTCGATCACTGCGAGGTGTTCTGCTGCGAGAGTCGTTTCTCTCTCGATGCGCGCTCTTTGAGCGGCTCCTTCTCGATTGTCTCAATCGAGAATTATCTGGAATATTCCGATACTGATAATTACGTGTTTTTGACTCAAATGAATATTATTTGCAGCAAACGCATGTGCCGAGACCGAGGTAATTTATAGGCTAACGATACTTGATCGTTTTCGGAAACTTGTCCGAAATTACAATGTACGAATCTCCCGTCGTTACTTGAACGCTTTCCATCGAATCTCTATTACTGAAGCTGCACCTCTAAAAAGAAAACGTTTGCCTCTGTAAGCATTAAAAATGTTTGTACTCACGACGCTTAAGATGTTGTGTCCCGGGATTTCGTGATAAAGGAATTATCACGAAAAAGGAATCAAGGTTCTGGGATTTCGCCAAACGAGTGAAACTCCAACTCAATCTTTACCAAAAATAATTTAGATTTATTCGACTAGGTTGGTCTAAAATGGTTAATACAAGGTGGTTTCGCCTTAGGACCAAACTCGTCGACGCCCAAACTCGGACTGCCTAATCCCCGGTGGATCTTTTGGCTGCTCCGGTGAATAACTTGTGTCGGCTTTTGCAATATTGGGTAATGCAATCACGCTGACAGTGTAATCGCCCAATATTGCCTACTTTATTTTAGCAATTCGTATTAGCCTTTTGCAATATTGAACAATGCAATGTAATTGCTCAATATTGCCTACTTATATTGGCTACCTAAGGCTGTTGAACGGCCTCTGCAGTTGAACGGCCTTAATAGTTTATTAACCCTTGTGTGATGGAAGATTCCAGCACACAACAAAGACGTCTCATTTCTTTCTCTTGCTTCTCGATCTTTCGACGAAGGCGTCTCAATTCTGGCGCAAACTCCTCTTCCATCCTCTTCCTGATTTTTTCGCTAACTTGTGTGGACGAGTGCGTGTGTTTTTTTCCCTCGTCGGCAGGAAATTCAACAGCGAGATGCCTTGGTGTGGGGAGATTGCGTTAGCCGAGGACGAGCGAGGAGCGAGGTGCATATCGTGACAGGTTTCCATCAGTCAGGCGACCCGACGGAGAATATACTCTCTTCGCATCATCTCGACGGAGACGACTTTTGGTATAATAGAAGTTTCGCTATTGACCAGCAGTTCAACGAGGAGGATACGCTCGTCGCATCGTCTCGACGGAGAGAAATTTTGGTATAATAGCAGTCTCGCTATCGACCAGCAGTTAAACGATGAGAATACGCTCTTCGCACTGTCTCGACGGAGACACATTTTGGGAAGTGTTGCAACTTTTCATCGCCGAGCCCACTGACGAGGAGGAAATTCTGTTCGCACCGTCTCGACAGAGACGCATTTTGGGAAGTGTTGCAACTTTTCATCGCCGAGCCCTCCGACGAGGAGGAAATTCCCCTTGCATCGCCTCGACGGAGGCAAGCTTGGGGTCTTTAACGTATTTGCCTCGGCTCGCAGCTTGATACGGAGGGAATCTCGTCGACGAGCGCACTGAGGACAAGTAGGTGAATAAGGCGGGTTCTACCCCGGGTCCTCTGAGGGGGGTGCGGGGCGCGGGGAAGCGAGCGCGGGCGGGTGTGCGGTCCGAGGGCTAGAGTGTCAGTGTTGGAGAGGGGGATGGAGCGTCAAGTGAGATGAACAGACCCAAATTCTTTCTGTCTCTTTCCCTCCCATGCGCCTACATCTACATTTTTTCAAGATGTTCTTTTTTTTATGACTCTGACGAGTTTTCCCAAATAGTCATAAAAACCCGCATAATTTAAAAAAAAAGAGGAAAATGGGTCAATGTGAGAGAGAGAGAGTGAGAGTTGGAGAGAGTGAGAGTAGGGATAAAGAGACAGAGCCCATATTTTCTCTCTCTCTACCATGCTCCTGCATTTCAATGTTTTACAGATGGGAGTTTAAGAGAGCTGAAGAAAAAAAGCGTTCAAGAAAAACAGGTAGAGTGGGGGGATATCATTTTAAAAATTATACAGAAAAACTTACCATATGATTGATGAAACGTAAATTTATGTTCGTCCATTTTTTTTCACATTTTTTTCAATATATGTCTCTATGTACTAACTACTAATATTAATATGTCTCTTATTGAATATTATACACTTATTACTTATTTTACACACATAAACACACAAAAGTCTCAGACTACGTTGAATTTGTCATTATATTGGTACACAAATTTGACACATTCTCTCGGGTATAATTGTATAGAGTGGTTTAGAGCACTCTTTGCACCGGCGATCGCGAATCCTATCATATTTTGAAGTCTTGTGTGTACTGACTGCTTCAAACCAGTCGAACATGTCACTCATTTCATGGAAACATGACGCACAAAAACGTTTATCACCTCCAGCATAGTAATAAAACACAATCGCACAAACTGTTCTGTTGTCGGGGTGACCCTGCAACTCAGTACGATGCATTATTTTACCACGCCGCATATTATAGGATCGTGCCTCATCACTCTCGTAATCAGAGTCTGCTGGAGCACTCTCATCACCAGAGTCTTCAATCATGTTATCGTCAAACTGTTCAAAATTCATCACTTGGTTTTCTTCAGCCATTTTACACTTGCGGATGTTTCGTGCTCAACGTTCGTTTCACAACTATGCAGAAATTTTTCCAAGCTCTTACAATTTTGTCGTTTTGCCTTTCCCATTTTTTGTCTCTTGCGAAAGTTGGGGATGTTTTTTCTTGAAGCAAAAAAAAAAAGGGCTTGAAGCATGCAAGGCCCACTTGAATTTTCTTCAGTACACCATGCAGATGTTGGAGTCATCCACGTTGACTTCACAAGCGGATGTAGAAAAAAAAATTGTCTTTGAGTTTTAAGGAAAACTCAGGTTTTGGGACACGTCCTTTATCCCCTATAGAGAATGTCATCTTGAGACTACAAAAAAAAAAAAAAAAAAAAAATGGTTTCTAGAGTTGATGGAAAGTAACTAAGACTGTAGAGAGATGCTGTATGGAAAAGGGCAACAATTGTTCTCTACAGCATTCTGGATTCTATCTATAAAAACTAACCATTTTCAGTCCAGCAGTTGACTTGTTGACATCGTGAGGACCCTTTTTTTGTGACGGAAATTTTTTTTTTCCATTCCCTTACTACACGAACGATTGCGCTACTGAGGTTTCTTTTTGCCGTAAAAGTGTTTTACCGATTTTTTTGTCCTCCGTAAATATGGAAAATCTTCCGACAGTGCAAAATTTGTGTGAGCAGCTAGTGCGAATTAATTTGACACAAGAATATCTTTCATGGGAATGGGAATGTGATGCTCTTATTGAGTCCTTGGAAGATGAGGCGAGAATTAAACGACCGCGATTATCTACAGGGAATCAACAATCGCTCATCGCTCAAATAGCTCGTCTCGAAGGATTGAAAAGATCTACACGTGGAAAGTTTATACATACGGGTGCAGGAGTTGATGATGATGAACTTTTATGGCGTGAAATTGATTCAGCGTTTGAAGGTCGCATACTGACAGGATGTGTGCTGAATAAAAACCATATTGATCCGCGACAATTTTTGGAGGATGCCAATTCATTAGTATGCTCACACGTGAAAGACATTATAGAGAATCATCAAAGTGTCAAAGTGAACACAATTCTCAACGGTGAATTCGTAACAGGTGATAAACGACTGAACAAAAGTATCAATACGCGAAATAAGGAACTGTTTCATACATCAGACTTGAACGAGTGGTACAAGTTATGCGTAGTTGAGCCCACTTTAACAGCACTGGAGGGATTTCAAGAACGTGACAGTGGGTGGTCATTGGTGAAGATTTGCAATTTAATGATAAATGTAAATAAATATAATCCAATGCGTGCTGGATGTCACATAAAAATTCCGCGAAAAATTGCATTGAGAAAAGCTGTCGTAAATGTGCAGTCGATGGACAATGCATGTTTTGCATGGGCAGTGGTTGCTGCACTGTACCCCGCGGATAACCATGCAGAACGCGAATCATCATATCCGCATTGGTCAACCGTTTTAAACCTTCGAGGAATTGAGTTCCCTGTGTGTGTAAATAATATTTAAAAAATTGAGTCTCAAAATGAGTTTTCAATTAAGGCATCTTCTCACTTTAAGCGCCTCAAAAATAGGCTGTTTTTGCGATTTTTTTTCGAGGATTTTTGCTTAAAATTATGGGATAAAACGGATCCTATGTAATAAACACATCTTTCAAGTACATGAAAAAATTTTTTTTTAATTTTTTTAAACAATTATTATAATACATCAGTAGCATCGAAAAACCCGTGTAAAAATGTTATGGTCGTGGCTTGTTGATGGTATCTCCGAGACGGGTCGTCTGAAACAAAAAAATAAAACTGTTTTAGATTCAGTATGTCAGTGGCTACAGCGCATATCATCAGATTTTTGATATTCGCGAAAATAACAAAATGGCGCACGTTTTTCGAAAAAGTAAAAAAAAACCACGATTTTTTTGCAGTTTTTTGTAAAAAAAAAATTCTTAAAATCAAAATTTCAAAAATCTGATGATATGCGCTATAGCCATAACTATGAAGCATATGTCATTCAAATTTCATGACAATCGGCCGGATAGTTTCCGAAATTTCATCAACAAAGCACCGAAAAACCTTGTTTTGAGATAACTGCGTTTAAAGTTTTGGTTGCAGAAAAATCATGAAAAAACCTTACCTCGGGTTAATCAGCGATGCCTGCTCCATACAATGGACCTTCCGATTCTTCGTAGAAGGTGTGTTCGTCCAAAATAGCTTCCCTTCGTCTCGACCTAGTCTCTTTTGAAGCGTTAGAGCTGCGGCGGTTCCCTACGCGTACGCGATCACTGTCGCGTTTCTCGGCGTATTGAACGGCGATAGGGCCTAGTTTGACACCCATCACCTCCAAAATTTTTAAAACAGGTTGTAGCCCTTCGTTATAAATGCATGCCGCTGTTTGGCAAGCAATTTCCACGGTTTTTCTTCCCGTAAAAACGTGTTTCGGCGCCATTGCCCAGACACAGCTGTTGAAACACTCGTTGTTATTTTGGGTATTTCCTCCGAGGCATCGTTCCAGTAACTCGTCCTTCGTCAGTTCTTCATAGATCGGTTTCAAAACCTCTTGAACATCATCAGCTAGAGCAGGAGGATGTTTAAAAGTTTCTATCTGATTGTTTTTCACTGCTTTCTTGTACTTGCACCATGAGTCTGAACAATACGTATGCTGTGGGTTGCTGTCGGTTGAAATTTTATGATAGTATCCTGCCCAGATCTCCCTGCGCATATCTTCGACAGAATTCAGGTTTCTTCGAATTGCCAATGAGTAATTTGTTGATAATTCTGTCATCAATTTTATTGTTAAATCTTGGGTTTTTACGACCAGTTTAGCATCGTTGCCGAGTGATTTTCTTTTGAAAAATGCACGTGTTAAGGTCTTATTACATGAGTATAGACCCGAAAACAGAATATACCTAAGCAAGGGGTACTACATTAACAAAAGAACACGGCTATTCAATTGTATAGAGTCAGATATACAGGGACCGTCCGAGCGGCGTGAAAGGGATCGCCGGGTACTCTCAGGTAGTCACCTAACGGTCGCCAAAAAATGTAGTTAGACTCGTCCGATCTTTATGAAATTTCGAGATGACATTTTTGAAGATATGTACTTTCAAAATAAAAAAAAAATAAAAAATCGATTTTTTTAAATTTCCAAAGTGAGAAGACGCCTTAATGTATATACAATTGGAGAAAAGGACACTATTTTTCCGGTTCATCTCACGGATTGCAAGAAGAATCGGCATGTTAACTTATTGCATATTCCATCGAATGATAATATCGGTCATTTTGCATGGAACAAAGATTTATCAAGATTAGTCGGCTCCCAACTCACAAACGGCAAGCGTCATTTGTTCATTTGCGATCGGTAAGATTTTCAAAATTGAAAAAAATATTCTGCACAAAAGAGAGGAATAATGTGGAAAAACACTGCATAACGCTTCTTTTTTATCTTCCACAGCTGTTTACATTACTTCAGGAGTAATGATAAACTCTTGATACACATGATCGATTGCAGCAAAGTGAACGATTGCGCAATTGTATTGCCGAGTCAAGAGGACAAATGGCTCAAATTTAAGAATGTGACCAATAAAGAGCGGCTCCCATTTATTGTCATGCCGATCTTGAATGTGTCTTGGCGAAGACTGATCAACAAGCGGTTGAGAAAAATTTGTATGAGCGACATGAGGTATTCAGCGTAGCGTTTTTTGTAAAGTGTACCTACGATGATGCTCAATCAGCATATTATTCTTATCGCAGTGCTGATAGCGTAGAATGGTTTATTGGAGAATTAAAAAAATTAGCTTTTCGTGTTAATGATGTATTGTTGAAAAATGTCCCCATGACAAAGTTAACAGCCGATCAATGGGAGAATTTCCGAACCTTCCCTACCTGCCATATATGTGAAAAACCATTTCAGCCTCTTGAAGTACGCGTACGCGATCATTGTCATCTGACTGGAAATTACAGAGGCCCAGCACATTCCGATTGTAACCTTAATTACAAGCAATCATTTTTTATTCCAATAGTTTTTCATAATTTATCAGGCTATGATGCACATTTCATTATCAAGGATATTGCTACAGCGTTTGAAGGGAAAACTAACGTACTACCAATAACAAAGGAAAAATATATTTCCTTTACGAAAACAGTTCACACATCGAATGATTTCCGACATCAGATAAAATTGCGCTTCATTGATTCATATAAATTTTTAAATACTAGTCTTGATAAATTATCATCATTTTTAACGATTGATAAGCTAAAAATTTTAAAATCACAATTTGATAACTTACCAGCCAATGACTTTGCATTGTTAACTCGAAAAGGTGTCTTCCCATATGAGTATCTCGATAGTATTAGCAAGTTGGATGACACCTGCCTTCCTCAACTAGAATCTTTCTATAGTTCATTGACTGGTAGCATGATAAGCGAGAGTGAGTATGCTCACGCTGAAAACGTCTGGCAACGGTTTACCATTCAAACGCTTGGGGAATATAGTGATTTGTATCTGAAAACGGATGTCTTGTTATTAGCAGACGTTTTTGAAAACTTTCGTGATACCTGTATAAAAAGTTATGGACTTGACCCCGCGTATTACTATACACTTCCAGGATATACATGGGATGCTATGTTAAAACATACAAATATTCAATTTGAATTATTGACCGACATTGACATGGTTTTATTTGTGGAACGTGGGATACGCGGTGGTTTAAGTCAATGCTCCAGCAGGTATGCACAGGCTAATAACAAGTATATGGAAACATTCGAACCATCGAAAAAGTCATCATACTTGATGTACTTTGATGTGAATAATTTGTATGGATGGGCAATGTGTCAACCATTGCCATACTCCAGTTTTCACTGGGTCGAGAATATTTCCAACTTTGATGTAATGACAATTTCGCTAGATTCCCCCACGGGCTATATCCTCGAAGTTGACATTGATTATCCACAACATTTACATGATTCTCACATGGATTTACCGTTTTGTCCAACACATGAAAAACCTCCCACCAAGCGTCAAACAAAACTACTTGCGACTCTACATGGGAAAACGCGTTATGTCATTCATTATCGTAACTTGCAGCAGTGTATACGACATGGTCTTCGAGTAACAAAAATTCATAGAATATTACAATTTCAACAATCTTCTTGGTTAAAATCATACATTGAATTGAATACGCAGTTTCGTACAAATGCAAATAATGATTTTGAAAAAACTTTATTTAAATTAATGAATAATGCGGTCTTTGGCAAAACGATGGAAGATGTGCGAAATCATGTAGATATTAGACTTTTAACAGAATGGGATGGTCGTTATGGGGCAGAGGCAATGATTTCGAAACCGAATTTCCATAGCTGTAGTGTTTTTTCGGAAAATCTCGTGGCTATCGAACTACGTAAGCTCGAAGTGAAATTCAACAAACCAATATATGTCGGTATGAGCACACTTGACATATCCAAGACGTGTTTGTATGAATTTTATCACGAGTTCAAGAGTCCTTTATATGGGAATAAGTCAAAAGTTATGTACACCGACACAGACAGTCTCATATATTACATCGAGTGTGAGGATGCATATGAGGACATGAAATGTAACATACATAGATTCGATACTAGTGATTATTCGGTGGACAACATGTATGGTATACCGCTAGTCAACAAGAAAGTACCAGGTCTCATGAAAGATGAAAATAATGGCGCAATAATGACCGAGTTCGTCGGACTGAGAGCAAAAATGTATGCCCTACGTGTTGATAATAAAAAAGATGTAAAAAAGATTAAGGGTGTCAAAAGTAATGTCGTTGCACGAACAATAACGTTTAATGACTATGTGCAATGTTTACAGGAGGAAATTGAAATTACATGTCAACAGTCATGCATACGATCAAAATTACATAAAGTGTATACGATTAGCGACAAAAATTGCTCTTAGTCCACATGATGACAAGCGGTATATCATACCTGAAACTACAAACACTTTGCCATGGGGACATTATAGGATACCTTTGTAATTATTTTTATAAAAAAAAATTATAACATTTCATGTGTAAAAATAGATGTATATACTTTGTTCAGTAATATTGTATAAAATGATATGTAAATAATTTGTAAATAATTTTTGTATATGATTGAGAATAATGATTTTTTCTTGTATAATGAATAAAAAAAAATCTTGAATAAAATGGACTACATCTTGGAAAAAATGTCAACCTTTTTTGAATCCTTAATTTTACCTTTATAGCTTTCTCGAAGAAGAATAAGAGAAGAAGAAGGATATTACAATACTCATTGCCATGGATTGGTGGAAGGAAAAGAATAAGAGAGAACAAAATGATTTTTTTTTGCTTTTTATTGATCGTTTATCCAACTATTGTGCGTGTTGTCAAAACCTAACCATTTAACGAGTAGTCGATTGCCACGTCTCTTCAAAACTTTTTCAATCAAATAAACATCTGGATATTTAACACTTGATAATTTCTGTTCATAGAATCCTCCAGCTATAGGCTCATCTCGATGATCTTTCAGATGATACATCACAGGAGTGGTTTTCCTTACTTTGAATATCGTAAATATCTCAGTCGTCCAGTTTGGTGTATAACCTTTCTCAAATACATTCTTGAATTTGCTAATCCGTACTTTGTCACCAATTCTGAATTTTGGCAGCATTTTTTTCGCTCTATTCGCCGCTTTGTCATAAATATCGCGGAATATTTGTTTTTCATTTGTAGTATTGACGTCCCTCGGTTTTAATTTGATAGTACGATGTATCGTATTATTGTATTCAGCTATCAAAGTGTCGAGAATGTCAACCCACTTGTAATTGCCACGAAGACTAAATTTTATCCACATTTTGTTCTTTAATGTACGATTAAAACGTTCACAAATAGATGCTTTTAAATTACTATACGTAGAATACATGTCAATATTGAAATTTTTCATCATTGATTTAAAATCTACATTGTAAAATTCTTTTCCCTGATCTACATGTAAATTTTTCGGGACGCGTCCTTTAGCAAGTATGGACTTCATTGCAATTGTCGTATGTTTGCCAGATTTGCTTTTAATGGGTACGGCCCAAGCAAACTTTGAAAATGTATCGATGACGGTGAGTAGAAACTTGTAGTTGAAGTTTTGTCGCGCATAAGATGACATATCTACAAGGTCAGCTTGCCAGGTTTCATCCAAACCATAGATATCAACACGTCGACTTGGGTAATTCCTTCGAGCTGGTTTATGTAGCTCATGAACTAGAACCTCCTTTGTTTTCCCGTCCGACATCATTCTCCAGAGCGTTTAGTCGTTCTTCCAAAAGGCCAATTATTTTGGAATTTTGCACAATCAGTTCTTGCACCACTTTAAAATCTATTTCAATCTGTTCGAAATGCTTTTTCACGCGTGATTCTAGACTGACGATCATTAATTTATCATTTTCACTCCTATTTCTCTCGAATGCTCTCAGTCTCTCATCCTGATGAACATTGAGCTGAGAATTACGAGACGAGAGATCTTCACGTACTTCATCAATATCAATTTGATGTTTCATATGAGTCTCGAGATTTTTTTCAAGAGCCTGAATCATTATAGCATTATTATCGATATCATTGCGCAGGGATGATGTAACATTGTATACAAGACGAACTTCTTGTTCTATAGCACTTTGCATAACTTTTACAGATGCGGCATCGTTTTGTTCAACTGGATCAGCGATATTGCACAATCGTTTATTATTCATGTCATATTGACCATCGTGGGTCAATTTAAATCCTTGACCGGGAGGACCACGACTCCCAGAAATACTACTTCTAATTGCACTTCTTCTCGCCAACTGTCGTCCAAACACGTCAACACGCATCTTGCAAATGTACAAAGTCACTGTGATGATGATGTTGATAAATGATTTCAGACGTGATCCAACCACCATAACCGCCATATTTCAAATGCATGAAATTGCTTCGATGATGATGTTAATAAATGATTTCAGCTTCACGTAATTCCTCAATAATTGCGATAATTTCATTCGAATGTGAGAGATTTCCAGCGGACTGTGATGCTATAAGTAGGCGTAAACGATCCACCAGTTCATTAGGATCATCCCAATAAACGTAATCAAATTTCATATTCTTCTCAGCAGTTTTGTACATGCCTTGACCACTATGAAAAGAGTCCATCTTTGCAATATAGGTCTTGTATTTGAAGCTAGTATCTTTTCGTATCGCACCACTTGCTTCATAATATTTTTTATGAGCATTCGTTGAGATCACGATATTCCCATAATGTTTCAAATCGTCTTTTGTAAGGGTATCAGCATCGGGCTTCTTTTTAAATAATAGCTCTACCAAACCAATGGTTTTCGGATATTTTTTATACTTTACACAAATCTCATGAGTATTAAACACTATAGGAGAATCACCAATCATTATTTTCTTACTTGCAAGCTGACGTACACCGTATGAAACATCCAAACCCGCTTTTCTGTTTGTTTGCAACAATACGAGATATTCATTTATTAATTCATCTACATTGCTATCCATATCATTTTCAGTATTATCATCATTATGATGAATTGATTTTTCACCAATATCATTGTTATCATCATCATCAAAATTATCATGGTCATCGACAGCATCTTCATACATTGATTTGAAAGAGACGTCTCCCAGTGCAAAGTCATTCTCCATTTTTTTCTTCCCATAATCATCATCAGCTGCTTCCTCTTCTATTTCTTCGGCCTCTGCATCGACTTTCTCTTCTTTTTTAATTCTTTCATCTGTAGTTTCATCTTTAATTTCATCCTTCAGCATGTCTCTGTTTGATATCAGCTTCTCCAATGGTGCTACTATTGGTTTGAAGACTTCACGTCTTGTACGTTCAATATCATCTTTGCCCGTTTTTAGCATTCTATGTTTTCGTCTGATTACATCACTTACTTTAACAAGTTGATGTAAGACACTCTTTTCCTTCAACAGCTGTGCGTGCTTCATCTTGTGTCGCATACGATACTGCCTCTCTTTGCATAAAACATGATTATTTAATGCAGAGAAAAACATCAAAACCTTTTCTATATCGACCATCAGTAATATCGCTATCCTTGTCAATTGTCATAAATCCATACGTGTCAGAATTCCAACATTCCGAGCACAAATTCTTGAATTTTGTATATGTCATATCTGTATTGACATGATCATTATACACATGCTTAAGGTTCATTTCATCCTGTTTGAACAATACCACGAAATTTGCATTATCACGTATGAGATGTTTAGGAATACGTGCATAGGTTTGACACAGGTAAAAACTGTTGACCATCTCGTGTCGTCCCATGGCAAAGGAAGATCTCATATTATCCTTTTTTTCACAAGCCACATCGTCGAAAATCATTATGGAATGAGACCGTGCATCACTTGGCGACACCACCTGTTCATGCTCATTAAATGTATGATATTGAACCTCACTCACTGGTTCGAGAAGACGCTCCAGCAACTTATATTTTGGCTGTCCCAATGATTTAGAATAAAGATAAATGTTCTCAAATCTCAGCCCATTCGGATGTATTATGAGAGTGAGCAATGCGTTTGTCTTGCCACAGTTTGATGGACCACAGAATATAGCACGAATGGTATTAGGCAATAATTCACCATGACGTTTTCTTTTTTCCCTCCCATCATTACGCGTAAATTCATCGAAATTCATAACAGGCAGTTGGCCTACTCTCGACCCCTTCTTCATGGTAACTAACATCCTTACTGTATAAGATCCTGTTTTTATAATATTTATCCATTAGTCGAGTACTAGACTTTGTGCGAGCATGAGCAAACGCGGAAAAGGTCTGATCAACAATTTAATTGATAGACTTCCGATTGAGCTACATTTGCCCGGTTATCAATACTGTGGGCCTGGCACAAAACTGGGTAAACGTCTAGCACGCGGTGACCCCGGAATTAATCCTCTGGATAAAGCTTGCAAGGAACATGACATTGCATATTCGAAACATCCTAACGATCTCGAAGCAAGACATCTAGCCGATAAAATATTAAGTGAACAAGCTTGGCGGAGAGTCAACGCTAGAGACGCAAGTATCGGTGTGAAAACGAGTGCCTGGGCTGTGACAAACATTATGAAGACCAAAAGGAAAATTGGTATGGGGCACGAGAAAGTGGACTGGAAAAACGTTGTCAATGCTGCGAAGAAGACAATGGTACGCAGCAATGATCCAATGAAAATTATTAAAAGTGCTCTCAAAGGTGCAAGAACAATTGTCAAGAGATCAATTATCATGAAACGTAAATTACGTACACCTCGTGTTTTGCCTGTACCTAAGAAGATTGGAGGTTTTTTGCCATTTCTCATACCGATATTTGCCGGACTCAGTGCTGCTGGCGCATTGACTGGTGGTGTAGCTAGTATAGCTAAAGCTGTTGGAGCCGCTCAAGCTGCCAAAAGAGAATTGGATGAGACTAAGCGACATAATCGAACGATTGAGGCTATAGCATTGGGCAAGGGATTGCATTTAAAACCATATAAGCGAGGGCTTGGTCTTTATATCACGCCGTCAAAAAACGTGAAGTGACGCTACCTCATCAACCACTATCCGACATAGATTTACTGAAATATGCAAAGATCATGAAGATTCCACATTTTCGCGGAGTGTTTATGCGCGATAGACTACCATCAAGTGGACCTCTCAAATGTGAATCAGCCATTGTGAATCTAGACAAATATGTTGGACCTGGTACACACTGGGTCGCATACAAAAAGTCGGGCAAAAAAGTAATTTATTTTGACAGTTTCGGCAATATTCAACCACCGCCAGAACTCTTGAAATATTTCGATGTTGGTAGCGTTAGATACAATTATAATAGATATCAAGATTATGATGGTATTGAATGTGGTCATTGGTGTCTGAAATTTCTCTGTAAGCAGTTACATCGTAAAAATAAGTACGCTCTATATATGTAGGATACAGTGATACTATGCGATCAGTTGTCAATTTGCCATCATGGATGATAGTTTTACACTGACAATATCTGGAACATCTTCCATACTTGATGCTCAATATTTTCCACCAATCGAATTATTACCAAGTAAAAACTATACTCTTGGGCTGGTTGAATTATTGACCTTTAATTCCATACCAAATATAGATGATGGAAATAATAAGTTTTATGTGGGAAATGACGTATTAACGATCCCTACTGGTAGTTATTGAATAGAGGATATTGAGGCGTATTTACAATCCGAATTGTTGGATAAGAAAATTTCCATCAAACCCAATAATAATACTTTGTGCAGTGAAATTGAATGTGATTGCGAAATAAATTTCATTCCCGATGATTCGATTGGACGTTTGTTAGGATTTACAAAACGTAAACTGGAAGCGAATAAAAAACACAAGTCTGATCTTCCAGTCGCCATTCTCAAAGTAAACGCCCTGCGTGTCGAGTGTAGCATTACGAGTGGTGCATACGTCAATGAGCAAAGAGTACATACAATCCATGAATTTTTTCCTACTGTACCGCCTGGTTATAAAATTGTCGAAGTGCCATCGCATATTATTTATCTGCCAATCACAAGTCGAATAATAGACAATATACAGCTTCGAATTGTGGATCAGGACGGTGATTTGGTAAATTTTCGTGGTGAAGTCATCACTATTCGTCTGCATATAAAAAGCAATGGGAATCGTTTTTAACAGGAGTAATAAAAATCCAAATAAGTCAACATGGATAGCCAGTCGGGAATCGACGCGCAAAGCGATAACACCTCAAAACATTCAATTTCTGAAGAATTTGGGCCTGAAAGTGCGTGGAAAAGGTGTTTAAGAGATTATTCGATCTGCATTGTCTGCATCTGCTGTATACAAGAAAATGGAGGAAGAGATAGTGAATATTAACACGCCCATCGTGTTTGATGAATCTATAACACACTGCGAGATTCATGCTCATCAGCCATATGGATCAACATCATGGGCCATTCGTTTGATCATGTGTTTACCAGTGACAATTGGAAGTATGGCAAACCAATGCTGGGCCAACGTTGAGCCAATACCAAATACCAACCACCGGCCAACCGTCGGGACAGAACGCTGGCCCCGGGTACGGGCCAATCGTTCAGCCATGGCCTTATGAATTAATATGCCTTATTCAACCCTGGGGAACGAATGGCGTGCCGACGTTGAGCCAGTATCAACGTTCGATATATGCTTTTGTATGTTTGTAGATTATCCCACTTTAACTTACACCGACATTTCAGAGCAGTTTATCTTCACACAATCAATTTTCATTAAAACGGTGATAAAAGTTTTCAAAAATAACAAAGATGTCTAATTACTATCGTCTTAAAAAGCGGCGAGCCTCTGAACGAGTCAGAAAATTGGAAAACAGGCTACAAATTCAGGAATTCGACAGAATTGAAAAAGTGAACGAAGACCGAAAAAGTGAAGATTTGACGATAGCAGCAAATGTGTTCGACCAAGCTGCGTTTATTCATGCTCCTCACGAAACATCATCATCATCATCAGGCACATATGATGAACACAGCGACAATGAGTCTACCAATAGCACAAGACATGTCAACGCATTGTCTTTAAAAGAAAAATTGAGGGTTTTCGCCGTGACGCACGCCAGCACTTTGCAGCACAATGTTCTGACAGATTTGCTTCTGCTTCTACGTTCCGAAGGCTTCATCAATTTGCCAAAAACAGCACATGGGCTTCTTGGAATCTGCGAAAAGTCCGCTGTTAATGGCATGACAAGTAAAAAAGGCACTTCGGGCAGTTACACTTATATTGGTATCGAGAAACAATTAAAAAAACAAATTGTGCCGGATATTTATACAGAAGAGGAAATTCATGTTTTTATAAACATCGATGGAGTACAAGTTTATAAAAGTTCGAATAAACAGTTTTGGCCAATTTTGATGAAAGTACACAGCGAAGAGTTTCAGTATGTGCCAATCGTTATCGCTTTGTACTTTGGTGATTTAAAGCCAATGAGTGTCATCGATTTTTTGAAAGACTTTGTCATCGAAGCAAAACAATTAATAACTAACGGCGTCAGTATTAGTGACAAAAAATACAAATTTCAGTTTGATGCGTTAATTTGCGGTTCACCTGCTCGGGCATATTTGAAGTGTGTGAAAGGTCATGGTGGGTTTCACGTTTGCGAAAGGTGCATCGTCAAAGGTACAACTGTAAATCGAAAGCGCATATACAAAGAAATGATCTGCACAAAGCGTACAGAAGAATCGTTTATATAGTAGAGTGATACGAAACATCACTTACCAAATGTTGTATCACCGCTGTTGAAATTACCCAGATTTAACATTATCGATTCAATTCCTCTTGATTCAATGCATCGTTTATATCTGGGGGTGATGAAATTTTTATTGGAGAAATGGATTCTGTCGAACAATCCATCACATGTGCACAAATCGAAGGTGGATCTTCTTACGCAGCGGATGGCTTCGTTAGAGCCCATGATAGTTGCAGAGTTTCAGCGAAAGCGATATGATATAAAGGATGTCTCTCGCTGGAAGGCAACGCAGTATCGCTTCATGCTTCTCTACGCAGGACCTATTGTTTTGTCTAGTGTATTATCTGATATTCAGTACAAACATTTTTTCTTATTTGCGATAGCCTCCAGAATGATGTGTTATAAGAAACACCGATGCGCTTGTTGATTATGCAAACGAGTTATTGCGAAAATTCGTATCGCTTATGCCCATGCAATATGGACCGGATTCGCAAGTTCTCAATATTCACAATTTAATTCATGTGACCGATGATATTCGTAATTTTAACACATCGATAACTACAATCTCTGCATTTTGGGCAGAAAATTATATTGGGAAGTTAAAAAAACTTGTGCGGTCACCGAAGAATCCACTAGTCCAAGTGAGAAACCGCTTATCGGAACTCGATTCGCTTCCCACATCGATTATCCAGCGGAAAAAGATGATTACAGATCTGAAAATGAAAAGTGGAGCTATTACAAACATTTGCATAAGGGGAATGATTATCACAAATTAAAAGATAATATTATAATTAGAGTGAATCAAATTTCAATAGAAAATGCAAGCGAAGACATCAAAAACTTACACGAAGGGAACATTTTCTTAACTGGCTCAATTATGAAAGAAACTCGTTCCATTTTCCTTGAGCCTGACATATCTGTATAATTTGGTATATGTCAAGTTATTGAAAATTATCCAAATGAAATTGTTTCCGTACCAGTTGAGTATGTACAATGCAAGTGTATGTATTTTAACATTCATAACTTTTCGTACGTCGTTATGTTATTACATTACGAAGAATAAATTAAACGTTAATATCACAATAACTATTCGATAATTATTTATACCTACATTGAATTTCCCACGATTGGCAAATGGTTAGCGCAAATGATGATGCCGACGTGCGCCCGTGCGTGTACATGTTTATGCGCTGGCGCATATGACGTGCCGGTGATATTCGAGCCGGTGACGAGCTCGTCACTTGCGAGCGAAGCGTTGAGCCGAACTATCAAATGCGTCTACCCCCTGCGTTGCGTTTAGAGATCGTTCATATCTTTCCTTTTTTTTTCGATTCAATTTTTTTTACAGTAAGTGTGAGTGAGAGAGAGAGAGTGTGAGAGAAATTGTGAGTGAAAAGTGTGGGAGAAGTGAGAAGAGAAGAGACGTTGTGGAAAGGACGATAGATAAAGGAATTGGGTGTGGAGGACGATCAAGAAAGATTGCGTAGAGAGGACGAGTTAAAAAGGAGTCGTGAGAGAAAAAGGAGAAGGGAATTGCGGAAGGAGAGTGTGAACGAGCGGAGAGTGTCGACGGCTGTAAAGCGTGAGTTTTTTTGCTTTCCTCATTATCGGTCCGATCATTTTTCTTTATTTTATTCTCGCTATTTCTGCGATATTGCGTGCGAGCGGCCACGAGGCCTCGTTTTTCTCTTATCTCCCCTGCGTTTTCCCTGCGAAGAGTGCGTGGTGTTTCCCTCTGCGTTCCCCCCTCATATTCCCCCGCGCCCGTTTTGACCGTTTCCTCCGTACTATCCTCCCGTCGCTATTCCGCGCTCGAGAGTCGTTTTTTTTTGTTTAATCTCCGTTCAATTTGAATTTCGCGAGGATCACGCTCTTCCTAATTTTTTTTCTTTTTTTGCATTTGTTGACTCAGCCCCTGCGCGTGTCTCGATAACGTACGTTTTTTTTTGGCTTCGTTTTTTTCTAAAATAATAATCGTTGCGAATTCCGCGTTAAATTCGCTGGCGCCCAACCCGCGTATCTCTGTATTTCTTTCATTGTTTTTTTTTTAAATTACATTAGTATTTTTATTCGTTCCCTCGCCGTCTCTATTAATTTTTTTTCCCGCCTTATTCCCTTCCCCGCATTGTCCCGCTTTTTCCCCTCACGGGGAAAAGCGTCACACAATATTCAAAAAATAAAAATATTTTATTATGAAAAACATACTACAGATATTCTGAGCCATCTCAACGATCGTCTTGAAAACTTGGAGACCAATATAAACAGCCGTTTCGAGGACCTGTCACGTCAAATTAGCTCTCTCAAGCGCTCACTCTTATACGATTTTGCCAATAAAATGAAGGAGCTAAAGATAGTAGTGACACAGGGTTCGGCTGGTGTGAACACGGCAGCGTCGCCCTCGTTGGAAAATTTACCTTGCACGTCCTTGGAAGCATTTATCGATTTTAACAACGAGATCAAAATCAATGCAGAAAGGTTTACAAATGTAGTATGTATTTGAATTGTTACTTTAGATTTTTCTTCACCAGCATTCTTTCATTAGATTTTTGCATCCATCTTTCTTTTTACCTCCGTGTTACTTACCCTCTATCTATCTTTTATTAATTATTCGCGTCCATCATACTTACCTCCTACTTACCTTTGAGTTGTTTTTGATAACTTTTCGTTACTGTAGCTCGTCATTGCTAAATTTTATAATTTCCTTTAGAAAAAATTCATCGCAATTTCAATCAGCGTAAATGACATTGTGAAAAGTGCACTTAATGGTGTTTTGCCCACGATAATCACTCGAAATGTGCAACTAGAATACAGCGCAACCGGTCGCAAAACCAAGTCGAATTTAGGCAAACGACCGTTCATTTCGACGGCAACGTTTCTGGCACTCCGTGGTAAGTTTCCCAGCTGTTCTAAGTATTTTCGATCTGAATATGCCACTTTTACGTCGCAGGTCGAGGGACGAGCGAGATGACGGGTGAAACGCACGGATCAACACCCTTAGTTTGGCCAAGTGGGAGCTCAGCCGGGACAAGGATGCAATGGCCAAAATTAGCGAGCAAAAATAATTAAAACAAAGAGTAACACCTTTTGAGGTAAAAAGAGATTAACGTTATTTATTTGGTAACGAAACGAACGTTGAGACATAGCGGGTTTTTACACGTTTGAATATATTTATTTTAAAAGGTTACATATTTTATTTTGATTTTAACATATTTTATTTTATTTTAATCGTCTTCAGGTTCTGAAGAACCGACCTCTACCGTGTCGGTTTCTGACTCGGACGTACGCATTGGAGACGGAACGTATCGCCCGGGAAGTGGATGAAGAGGGTCGACGCGCAGAGCAGGAGGGATTTACTGGGGGGTCGGGACAGGGCGACGGTACGGTGGTTGAATTTGTAAATGTAAAAAAAAAAAAAAATTTCTGGACAAATTTTGTTTGTTTGATTAAAAATATTAATTCACCATTCAAAAAGGGGGGCCAGTGCAGAATTACAGGCACCAGCACTCTCCTTGTAGCGAATGGGTGAATTTTGCATATTATAGAAGATAAATAAATTTTTGGACGAGTTTTTATTTGTTTCATTAAAAAGTTACTGGTTAACCATTCAAAAGGGAGACCAGTGCAGCGTTACATGTACCAGCACTCTCCTTGTTGCGAATGGTTGAATTATTTATAATTTTAACTTTCTCAAAATATTTTAATTGAATAAAAATTTGTGGAGATTAATTCACCATCCAAAAAGGGGGACCAGTGCAAAGTTACATCAACGAATTCAGACTTATATAGAAGCACAGTTCTTACGGCCAGCGTGTGCCGAATCTAACTGGGGTAATTTTAGTTCATGACCCCAGTAGCTAGAGGCGCTGGCGGCAACGGTACGACTGTGTGGGTACGTGTATAGCTCACCGATGCATGCACACAACTCGGCTCACAGCAGAAACACGCGATGCACGTATCCCTGTTCATCTCATGGCCACGATAGACTGGGGTGCTATTGCGATCTCTCTCGCTCTATCTTTTTCGCTCTTGTGCTCACTATACAGTGGGGTACTGGTGCGTTCTCTCTCATACTCTATCTCTTTTCTTCCTACGCCTGGTATACAGTGGAGTGCTGCTGCGCTCGCTCTCTCTCCCTATCTCCTTCGCTCTTACGCCTGCTATACACTGGGGTGCTGGTGCGTTCTCTCTCATACTCTATCTCTTTTCTTCCTACGCCTAGTATACAGTGGAGTGCTGCTGCACTCGCTCTCTCTCCCTATCTCCTTCGTTCTTACGCCTGCTATACACTGGGGTGCTGGTGCGTTCTCTCTCATACTCTATCTCTTTTCTTCCTACGCCTGGTATGCACTGGCGTACTGATGCGTTCGCACTCTCTCCCTATCTCCTTCGCTCTTACGCCTGCTATACACTGACGTGCTGGTGCGTTCTCTCTCATACTCTATTTCTTTTCTTCCTACGCCTGGTATGCACTGGGGTGCTGGTGCGTTCTCTCTCGCGCTCTATCTTGCTCGCTTCTGCGCCCACTGTACAGTGAGGTGTTGTTGCGTTTTCTCTCTTCTGCTGCATGCACGGCTATTCCTTTATGTTTGTTTCTCTCTTTCAGAGGCTGTCTCACTTTTTTTGTTTTTAAAGCGCGCCAAGGTTTCTTGTCAGTTTTTCTCGGTTCTTCAAAGCTGCCGGTTGTTTCGAATACGATTTTTAAACATTAAAAACTCCTCCAGTCATGTCGGTTAATAATATATGTGTTTACGAAGGATGCATGAATAGTAAACGGAAAAATACCAATTTAACATTTCACCGTTTTACAGAAGACGAACAAATGTAAGCCCTGTTTGCTTCATTACGTGATTCTAAGACAATGTTTGACAGGAATAGCAATTGAATTGTGATGCACAACAAATTGTTGGAAATTGTTGGAATATATTTTGAAAAATAGAATAACTTATTGTTAATCCAAATATATTTAATTTCTCAGCGTGTAATTCAGTACACGAGTATGTTTACATTGTTGCGCAGCACTTTCCACTTTCTCACGGTATATTTGAACATTTCCCTGTAAATAAAAAGCTGTTTAACTTTTGAACTATCTGATAGCAATGTTTTTGGCCTTTTTTACATGATTTCACATGATTTTGATAAAAAAAATAGTCTCCAATACAGTCTGTTTTTACGATGATCAGGAGTATCATTATACTTTGAAAAAATTGCTGTGACTAGAATTTTTCATCACCACTCAGTTTTGAAGTAATTTACGTGTATGTGAAATAGATTTAATAACTGTTTTATGAATCATTATGAGGTACAACACAACGGCGTAACATTCGAATTTCGAGTACTTAGAGTTGATATGTACATTTGGAAAATAAAATGTACATCGAATTCATTAATAAGTTGAAAAGACTCTAATTTTTGAATGACATTTTCTTTTCATTTTGGATTTCGGAAGTCTAATCGTATTATTTTCGGACCAAAAAATGCTCTTACGGTGTCCTCGATAGTTGTACTTTCGAAATATGCCAAAAAAAAATTTTCTTTGACGTCATACCCCCAAAATAACAGCAAATAGAGTAACGAATTTTCGCTGTTTTCGAGTTCTCAAATATTGTGATCAGAACGAGTCTTTTACGGTCACATGTAAATTTGCTCTCGTTATCGGGGGTTTTTCGGGTCGCTGATCAAGAATTTGACATTATTTTTGCCAAATTAATTTGTTTAAACAAATTACTCAAACAATCATTGTCACTATGTATGCTACATATAGTTTCCAATGTTTTTCGGGTCACTCGACACGAATTTGACATTGTTTTTGCCGAATTAATTTGCTTAAACATTTTTATTAAACAATCAATATCACCATGTATGCTACATATAGTTTCCAATGTTTTTCGGGTCGTTCGACACAAATTTGACATTGTTTTTGCCGAATTAATTTGTTTAAACAATTTAATCAAACAATCATTGTCATTATGTATGCAACATATAGTTTCCAATGTTTTTCGAGTCGCTCGTCACGAATTTGACATTATTTTTGCAACGTGAATTTGTTTAAACAAATTACTTGACCAATCAATGTCCTTATGTAAGTTGCATATGGTTTCCGATGTTTTTTGGGTCGCTCGTCACGAACTTGGCATTATTTTTGCGAAATTAATTTCTTTAAACAATCTATATGCCAAATTCGCGACGAGCGACTCAAAAAACATCGAAAACCATATGTAAGTTACATAGAGACATTGACTGGTCAGGTAATTTGTTTAAACAAATTAATGTTGCAAAAATAATATCAACCTCGTCTTTTACCATTATTAATACATGATGCATGCGTTTTACCGTAGCGAAAGCTATGTAATATAAGAGATATATATATTTTGCACATCCAAATTTCCCATGATACCTTAGGAAATGTATTTTCACCCTGTTTTATTAAGATTTTCGATTTACATCTATTTACAATCTGTGATGTGACATGCGTGTATTTTCTATGCATTACCATATTTTTCAACATTTTTCCTCTTCTTGCCACACTAATGCAAATCACATTTGTGCATATTTTCAAAATTTGTTGCTTATTATTAAATTCTCGGCAGTCGCATGGCATGGATCGCTCGATCCACGAGCTGCACAGGTGGCGGCGTTTCATTAAAGAAGATTGAATATGGGAGGCTGTGTAGTCAGCATTTTTCCGACGAAGATTTCAGGTTCTACGGCACGAAAGGTAAACGGGTAATAAAAACCGGTGCACTGCCGATTGATGTAGCAACCCTCACGAATCTGCCGGTTGCGAATGTTCCGCTCGTAGATGACGGAACTATTAATGGTGATTGTAGTATTAATCTCGCGCCCACCTCGATTTCACTTGCTCCACTCACTAGTGAATTGCCTGCATCTCCTCGAGCAACTAGTAATATACGTGTACCGGTTCAACGGCGAAAAAAATTGATACGTATGGAAACGCCCAAAGAACGCCAGCTAAAACGTTTACTTACGTCCCTGCGCACTGAGTTAAAGAAAAAAAATCAAAAAATTCAAAGACTCGAAATAGCGAGAAGAAAAGATGCGAGTGCCGTGGCATTTGCTAAAGCCGCGTATGATCTAAACGACGATCAACTCGCTTTTTTAAAAATGCAGTTAAATCATGTAAAAAAACGACCGTGGTCCGAAGACGAGAAGCAATTTGCTTTGTCTTTATACTATAAATCACCGAGCGCATATTGCTATTTAAGAGAAAACAAGCACATTGCTTTACCTTCTGTATCATTGATTCGATTGTGGGTGAATGATCTTCAATTGAGCCCAGGAGTAAAACATGGCATTTTTGCGAAGTTACAGAAGAAAGTCGAGACAATGACGGACCACGAAAAGCAATGCGTTCTCATGTGGGACGAAATGTCTATAAAACGATTTCTTGAATTCAACTCAAAGGCCGATTTGGTCGAAGGCTTTCAAGACCTTGGCGAACTCGGTCGAACAAATGAGTGTGCTAACTATGCACTTGTTTTCATGGTACGTGGACTAAAATTCACGTGGAAACAACCCGTCTCATACGTCGTTTCACATGGGAACGTATGCAGCGATCACTTAGCTCAACTTGTAATGGCCGTTTTAGACGCTCTATTTGCAATAGGCCTTTCTGTGCGTTTTATGGTCTGCGACCAGGGATCAGGGAATCGTACAGCAATGGCGACTTTGGGAGTGAATGAATTTTCGCCTTTCATCGAATGGAACGACCGTAGAATTTATTTCGGCTTTGACGTCCGTCATTTGATTAAAAGTATTAGGAACAATTTAATGAATAAAGATTTCTCAATTGGTCAAGATCGCGTATCGTGGAATGTTTTTCGCGAACTTCGAGACGTCGAGCGTTTTCGAGTATGTAAGGCTGCTCCGAAACTCACCGACCGACACATCAATCCGAATAGTTTTCAAAAAATGACAGTCAGTCTTGCTACGCAAGTTTTTAGCCACTCCGTTTCCGCCGCGATTAACGCTGGTAAAATAACCGGTGAGCTCAAGGATCTCACTTGCGTTGCAACGGCAAATTTCGCAAAAAAAGTTAACGACATGTTTGATTGTTTAAATAGCCGTAGTCCATCTGATGAAAACCCTTTACGGCGCGCGTTATCGGAGAAGCAACCACAAGTTGAAGAATTCCTTAAGAATTGCTTATCGTGGCTTGAAAAATGGAATGTCATTGACGCCAAAAACCCACCACCATGTTTTAAGGGGATAAGATTGACCGTCAGAAGCGTTTTGCTACTGTGGGCAGAAATGAAAGCCGAGGGGACCCTGTTTCTAATCTCGTCAAGGTTGAATCAGGATCCCATCTAAAAACTTTTTGCTGTAATTCGGAGTCGCGGTGGTCACAATGATAACCCGTCAGCAATGACCTTCCGTCGAAACCTGCAGTACGCGATGACGGGCAATCTTCACAAACCACCATCAGGCACAAATTGCGAAGCCGATGACGCTGCAGTACTGCTTGCCGTAAAGGATAATGCGCAAAGCCAAATAGCAACCGCAGATCAGACCCTGAACGTCCACCAAAACATTAACCACTAAAACATTGAAGTAGGCACACAAGTGCCTACTTCAATTTGATTGCATGACGTGAGAGGAAGCTTTTACCCGAGCTGGCCAAACATTCGAACAAACGAACGATCTCCTGATTTTTTGGAGAGCTTTCAAGAATAGTGAGAATCAGGAGCTCGGTTCTTTACGCGTTCCTGCAGATCAACTTCTCAGCGTTATCATAACAGCCTATAATGTTTTCAGGACGCAATTTTACAACATTTGGCATTCGAATAATATTTCAAAGCAATTGGTAACAGCTATCAGCAACGTTGTAATAAAAAATTACGTCGACTTTTGGGTCGTTGACGGTGATTGTGCACATCACCGTGAATATATTCTCCAGCTATTCGTGCGCATGAATATCTTCAACCACCTTAAGTGGAAGTCCCGAGATATGCGAGATGCAGGTAATCACAAACGAGTGATGTTGCCTGCACGAAAGGCAAATAAAAAATTGCGAAAAGTCACTCATCAATAAGTGGTGCACCAGGATAAGGTCGGTCAATTCATTGGCTTTATACGACGAGTAACATTTTGGGAATGATTAATAATATTCCACTATTTTCTGAAATCATTGCTCCGCTTGTTTTATAGTGATCACTGATCAGGATTAACAGTAAGCCAAAGAGTTGACAGGTCCTTGAAACAACTTGAGGTGCGTGAACATACATATAATAGAGAGGGTTTGGAGTCGCATTAAATACTTGGGAAGTGACGAACCTGAGAGTCCTTATCTCTATATATCAATGTACACGCACAGACAAGCAATACATTGTAACGTCTGCTGTTTTCGGTTACATTTAAATTTATATGTTCGGACTCGATCAGGGAGTGGATTAATTTAACTGCCGGTAAAATTCGTAAAACAAGATATATTCTTAAGTAAATGTGTGTGTACAGTGTTTTCAACGTTGTCTCGAGGAGTAACGGTGAGTATCCCCCGTATTCTCCCCTTTATAATTGTTGGTTTACGTACTAATCTTAATCCAATGCTTAAAATACTAACAATGTTCGTAATGTCGTGTGTCGTGATTCTATATCATTTTTAAATCGTAGCGCGGGTAGGCGTGGATCGTGAAGAAACGCTCTCGGCGCCCCCTCTTTTCCGCAAAACGCGGCAGCTTTCGAAACGGCTGAGCACGGTGCCCTCTTTTTCTCTTTTAAATAGTTCGCGCGTGGGTCCGGTGACCTATGAGTACTCGTGCTGCCCTCGTACGGCGCTTTATGGAAACGCGTTGTTGCGAGCTGGCGAGCGGTCCGGCTTACGCTTTCAAATAGTTCGCGCGTTGGTCCGTTGACCTTGGAGCGTCTGGGGCGCACTCGTGCGGCCAGTGATAGAGACTTGCGAACCGCGTCGTCGAGATCGCAATAAATCGCTTTAATAAATTGAAAAGTTCGCGCGTCGTGGCTCGATCTACCGCGCAACTCGCATGTCGCGTCGTACGCTCGATTGTTTTTATAATTCAATATGGCGCTGTCTCCGTGATCGGGGTGACATGCACCTGTCAAACTCCCTGGATCTCGACCGGGGAGATTTCTTTTTAGTGTTTGGATTCTTTGTAAAAACTCACTGTGTTTTTTGTGTTGTGTGTGTGTGTGGTGTAACGTCGTTCTGTGTTGGTGATGTGTGTGTGTTGTCACGTCCGTATCGTGTCCGGTGATGTGAATTCGTCCGTCCTCCTTGTTCCTTCCGTCTCTCGCTTCCGCTCCTTCTCTCTTACGCCTTGGCACCGATTTTTCCCCCGCACAGCTGTTTTTGACAGCCGTCAAAAACGTGGTTTTCGTCAATTCCTCGCGTGATTCTCGTAGCCGTTCGCACGTTTTCCTGATCCCTCTGTTTTCCTTCCTTCTCAGGTAAGTACTCCCTAGAGCATTCAGTACTCGTCGTGGTCACAGTACGCCGGGAACGCTTGGATTGACAATCCCCACAGGTATTGACTCACGAAGATTTAATACGATGTGTATACGTGTCTTCGAGTCGCTCAAAACGATACGAGTACTCGATTTCCTTAGGCTTTCGCCTTCGTACTCCCTGAGTATCGTACAGTTTTTCCTGTACTCTGACTCGAATACGTCTCACTGTCCGTTCGTTCGCGTACCGGGAGACCGTCTTACTGCCAGGGCCAGATCGTCCTCGTCGGTACACTACTTCCACGTAGGTGATGCCGTAAATCGAGCGTGTAACACTTTCGTACACGGTGCTTTTGTGTCGCGAGTTGTTCAAGACTGTGCGAGTCCTCGATTTCCTCAGGCTTTCGCCTTCGTACTCCCTGAGTATCGCAGAGTTTTTCCCAACTCTAACTCTGATACGAATCACTTTCTGTTCGTTCGCGTACCGGGAGACCGTCTTACTGCCAGGGCCAGATCGTCCTCGTCGGTACACTACTTCCACGTAGGTGATGCCGTAAATCGAGCGTGTGACACAATTGTGCACTGGACTTCGATTTTCAAGAGTAATTAGCATGTAATGCTCTGTGTAACCTCTCGAGACCAAGTCTCCTTTTCGTTCCCTTGCTCCCCTATTTATACCCCAATTTGTCGTTTCTGTGTGTTTTGATGCTTGTTTTTGTCGGCTTTTATGTCTCTGTGTTGTGCTCGTGCTTGTTGAGTATTAATGTTTATAAATGTTAAGTTTTTTGGTGTTTTCGGTTTCGTGTTCGCTCAGCTGTCGTCGTGGTGTCTGTGTGTATCCGTGTGTGTTTTGTTTATGGTTCGGTCGTTCACCTGAGATCAACTGTTTTGAAATCTCATACTTTTGGTCTTGTTTTTCAGGTGCCTTTCGATCATTCGTCCCGACTTTTGACGGTTGTGACCGGGAAATCAAGGGGTCGGAATATATGAAGCGTTTGACGTTTCATTACCCCCCCCCGATGGTCAGCTGGCTGTCGAGGACGATTTGGCCGAGTCGCCACGCGGATCATCGCTCTCGAAATATTAACGTCCTCTTTGTTATGAACTCGCTTGTCTTTTTTTTTTTTTTTTTTTTTTTTCGCGTCTTTCTTTCGGTACGCGTTCGCGTTTTTCTTTCGCCTGTTTTTGTATATTTATTTGCTAACGTTTCTCGTGCTCCTACCTTGCGGGACGCTAAATAAAATTTTAACACGAGTTCTTTGCTTTTTCGTTTTTTCTTTTATTTATCCTTACAATCCTATCTTAAAATTATTGTGTGCATGCGTGTGTTTGCTTTGGACGTGTGTCCGTGTATCTGTTTGTGTTGTAATAATTTTTTTTTTTTTTTTTTTTTTTTTTTTTTTTTTTATATCGACGCGTTCGACGCGTTGTCGTTGTCGTCGTCATCGCTTACTTCTCTTTCCGGGAGGACGAGGTAGGATCGGAGAAACCTTATTTCCTCTTCTCCCATCTCGTCCACCGTGGCGTCCTCATCGACCTCGTCCTCCCGGAAAGCTTCGAAGTCCAGGAGGAGCGTAGATAAGTCGCCAACACTTACGCTCCCCCAGTCTTCACTTTCCTCCATATTTCCGGTAGCGGGATGACTGCTGACTGCTGGGATTTCTCGTGCTGGAGTGTACGCTTCCATCTTTGCTCGTCTTCCCCGCGGATTCCCCCAGTCATACCCTTCGTGGTCCCAATCGACGTCGTCAGGGTTGGGCCCATCCCGGGCACATTCGTGTCGACACAGATATTCGTGTAGGTCCCCGATCTCGTTTTGCACCACCTCCACCCAGAGCCCTGCCGGGTGTCGGTCCTCTTCGGTGGCTCGTAGAGTGATTTCCCCGTGTTGGAGTAATTCCAGAATGCCGTCGATACTCCCTTCTGGCCAATCTCCTTCCCCAAAAGGTCTTGTTCGATGTATCCCGCACGCGATCGCTAAGTACGGGATGCGAAATAGTTGGGGTGGCACGAGGTAACACTCTTCCCATGGCACATCCTGTTGGAGGCCCCAATCTCCGAGCCAACATGTTGCCGTTCTTTCGTGTATTTGGCAGATCGTAGCCCTGGCCAAGGTGGCTTCGTATTTAATTAATGTCGGTGCTCCGGGGTAGATTTCTTCCTCGATTAGCCGTTGAAGTCTGGTGTTCCCTTCTCTCCGGATCTGCTTCAGCCTGGCGTCGATGTAAGTTTCACCGTAACACTGAAGTTTTATGTAAAACCAGGAGGGATTTATGTAAGACACGATTTTTGCTGGTATCCTTTCTCCGCACCACCTCGCGGATTCTGCGTTTTCGAAGAACATGCCTGCTGGTTTCGCGTTTGATCTTGGTCTAAGCGCGTTTTACTTTTGAAATTTTCCGTTCTTTTCTGGGGTGGGAGATTATAGTCCCATTGATTTCCCCGGATACCACGATTTTATACCCTCATCGCTGATTTGTTGTATTTCAAAATCTTCAGGTAACGTCTCGTGTTTGATGACCATTAATCGTCCTTGGCTCATCTGTGTCCACGCCTCTTTAATTTTTCTTTTCCAACGCCTCTTATGCGACATTTTTGGGGGTACATCGATTGTACGGAGTATCCATGTTTCGCGCGTATTTTCTTCTTCCTCACTCTCTGTCAACCACCAAGTCTGTTTGCTCTCCATCTCACTCACTCTGTCACTGTCACATTTGCCTATTTTCGCTTGCGGCCGTGTTTATACAGGGTGATTCGGTATAGGTAGTGCATCCGACACCTACGTATTCCAGGCTATATTCTGAACAAAATGACTTAGGCGTTTTAAAAAATACTAAATAGCTTTTAAATAGGAAGCAATAGAATTCTAGAATTCTCGACCAATCAGAGTTGCTGTTTCATTCATGATCGGAGACGCCTCAGGACCGGGTAATCAAGGCTCCGATTCGAAAAATTCGAAAGAGCGACAGAGTTCAGGCAGAATTTCGTTTCGCGAGCCCGGAAGTCTTTTGTTCCAACCGAAGTTTGCTGTCCCTCTCGATCGAATCATGTATCATACGACCGGTCGGCATTTGTCATTTATTCAATGAATTGTGCTGCGAAGTCCATTTATTTAATGTCGAAAACATTTTTCTTATGCAAGCATAGATCATTGATGATTCGTGCGTCTAATGCTTCGCCTCTTTCTCACGAGTAATTGTATTTATACTGGAAGTCTACAGTACTCTGCAAAAAATGTTTGATAATTGTAAATGATTTAAGAATCGAAGGTAACGACGCTCGATTCTCATGTGGCACAGCTTTCACGAAAAAAACTATTTCGCGTGTCTCATGCATCCGGCTTCATCCCACATGCTTTTTTGTGTGTACTGAGGCTCTGCAGTACTCGGTAAGAAACGATAGACAACCGTGGACGATTAAAGGAAGAGAGTCAACAATGCTTGATTCTGATGTGTCACAGCGTGCACAAAAAGAATTATGTCGTGCGTCCAAAGCTTCAGGCTCTTTCTCACGAGTTATTTTATTTATGCTGGAACTTTGTAGTACTCTGAAAAAAACGCTGGACAATCGTAATCGATAAAAGGATCATAGGTAACGATGCTCGATTTTCATGTGTCAGCTTCAACGAAGATAATGTTTCCACATGTCTGAAGCTTCCGGCTACTTCTCACACGTATTTTCATATACACTAGAACTCTCTGGTACTTGGAAAAAAATAATAGACAACCATAGCTGCTCGACAGATAGGAACTAACGATCCTCGATTCTTATCTGACGCAGCTTCCAGGGATTAAACTATTTCGCGAGTATCATGCTTCCGGCTCCTTCCCACATGTATTTTCGTGTGATCTGAGACGCTACAGTCCTCGGAAAAAACGTGAGATATCCGTGGACAATTAGAGGAAAAGAATCAACAATGCTCGATTCTCATGTGGCATAGCTTTCACGAAAAAAACTATTTCGCAAGTCTCATGCTTCCTGCTTCTTTCCACATGCATTTTTGTGTGTACTGAGGCTCTGCAGTACTCGGTAAGAAACGATAGACAACCGTGGACGATCAAAGGAAGAGAGTCAACAATGCTTGATTCTGATGTGTCACAGCGTGCACAAAAAGAATTATTTCGTGCGTCCAAAACTTCAGTCCACGGTTGTCTATCGTTTCTTACCGAGTACTGCAGAGCCTCAGTACACACAAAAATGCATGTGGAAAGAAGCAGGAAGCATGAGACTTGCGAAATAGTTTTTTTCGTGAAAGCTATGCCACATGAGAATCGAGCATTGTTGATTCTTTTCCTCTAATTGTCCACGGATATCTCACGTTTTTTCCGAGGACTGTAGCGTCTCAGATCACACGAAAATACATGTGGGAAGGAGCCGGAAGCATGATACTCGCGAAATAGTTTAATCCCTGGAAGCTGCGTCAGATAAGAATCGAGGATCGTTAGTTCCGATCTGTCGAGCAGCTATGGTTGTCTATTATTTTTTTCCAAGTACCAGAGAGTTCTAGTGTATATGAAAATACGTGTGAGAAGTAGCCGGAAGCTTCAGACATGTGGAAACATTATCTACGTTGAAGCTATGACACATGAAAATCGAGCATCGTTACCTATGATCCTTTTATCGATTACGATTGTCCAGCATTTTTTTTAGAGGACTGCAAAGTTCCAGCATAAATAAAATAACTCGTGAGAAAGAGCCTGAAGCTTTGGACGCACGAAATAATTCTTTTTGTGCACGCTGTGACACATCAGAATCTAGCATTGTTGACTCTCTTCCTTCAATCGTCCACGGTTGTCTATCGTTTCTTACCGAGTACTGCAGAGCCTCAGTACACACAAAAATGCATGTGGAAAGAAGCAGGAAGCATGAGACTTGCGAAATAGTTTTTTTCGTGAAAGATATGCCCCATGAGAATCGAGCATTGTTGATTTTTTTCCTCTAATTGTCCACGGATATCTCACGTGTTTTACGAGCACTGTAGCGTCTCAGATCACACGGAAATACATGTGGGAAGGAGCCGGAAGCATGATACTCGCGAAATAGTTTAATCCCTGGAAGCTGCGTCAGATAAGAATCGAGGATCGTTAGTTCCGATCTGTCGAGCAGCTATGGTTGTCTATTATTTTTTTCCAAGTACCAGAGAGTTCTAGTGTATATGAAAATACGTGTGAGAAGTAGCCGGAAGCTTCAGACATGTGGAAACATTATCTTCGTTGAAGCTATGACACATGAAAATCGAGCATCGTTACCTATGGTCCTTTTATCGATTACGATTGTCCAGCATTTTTTTTAGAGTACTGCAAAGTTCCAGCATAAATAAAATAACTCGTGAGAAAGAGCCTGAAGCTTTGGACACACGAAATAATTCTTTTTGTGCACGCTGTGAGACATCAGAATCTAGCATTGTTGACTCTCTTCCTTTAATCGTCCACGGTTGTCTATCGTTTCTTACCGAGTACTGCAGAGCCTCAGTACACACAAAAAAGCATGTGGGATGAAGCACGAAGCATGAGACTTGCGAAATAGTTTTTTTCGTGAAAGCTATGCCACATGAGAATCGAGCATTGTTGATTCTTTTCCTCTAATTGTCCACGGATATCTCACGTTTTTTCCGAGGACTGTAGCGTCTCAGATCACACGAAAATACATGTGGGAAGGAGCCGGAAGCATGATACTCGCGAAATAGTTTAATCCCTGGAAGCTGCGTCAGATAAGAATCGAGGATCGTTAGTTCCGATCTGTCGAGCAGCTATGGTTGTCTATTATTTTTTTCCAAGTACCAGAGAGTTCTAGTGTATATGAAAATACGTGTGAGAAGTAGCCGGAAGCTTCAGACATGTGGAAACATTATCTTCGTTGAAGCTATGACACATGAAAATCGAGCATTGTTACCTATGATCCTTTTATCGATTACGATTGTCCAGCATTTTTTTCAGAGTACTGCAAAGTTCCAGCATAAATAAAATAACTCGTGAGAAAGAGCCTGAAGCTTTGGACGCACGAAATAATTCTTTTTGTGCACGCTGTGACACATCAGAATCAAGCATTGTTGACTCTCTTCCTTTGATCGTCCACGGTTGTCTATCGTTTCTTACCGAGTACTGCAGAGCCTCAGTACACACAAAAATGCATGTGGAAAGAAGCAGGAAGCATGAGACTTGCGAAATAGTTTTTTTTCGTGAAAGCTATGCCACATGAGAATCGAGCATTGTTGATTCTTTTCCTCTAATTGTCCACGGATATCTCACGTTTTTTCCGAGGACTGTAGCGTCTCAGATCACACGAAAATACATGTGGGAAGGAGCCGGAAGCATGATACTCGCGAAATAGTTTAATCCCTGGAAGCTGCGTCAGATAAGAATCGAGGATCGTTAGTTCCGATCTGTCGAGCAGCTATGGTTGTCTATTATTTTTTTCCAAGTACCAGAGAGTTCTAGTGTATATGAAAATACGTGTGAGAAGTAGCCGGAAGCTTCAGACATGTGGAAACATTATCTTCGTTGAAGCTGACACATGAAAATCGAGCATCGTTACCTATGATCCTTTTATCGATTACGATTGTCCAGCGTTTTTTTCAGAGTACTACAAAGTTCCAGTATAAATAAAATAACTCGTGAGAAAGAGCCTGAAGCTTTGGACGCACGACATAATTCTTTTTGTGCACGCTGTGACACCTCAGAATCAAGCATTGTTGACTCTCTTCCTTTAATCGTCCACGGTTGTCTATCGTTTCTTACCGAGTACTGCAGAGCCTCAGTACACACAAAAAAGCATGTGGGATGAAGCCGGATGCATGAGACACGCGAAATAGTTTTTTTCGTGAAAGCTGTGCCACATGAGAATCGAGCGTCGTTACCTTCGATTCTTAAATCATTTACAATTATCAAACATTTTTTGCAGAGTACTGTAGACTTCCAGTATAAATACAATTACTCGTGAGAAAGAGGCGAAGCATTAGACGCACGAATCATCAATGATCTATGCTTGCATAAGAAAAATGTTTTCGACATTAAATAAATGGACTTCGCAGCACAATTCATTGAATAAATGACAAATGCCGACCGGTCGTATGATACATGATTCGATCGAGAGGGACAGCAAACTTCGGTTGGAACAAAAGACTTCCGGGCTCGCGAAACGAAATTCTGCCTGAACTCTGTCGCTCTTTCGAATTTTTCGAATCGGAGCCTTGATTACCCGGTCCTGAGGCGTCTCCGATCATGAATGAAACAGCAACTCTGATTGGTCGAGAATTCTAGAATTCTATTGCTTCCTATTTAAAAGCTATTTAGTATTTTTTAAAACGCCTAAGTCATTTTGTTCAGAATATAGCCTGGAATACGTAGGTGTCGGATGCACTACCTATACCGAATCACCCTGTATATTTCCCCTTCTGCTACGCACGTGTTTTTCTTTGGCGCGTTTTTGCCGGTGCCGAAACGATCGAAACTTTGGTCTCTTTTGACATTGTCGCGCCATCTGTGTGTTGTTGTTGACGTTTCGATGATCGAGGTTGATAATTGCTAACTGGTTATCGTGGAATACTCCTAGATGGTGCGAGAGGTACCTCGCTGCTGCTACGGCCGCTCCTTTGAGTCTGTATTTCGTTTTTGGGCTTGCTGCCGTGTAGTGCGGGAAGCATCGTCAGGCGCGTTTTCCGTCGACTCCTCATTTCTTGTGATAACTGTGTGATCTTTTTCTTTTTCCTCTGCTTTCTTTTGCTGTATGTAGTTACGTAGTAAGCTGCCGTGGAATTTTCCTCTTTCTCTTCTCGTTTTGGGATCGACGAGGAGATATGTCGCAATTCCCACACATTTTTTTATTTTATATGGTCCTTCATATAGTGGCATAAACTTCGCGATCCGTTGGTTATTGGGATCTGAAACGTTTAGTGCTCTTACGAGCACCAATTCTCCCTCTTCGAAGCTCGTGGTGTGGTGTGTTGCGTTGAAGCGTTCGGCGCGTCTTTTTCCTTGATGGACGATCCTTTCTTTGACCAATTGCAGTTTTTCCTCATAGGTCAGTGTGTCTTTGGATGAACCCTCGTCGGTTAGGATCCATTTTTTCCAAACACGATATGGTTTTCGTCGCTGTTGCAATTCTCTCGGGGTAACTTCTGTAGTTTCATGCGGCACATCGTTAATACAGTCCTGAATAATCGGTATCCATCTGCACCACCCTGTGTGTTTTTCTTCCAAAAATGTACGGAAGAAACGCCCGAGCTCGCGGTTCACCCGTTCAACAATGTTCCCCTGTGGATGTCGGATCGATGAAAATACGCCTTTAATTCCTTGTTTTGTAGGAATTCCGTCCAAGCGATTGCCGTAAATTGCGTTCCATGATCGAATTGTAGTCTTTTTGGTTTCCCGTATTTTGGGATATAATCGTCGAGGATTTTCTTGATGGTTATCGCAGTGTTTGCCTTTTTCAATGGATACAGCACCACGAACTTAGTGAAGGCATCGATGGTGACGAGTATGTGGCGTACCCCCCCCCCCGTTGACGGAGGTAAAGGACCGTAGTAGTCAATCGAGACGAGATCTCTGGGTCCATCGGGTATAATGTTTTGCATCTTTGCATAGTTTGTGTGCACCGGTACCTTGTTTCTCTGGCAGCTGTCACACTGTTTTAGTGTTTGTCGTACTCTGCGCGCAAAGTCATTACATGTAAAGTCCTCGTTTAACAGCCTGAAAACCTTTTTCGCCCCTGGGTGTCCATATAGTTCGTGACATTCCGTAATGAGTCGCTCGATGAGGTTTTCCGGAATAACTACTTTCCATCGGCCGCTTCTGTCTCGTTTGTTCAATACATTATGTATTAAACGGAAATTTGGTCCGATTTTTGTCGTCTCATCTTTGTTCCAGTACTTCTGCAGCGTTTCTTGTTGCTGTTGGTGCTCTCCTATACGTTTCATATCTGTAATGAATTCCTTCGCTGGCTGTCGGGCCAGTAGTTCGGCAATGATCACCTCTACCGCTTGTGTGCTTGTTTCATCGGTGTACATGCGGCTGAGTGTATCAGCGACAATGTTTCTCTTTCCTGGCCAGTGCTCGACGTTCATGTCATAGTCTTGTAGGAGTAGTGCCCATCGGAGTAGTCGATCATTGACGAATCGGCACGATTTCAGGAATGTCAGCGCTCGATGGTCGGTCCGTACTCTAATTTTTGTTCCCAAAAGATAGGTTCGGAATTTTTGCACTGCCCAAACGACGGCCAAGAGTTCTTTTTCCGTCGTCGTATATCCGACTTCCGCTCCCTTCAGGGTGCGACTGGCGAATGATATTATCCGTTCCTCATCGTCTATATCTTGTGAGAGTGTTGCCCAGAGTGCGTAGTCACTGGCATCTGTTGTTAGCGTGAATGGAACGTTCGCCACCGGATGTTGTAGCAGCACTGATGTGGTGAATAACTTCTTTACGTTTTGGAAGGCCATTTCGATATCGTTGTTTGCCTTTCTTCAAGAGGCTGAGTAGGGGCACGGTTGTTTCTGCATGTCGACTGGTGAATCGTGTGTAGTAATTCACAAGGCCGAGGAAACCTCGGAGTTGTTTGAGGTTCTTCGGGCTGGGAAACTCCTGTATTGCCCTGATTTTATCTTCTTGTGGGCGTATTCCTTCTGTTGTAAGCACGTGTCCTAAGAATGATACCTCTTGACAGAAAAACTTCGATTTCCTAAAGTTTAATGTCATGTTGTGCTCGGCCATTGTTCGAAATAGTTCCTCAAGATGCTCCAGATGTTGCTCATATGTGCCTGAGTGGCACAGCAGATCGTCGACGAAATTGATAATGCTCTGTCCCATGTTTTGGAGGACTACATCGAGTCCCCGTATTAAACTTGCGGTGCTTGTTTTTAGTCCGAATGGTGTTACCGTGAATTGATAGCATTTGCCATCGAACTGAAACGCAGTGTAGGGGCGTGAATCCTCGTGTAGTGGGATCTGCCAAAAACTGCTCGTCATGTCAAGGCTTGACATTACCATTTTTCCTCCGCATCTTTGGAAGATTTCGTCGATCGGAGGTGCGTTATCATGGTCATTCGCTAAATATTCATTTAGTTGCCGTGCGTCTAAACAGAGCCGTACACTTCCATCTTTTTTTATGACGGTGACCAAAGGGTTAATGTACTGACTCACGGCTCGTTCTATGACCCCGTGGTCCAGCATCCGCTGGATTTCTGTAGCTACTTTCTCTCGATACTGTATCGGTACTGGGTACGCCCTCTTCATGTATGGTTCTGCGTTTTTTAGAATTAGTCGGTGGGTGTAAGCCGACATCCGCCCCGGTGCTTTCCGAAATATCTCTCGATATCTTCCCACGAGCTCTTTGAATCGTGATGCATTTTCGTGTGGTAGTTCTTGGCATTCCGCTATTTTGGCGTCGACCTCCTCCTCGGTTAATTCTTTGGTTTCTGGTGCTGCCAGATCCGTCACAACCTGCATTATCGATGTTTCGAGGTTGTCCGTGAGATCCTTGGTCTCAATCCAGCGTCCTTCTTGAATTTGTTTGACTGTCCGTCGGTCAACTCTCAATATCCCTCTACGCATGTCGACCTCGATCCCGAGGGCCAACATTGCGTCGATCCCGAGGAGAGCTTCTCTTTTTAATTTTGGAACTATGAGTAGGCTGAGGTCGGCTCTTTTCCCGTAGATTTCCACTGTGGCAAATAATTGGTTTTTGACACGCCCGGTATTCCCGAATGCGCCCTTTATCTCCATTCCAGTCAGTATTATAGCTAGGTCGGTTCTGGCTCACTTGTAGGCGAGGGGGTCTGCGGGGCGCGGGGGAGCGCGGGCGGCGGCAAGGGGGGAATGGTGGGGGGTCTGAGAGGTAGGAGTGGTGGGGGTGCTGGGGCCCGTGTGAGAGAGAGAGGGCGGAGGTTGGAGTGAAGTGCCAGGTAGATGGCTGGAGTGAGAGAGGGTGCAAGAGAGATGGAGTGACAATGTTAAGAATGGGTCTGGGCAACACACCAGAATTGTTTCTCTCTCTCTCTCTCTTTTATTCGGAGCTATTGTCGTAGATTGTGAGAGAGTGAGAGCGGGTGCAAGAGAGATAGAATGACAATGTCAAGAATGTGGATGGTCTAGGCAACACACCAGAATTGTCTGTCTCTCTTTCTATTTATTTGGAGTCATTGTCATACACCTGTATTTTAATTGTTTATATTTTATTATTTGGGATCACAGACATTTTCCCTCTCTCCCTCACCTTATCCACAATTGCAAACATGCATTCATGAATGAGGGCAAATGTAGGAAAGAGAAAGATAGAGTGTGGTCCCAAATCGATAGACAAGTAGAGAGAGAGATGAGATGCGACGTGAGAAAGTATATGAGATAGAGTGAGGACTTGCTCTCTCTCTCATATCCATTGAAAAACCATGGTTATGCATATATATTCTTAAGCTATGTCTTACCTTCTGGATCATGAGACTGTGTAATCCTCGTTCTCCTACTGAATACCAGTCTTTTTTTTTTCACATGTTCACACACAAACACACACACACGCACACATACACGTACATACACGCATATACCATTTTAAACTGTTTTTATTTTTTGTATTTTTTTTTGTATTTTTTTTTGTATTTTTTTTTTTTGTATTTTTTCAATTATTTATTTCTTTATTTATTTATTTATTTATTTTTTTCAATGGAAAACATATCGGACACATTTTGTCATCAAAAATAAGCTTTAGCGGGTCATTGCATGAAGTGCACCGATGCTGCTTTATCTCAGAGAGTCTTCGCGTCTCATGCTTGCTAAATGCTATCAGGTGATCATAATCATTCTGCACTTCAAAAATACATTCTTTGCAATAACGAGTTTTTCTCCCCGCATAATAATAAAAGCCGATCGCACATGCTTTTGAGTCTCTATTGTATTGCATAATTTCCGGAAACCACACTTTTCTCACAAAACCTTCCTGATAATGGGATTCGTCGTCACTTTCACGTCCCGAATCAGGTGCCTCCATTGCCTCATCTTCATCCGAGTTTTCACCCATCTCCTCATCCACAATCATAATCGGTGCATCCCGATCTAACTCCATTGCCTCCTGTTCACCGACATTGTATTGGGCAGCCATGGTTTTCACACGCGAGTACTCACAGTTCGACGACGATTTCGTAACTAAACACCATCTTTTCCAACTTCTCGCGATTTTGGCTTTCCGCCGTTCACCCATTTTTCAATTTTTCCCTTTTGCGTAAGAGGGGGATGTTTTGTTCGCAATTGGAAAGTTAGTTAAGGAGTCATATAGTTACTGGACCCAGATGCGAATCTCTCAAATGTAAACTTTCCTATGAGTTTGTAAAGGGCTCCCCCATAGCTCGCGGCAAACAAAAGTTTGCATAATTAAAAATTTGGGCTGACTTCTTTTCGGAGAGGGCAACGCTTTGGCGCCATGATACCATGGGGTCCGTTTGTGTCCCCCATAGAGACAAAGAGCATAATATTCTCGCTTTCACATAGAGTTTAAATATTTTCTCGAAGGTGGTTGTTTAGAAAGTTTTATGATGAGAGTGGCGTCTGGCTACATTTACCCGTTCGGGGAGGGCAACGCTTTGGCGCCACGATACCATGAGGTCCATTTGTGTCCCTGTAGAGACAAAGAGCATGATATTCTCGCTTCTACATAGAGTTAAAATATTTTTCCTCGAAGACAGTTGTTTAGAAAGTTTTATGATGAGAGTTGCGTCCGGTTACATTTACCCGTACTTATTTTCCCTTTTTCAGGGTGCCCCTCTCATGCAATGTTTGGTCATTCTATTCATTGTCATCATAATGCTTAGGAAGTTTCCAATATTCCCATATGAATTTCTTTTTTCAGAGGAGGTTTTCTATTAGTTTTGTATTTTCAGTAGTCTGACGTACAAATGCATATTGCTCGCCTTAATAGAAGACAATGCTTGGAATAGTGTTCAAGCGATACACATTTTTCTTTTTTCTTACAATGAGAAGGATGTTAATGCCTGTATTCCAATGCTCTTTGAAAACTCGATGCATTCTTTTATTTTTTCAATATTTCAACAAATGGGGAATATTGAATAAATGAGTTTGAAAAAAAAAATGTGGAGTGCATGTTAGACACGAAATGAAGCATTTTCAGTTCGACGGTCGACTAGTTCACATCGCGAGTTGTCATTTTTTTTTTTTCGTTCAAAGTATTTTGTTTCCGCAATACCGAGTTAAACATGGCTAATTTTCGTGCAGAACAAGATTTGTGTCAGCGAGTTACACAAGTGAGTTCTATGGAAGAGTATTTATTGTGGGAACGCGAGTGCAGTTCATTTATCCAAGCTTTGGAAAATAAATGCCGAATTAAACGACCGCGATTAACAACTGGGCATCAACAATCACTCATCGCCCAAATAGCACGTCTTGAAAGTTTGAAAAATTCCACTCGAGGATATTTCATTCATTCTGGTGCGGGAATTAGTGATGAACTTTCGTGGCGTGAAATTGATACGGCATTTGAGGGTCGTATATTGACGGGATGTGTCATCAATAGAAAGCACATTGAACCACGACAATTTTTCGAAGATGCCAGTGATCTTGTATGTTCACACGTGAAAGACCTTATTGATAAATATGAAAGTGTGAAAGTGAATACAAGTTTCAATGGTGAATTTGTAGCCGGTGATAAGCGATCATACAAAAGCATCACTACACGAAATAAAGAACTATTTGGCACATCCAATTTGAGTGAATGGTATAGATCATGCATTATTGAGCCCACCTTGGCATCACTAGAAGAATTTCAAGATCGTGATAGTGGATGGACCTTAGCAAAAATTTTAAATTTAATGATAAATGTAAATAAATTCAACCCAATGCGTGCTGGGTGTCACATTGAAGTGCCTCGGAAAATTGTGGTGAAAAAAGCAGTGATTAATGTAAAGTCGAAGAACAATACTTGTTTCGCGTGGGCAGTGGTTGCTGCATTGTATCCCGCAGAAAAAAACGTTGATCGTGAATCGTCATATCCACATTGGTCAACAGTTTTAAATCTTCAAGGTGTTGACTTTCCAATTGGTATGAACGATATAAAAAAAATAGAGAACCAAAATAACTTCTCAATAAATGTGTACATGATTGGCGAAAAAGAAAATGTTTTTCCCATTTATCTCACGGACAACAAAAAGAACAATCACGTAAATTTACTACACATTTCATCGTCGAAGGAGGAGGATAATATTGGTCACTTTGTGACAATTAAAAATTTATCCCGACTTGTCCGCTCACAACTGACAAAAAAGGAACGGCATGTCTTCATCTGCGATCGGTAAGTTTTAAATAGATAAGCATCTGAAATGGAGAAAGAGAGAGAGAAAGCAAGATGTTATATAACGTCTTTCGTTTACAGTTGCCTGCATTACTTCAGGGACAGGGTGAAATTAGAGGCGCACACTGTCGATTGTGGAAAGCTGAATAATTGTGCTATTAGGTTGCCCAGTGATGGCAACCAATGGTTGAAATTCAGCAACCACAATCGGAAAGAGCGCCTCCCATTCATCATATACGCTGACCTGGAGTGCGTGTTGGCAAAAACCAACCGCGAAGCGATGGAAAATAACTTGTATGAGCGGCACGAAGTATTTAGCATAGCGTTTTATTTAAAGTGTACATATAATGATAATTTATCTATGTTTTATACATGTCGTGGTACTGATTGTGTGGCAGCGTTCGTATCAGAGTTGCATAAAATAGCTTTAAATATTAATACGATATTATTAAGAAATGTCCCCATGGCAAAGTTAACATTGGATGAGTCGGAGAATTTCCGAACAGCCACTATATGCCACATATGTGAAAAACCATTCCACTCTATGGAAATCCGGGTACGAGATCATTGCCATCTGACTGGGCGGTTTAGAGGTCCGGCACATTCCAATTGTAATTTACATTTCAAACAGTCTTTTTTTATTCCAATAGTTTTTCATAATTTATCCGGATATGATGCTCATTTCATCATTAAGGATATAGCAACGGCGTTTGAGGGGAAAACCGATGTGCTTCCCATAACAAAAGAAAAATATATTTCATTTACCAAAACAGTTCAAACATCAAACAATTTCCGACACAATATAAAATTGCGTTTTATCGATTCATTTAAATTTTTAAATACCAGTCTAGATAAATTAGCATCATTTTTAACAATTGATAAACTCAACATTTTAAAATCTCAATTTTCCCATTTATCCCTAGATGATTTTACATTATTGACCAGGAAAGGTGTATTCCCATATGAATACATCGATAGTACTGACAAATTAGAAGATACCAGCCTACCTCCAATAAATTCATTCTATAGTTCATTGACTGGTGAGACGGTAAGTGAGAGCGAGTATGCTCATGCTGAGAAGGTCTGGCAACGGTTTTCCATTCAAACCCTAGGTGAATATAGCGATTTGTATTTGAAAACCGATGTATTGTTGTTGGCAGACATTTTCGAAAACTTTCGTGATACCTGTTTGGAAAGTTATGGTCTTGACCCCGCATACTACTACACTCTTCCTGGATATACTTGGGATGCTATGTTGAAGCATACGAATATTCAGTTTGAGTTGCTCACAGATATTGATATGGTTTTATTTGTCGAGCGTGGTGTACGCGGTGGTTTAAGCCAATGCTCAAATAGGTACGCGCATGCCAACAACAAGTATATGGAATCATTCGATCCATTGAAAGAATCATCATACTTGATGTATTTTGACGTGAATAATTTATATGGTTGGGCAATGTGTCAACACTTGCCACACTCAAATTTTCAATGGGTTGACAATGTCATCAACTTTGATGTCATGACAATTGCGCTAGATTCACCTATGGGCTATATTCTTGAGGTTGACATGGACTATCCACAACATCTACATGACGCGCACATTGACTTACCGTTTTGCCCGACGCATGATAAACCACCCGGTAAAAAACAATCAAAATTACTTGCCACCTTAGGTGAGAAAAAGCGCTATGTTATACACTACCGTAATCTCCAACAATGTATACGACATGGACTACTTGTGACGAAAATCCATAGAATATTAAAATTCAAACAATCTCCCTGGTTAAAATCATACATAGATTTAAATACATTATTCCGTACAAATGCCAAAAATGATTTCGATAAAACATTGTACAAATTGATGAATAATGCAGTTTTCGGCAAAACGATGGAAGATGTGCGCACTCATAGCGATGTTCGACTTTTAACAAAATGGGATGGTCGGTATGGTGCAGAGGCAATGATTTCAAAACCCAATTTCCATAGCTGTAGTGTGTTTTCGGAAAATCTTGTGGCTGTCGAATTGCGCAAGCTCGAGGTGAAATTCAACAAGCCCATATATGTTGGTATGTGTATACTCGACATATCTAAGACGTGCTTGTATGAGTTTCACCACGAGTTCATGAGACCGCTGTATGAAAACAAGTGTAGGGTCATGTATACAGATACTGACAGTCTGATATACAAACTCGAGTGTGAAGACGCATACAGCGACATGAAGCGCAATATCGATAAGTTTGACACGAGCGACTATCCAATGGGTAACAGGTATGAAATACCACTCGTCAACAAAAAAGTGCCAGGTCTCATGAAAGATGAGAATAATGGCGCGATAATGACGGAATTCGTTGGACTTAGAGCAAAAATGTATGCCTTGAGAGTCGAAACAAAAAAAGACACAAAAAAAATTAAGGGGGTAAAGAGCAATGTCGTTGCACGAGAAATCACTTTCGACGACTATGTTTATTGCTTGAAGGAAGAGGTTGAAGTCTCGTGTGAACAGTCGTGTATAAGATCCAAGCTACATGAGGTGTATACAATTAGGGAAAAAAAAATTGCTCTAAGTCCACACGATGACAAAAGATATATTATACCTGGCACCACAGACACTTTGCCATGGGGACACTATAGAATACCATAGCATAAAAAACCTCAACGGCTAGCATAAATGTAAATATGTATATAAATGTAAATATGTATATAAATGTAGATATATATGAATGCTTTGGAAATTATATTGAATGATTGTGTAAACTACGTGTTTTTTTTTTCTGAAGAAAAAAAAAAATCATTTGTAAATAATTTTGTATATATATATATATATATATATATATATATATATATATATTTTTTTTTTTTTATTAATAATAATAATGTAAATATTTATGAAAAAGAAAAAAAGTTTTATATTTTCAATAAATTGTATATTTCCATGGAAAAAAAAATCCTCTGATCTGTGTCTTTTTCTTTTCAAAACCCACATTATTATTGTTGCATTTTTCTCGATGAAGTTTGTTGGCTCAGATGAATGGAGGGGGGTAAAGAGAGAGAGAAAAAAATCAATGAGTTATTTTTTATCTTTTTATTTTATTCATTATTTGTCCAGCTATTATGCGTATTATCAAAGCCTAACCATTTGACATATATTCGATTACCGCGTTTCTTCAAAACTTTTTCAATCAAATAAATGTCTGGATATTTAACGCTCGATAATTCCTGTTCATAGAAACCACCAGCTATAGGCTCATCTTCATAGTCTTTCAGATGATATGTTACAGGAGTAGTTTTCCTCACTCTGTTTATGGTAAATATCTCAGTCGTCCAGTTTGGTGTATAACCCTTTTCAAATACATTCTTGAATTTGCTGATTCGTACTTTATCACCGACTTTAAATCTTGGCAACTTTCTTTTCGCTTGATTCGCCGTTTTATTATAAATATCATGAAAAATTTGTTTCTCGTTGGAGGCGTTGACATTGTTCGGCTTTAGTTTGATTGTATGATGTACCGTATCATTATATTCAGCAACCAAATTATCAAGAATATCAATCCATTTGTAATTGCCACGAAGACTAAATTTTATCCACATTCTATTTTTCAATGTACGATTGAAGCGTTCACAAATCGAGGCCTTCAAATTACTGTATGTCGAATACATGTGAATATCGAATTTTTTCATTAACGATTTAAAATCTTTTTTATAAAACTCTGTGCCTCGATCGACTTGCAAATTTTTCGGTATGCGTCCCTTGGTAAGTATAGATTCCATTGCGGCCGCTGTATGTTTGCCAGACTTGCTCTTGATGGGTACAGCCCAGGCGAACTTGGAGAATGTATCAATGATGGTAAGTAAAAACTTGTATTTGGAGTTTTGCCGCGCATAGGATGACATGTCCACGAGGTCAGCTTGCCAGGTCTCATCTAAACCACGAATGTCAACATGTCGACGTGGATAATTCCGTCGCGCTGGTTTATGTAGCTCGCGCACCAGAGCCTCCTTTTTTTCGTCCATTATCCAGAGCGTTGAGACGTGCTTCCAAAGCACCAATTACTTGAGAATTTCGAAAAATCAACTCTTGCACCGTTTTATTGTCAATCTCAATCTGCTTAAATTTCTCATTCACACTAGACTCTAGACTGACAATCATTTGTCTATTAATATCACTTATATCTCTCTCCAATGCTCGCAGTCTCTCCTCTTGATGTGCAATGAGCTCTGAATTGCGTGTTGTGAGATCTTCAAACGATTCATCGATATCAGTTTGATGTTTTATATGAGCCTCGAGATTCTTTTCGAGAGATCGAATCATAATATCATGATCATCGATGTCATTGCGCAAAGACGCTGTAACATTATAAACAAGACGTACTTCTTGCTCCACAACACTTTGCATAACTTTTACTGACACTGCATCGTGTTGTTCGACTGGGTCGGGGAGATTACACAATCGTCTATTGTTCATGTCATATTGACCATCGGGAGTCAATCTGAATCCTTCACCAGGGGGGCCGCGACTTCCAGGTATACCATTTCTAATTACACCTCTTCTCGTCAACTGTCGTCCAAACACGTCAACACTCATCTTACAAATGTATCAAATAACTAAGATGATTGTATTAATAAATGATTTCGGCTTCTCGCAATTCCTCAACAATCGATAGAATTTCTTTTGAATGTGATAGATTTCCAGCAGACTGTGATGCCACAAGTAATCTTCAACGATCTACCAACTCATTAGGGTCATCCCAATAAACATAATCAAATTTAGTACTTTTTGCAGCCGTTTTATGCATGCCTTGACCGGTTCGGATAGATGCTATGTTGGCGATATATGTCTTGTATTTGAAACTATTATCATTTCGTATTGCTCCAGTCGTTTCATAATATTTTCTATGTGCATTCGTGGCGATGACAATATTTCCATAATTTTCCAGATCCTCTTGAGTGAGCGTTTCGGCATCGGGCTTCTTTTTGAACAATAACTCCACCAATCCAACGGTTTTCGGAAAATCTTGATTTTTCACGCGGATCTGATGAGCATCGAAAATGATTGGGGAATCACCAATCATTAATTTTTTGTGAGCGAGTTGTCGTACACCATATGAAACATCCATACCGGTCTTTCTATTTGTTTCCAATAATACAAGATACTCATTTGCTAATTCATCAGCATTATTAGCTGGTATATCATAAATATCACCGGTGCGAGTATCAGCATCATTATCAACGGGTTTTTCACTAATATCAATATCTTTATCATCATCGTTGTCATCGGCAGCGTCTTCATACACCGATTTGAAAGAAACATTACCCAGGGGCGAGTCACTCTCCATTTTTTCATAACCACCACTGATTTCTTGTTCATCCTTTTCCTCTTTTTTAATTCTTTCATTCTTCACTTCATCGTTAATTTCACCGTTGACCACTTCTCTGTTTGAAACTAGTTTCTTCAATGGTGTGACTATTGGTTCGAAAACTTCCCGTCTAGTCTGTTCAATATCATCTTTCCCCGTTTTCAAAATTCGATGTTTTCGTCTGATTGCATCACTTACTTTTACAAGTTGATGCAAGACGTCTTTTTCCTTCAACAGCTGTGCGTGCTTCATCTTGTGTCACAGACCATACTGTCCCTTTTCGCATAAAGCACGATTATTTTATGCTGAGAAAATGATCAAAAGCTTTTCTATATCGACCACCATCAATATCACTATCTTTGTCAATTGTCATGAATCCATACTTGTCGGAATTCCAACATTCTGAGCACAGATGTTTAAATTTTGTATACGTCATATCTGTATTTACATGATCGTTATACACATGCTTAAGATTCATTTCATCCTGTTTGAATAATACCACGAAATTTGCATTATCACGTATGAGATGTTTAGGAATACGAGCATAGGTTTGACACAGATAAAAACTGTCAACTATTTCGTGTCGTCCCATGGCAAAGAAAGATCTCATATTATCCTGTTTTTCACAAGCTACATCATCAAAGATAATTATCGAATGGGGTCGTGCCTCACTTGGTGATACTACTTGTTCATGCTCATTGAATGTATAATATTGAACTTCGCTCACTGGCTCGAGTAGACGTTCGAGCAACTTATATTTTGGCTGCCCCGACGATTTAGAATAAAGATAAATGTTTTCAAATCGTAATCCATTGGGGTGTATTATGAGGGTAAGTAATGCGTTGGTTTTTCCACAGTTTGATGGGCCGCAGAATACTGCACGAATCGTATTAGGCAATAAATCACCATGACGCTTTTTTTTCTTTCCCTCTCCGCGGGTAAATTCATCGAAATTCATTACCGGTAGTTGTCCTGCTCTCGAACCCATCTTCATTGCAACTAACGCGATTATGCTATAAAATTGTGTTTTATAATATCTATTCAGTAGTCGAGTACGAGACTCTGCGCGAGCATGAGCAAGCGTGGAAAAGGAGTAGTCAATGGTTTAATTAACAAGCTCCCCATTGAACTACATTTGCCTGGTTATCAATATTGTGGACCTGGCACAAGATTGGGCAAGCGTCTTGCACGTGGCGATTCAGGTATAAATCCCCTGGATAAAGCATGTAAGCAACACGACATTGCATTCACAGAATCCAAACAATCTCGAAGCACGACATCTGGCTGATAAAGTGCTAAGTGAACAAGCTTGGCAGCGAGTTCTCGCTAAAGACGCTAGTATTGGTGAGAAAGCAAGTGCCTGGGGTGTGGCAAACATCATGAAGACAAAGAGAAAATTTGGTATGGGACACCAGAGTGTGGGCTGGAAAAACATTATCGATGCTGCGAAGAAAACAATGACTCGCGGGAATGATCCAATGATTGTTATTAAAAGTGCTCTCAAGGGTGCTCGAGCGATTGTCAAGAGAGCAATTATGAAGAAACGTAAATTGCATACACCACGCGTTCTGCCTGTTCCAAAGAAGATTGGAGGTTTCTTACCATTTCTCATACCAATTTTTGCGGGTCTCAGCGCCGCTGGTGCATTGACCGGTGGTGTGGCTAGTATAGCTAAAGCTGTTGGTGCTGCTCAAGCTGCTAAAAGGGAGTTGGAGGAGAATAAGCGACATAATCGAACGATTGAGGCTATAGCATTGGGCAAGGGATTGCATTTAAAACCGTACAAGCGGGGGCTTGGTCTTTACATCACGCCGCCGTCAAAAAACGTGAAGTGACGCTACCTCATCAACCACTTACCGATGCCGATTTACTAAAATATGCAAAAATCATGAGGATTCCACACTTTCGTGGAGTATACATGCGCGACAGACTACCGTCAAATGGACCACTCAAATGTGAATCGGCCATTGTAAATTTAGACGAATATGTTCGACCTGGTACCCACTGGGTTGCATACAAAAAGTCTGGCAAGAAAGTCATTTACTTTGATAGTTTTAGCAATCTTCAACCACCGCCCGAACTTATGAAATATTTCGATGTTGGTAGCGTTAATTATAATTATAACAGATATCAAGATTTTGATGGTATTGAATGCGGTCATTTGTGTCTAAAGTTCCTCTGTAATCAGTTACATCGTAATAATAAGTATACGCTATATATGTAGGATACAATGATACAACAAAGTCAGTTGTCAATTTACCATCATGGATGATAGTTTTACATTGACTATATCTGGAACATCTTCCATACTCGATGCACAATATTTTCCACCAATAGAGCTTTCACCCCATAAAAACTATACCCTCGGTCTCGTAGAATTATTAACATTTAATTCTATACCCAATATAGATGTTGGAAATAATAAGTTTTATGTGGGAAATGACGTGTTGACCATACCTACTGGTAGTTATGAAATAGCATATGTACAATCCGAGTTGTCAAATAAAAATATTTCCATTAAACCGAATAATAATACTTTGTGCAGTGAAATCGAATGTGATTGTGAAATAAATTTCATGCCCGATGATTCAATTGGACGTTTGCTGGGATTCACGCAACGAAAGCTGGAAGCAAATAAAAAACACAAGTCAGACCTTCCAGTGGCCATTCTCAAAGTAAACGCCTTGCGTGTCGAGTGTAGCATTACAAGTGGTGCATACGTCAATGAGCGAAAAGTGCACACAATTCATGAATTTTTCCCTACGGTACCGCCCGGATATAAAATCATCGAAGTGCCATCACATGTTATTTATCTGCCAATCACAAGCAGAGTTATAGATAGCATTCAGCTTAGAATCGTTGACCAGGACGGTGATTTGGTAAATTTCCGTGGTGAAGTCATCACCATTCGTTTGCATATAAAAAATGGGGATCGTTTTTAACAGAAACATTAAAAATAATAATAAGTCGACATGGACAGCCAGTCGTCAATTGACACGCAAAGCGCTAACACCTCAGAACATTCAATTTTTGAGAAATTTGGGTCTGAAGGTTCGTGGAAAAAGCGTATAAAAGATTACTTTATCTACGTTGCTTGCATCTGTCGTATAAAAAGAACAAAAAAATGGAGGAGGAAATAGTGAACATCAACACACCCATCGTTTTTGATGAATCTATAACACATTGCGAGATTCATGCTCATCAGCCATATGGATCCACATCATTTAATAACAGTGATGAAATACGTATTTCCGTAAGGAATCAAGATCAATGTATACTGCCCAGCCAGAGCTCGCTACATATATCGGGAAAATTGGTGAAAAGTAATGGCAGTCCAACAACTGCTACGAGTCTCGTCAACAATGCCATTTGTCACTTGTTTGAAGAGGTGCGCTATGAGCTGAATGCTGTAGAAATTGACAGAAACAAGAATGTTGGTCTCACAAGTTTGATGAAAGGTTATTCATCTCTGAGTCCAAAAAAAAGTTCCATGCTTGAGAATACTGGCTGGCTCGACACTGAAGAAACAAAGCAAATTGTCGACGTGGCGGGTAACTTTGATATATGTATACCACTGAGTATGCTGCTTGGTTTCGCGGAAGATTATCGTAAAGTCGTGGTGAATGCCAAGCATGAGTTAATTCTATCGAGATCGAAAACTGATAATAATGCTGTTGTGCAAACAGCCAACGAGGATTTTAAACTTGTACTGCAAAAAATCGAATGGCTCGTGCCATACGTGACAGTGTCAGATCAACGGAAAATTCAGCTTTTAAAATTTATCGCTAAAGATGCGGCAATTCCCATGAGCTTCCGTACATGGGAGCTGTATGAATATCCATTACTTCCCGCCACCTCTAAGCATGTATGGTCTGTGAAAACATCAACGCAGTTGGAGAAACCTCGATATGTCATTCTCGCTTTCCAGACTAATCGAAAAAATAAGAAGGATAAAAATGCCAGTAAATTCGATCATTGTAATCTGACAGACATTAAATTATATCTTAATTCTCAATGTTATCCATATGGGAATTTAAATTTGAATATTGATCAAAATCAATACGCTCTGCTCTATCAGATGTATACGAATTTCCAAAGTACCTACTACAGTAAGGAGGCGGAACCATGGCTGAGTAAATCTGATTTTTTGAAGCATGCTCCGCTAGTTGTGATCGATTGTTCAAAACAGAACGACTCGCTAAAGTCCGGACCAGTGGATGTTCGCATCGAATTTGAGTTGAAAAATAATATTCCGCCTCAGACATCGGCATACTGTTTAATACTCCATGATCGAATAGTTGAGTACAATCCAATCAGCGGAGGAGTGAGAAAATTAGTACAAGATCTCAATGATTATTCGAGTGCGTCTCAGTCGAAATGGAATTCATCGTCGATCTACAAGGTTTCAAGCGTTTTGACGACGATTTTGTCCTCAAAGAAATATCAATCTTGGAAGTGGATGGTAATCTCGAGCCCCTGACATTCTTCATAAAACCGCCATGTGTATGGAACAGTATACCAGCAAAATTCAAAACAACGAATCTCTGGCTGGAACGTAACTTTCATGGAATGAAGTGGGACACTGGTGATATACCATATGAAGCCGCTGGAATAATAACCCGAACCTTGTTGCAACGCGCTCGCATCGTCTATGTCAAAGGATTGGAGAAAATCCAATGGTTGAGAAAAATAACGGATCTGTCAGTGGAAATTATCGACTTGGAAAATTTGGACTGTCCATCGTTGCAAAGGCTGCCGAAAATTCCACCTGGATGTCCACATCACGCGTACAACTCGAAATACAATTGTGCGAATGCAAATGTTAAATCATTGAAGAAATGGCTACATGTATACCAAGCATTACGAAATCGTGGGATTTTTTGAGGAAAAAAAAATAAACAGAATACAATTTTTTCATTTCAATCACACTTTTTTGTCATTTATTTATCTATTTCACCTCCTCCTCCTTCTCCTTCTTATCGATACATATTCAATATATATTATAGATATTAAATATAATTTTTTTTTTTATGAGAAGAAAATTATTGCATCTCCTTAAATTCGATGCTGTTGAATTTTCCACCGAAATAATTCATGTAGAGTCGTCCACTGAGTGCAGAAGCCAGCATCTTCTCGAACATTGCCACATCTCCATCTAAGGCTTTTGCGATACGTGCGGGCAGAAATACAGAAAATTCCATCCCAATATCTGCCACGTATCTCCTTCCAAATTTGGTCTCCACAGCTCTCAAGTTTGATATCGGATGATCCATTTGAACGGGTAAATCAGCCAATCTTTTTGTTGGCAAAAATTCACTCATGATGGCCACTTTGTTGATACTCGAAAAATCCATTTTAGTCGTCTTCGAGGGATTTTTCACGGTGTGGTGTCCAAATGATTTTCTTTCGGATGAAAGTCTTAATGGTTGTTACTTCCAACTCGAAGCAAAATATCGATGAATTTTACTCTCAAACTTTTCGTCTTCGTGACTGCTCGTCTGTCTCGTTATGTAATGAAATTCTTTGCCTCCTAAGGTTTTATAATTTCACACCCCACTCTATTTCTATCTCCAAAATGCATCACATTCCTTCTCTGTTCAATGTTGAGAAACACTTGTCACAATTTCGACGATATGGTGGGGTACCATCGATATGGTCTCGCATTTCCGGCCTATTATAATGCTCATAGCATGGAAGATAGGACCTAACTTCATTATCCATTCGATAGCGTATTGGTAAACGATCCCATACAATGTGAATATCTCGCCACCAATATCTTAACAGCATAGCCTTTGGAATAGAATCCAACTCGCTTTCCGTCAAGTCCCAAAGATTCTTAGAGGGGTGCACTGCATACATCTCGACGTCGTGGAGTTAACTAACGATTACAATGGATTTCCTGTTCGAAAAACCCGTCTAAACGAGTTAAATGCACGATAATAATTCTCAATAAGAGGGGGGAGTGACAAAATGTCAGTCGCCTCGACTGTCTCGTCCCAATCTTCGGAAGCGACTCTTAAAATATTCCAAACAATAGAAAACGAACAATTAGTACACAGGTGTGTGACAATAGCTCCGAAAAAGAGAAAGAGTGGGACAATTCACATCTATAGCCTAGGCCACATATCATTCCATCTCTCCTGCATCCTTCTCTCGCACTATAACCATCCACTTGGGGCTGCACTCCATCTCTCTCTCTTCTACCTTTGCCCTCATTCTCAAACGCATGCTATGAATTGTGGCTACGAGGGAGAGAGAGAGGGAACGGCTGTTAAAATCTTCCAAACAATAAAATATAAACAATTAAAATACAGGTGTATGACAATGACTCCAAATAAATAGAAAGAGAGACAGACAATTCTAGTGTGTTGCCTAGACCATCCACATTCTTGACATTGTCATTCTATCTCTCTTGCACCCGCTCTCACTCTCTCACAATCTACGACAATAGCTCCGAATAAAAGAGAGAGAGAGAGAGAGAAACAATTCTGGTGTGTTGCCCAGACCCATTCTTAACATTGTCACTCCATCTCTCTTGCACCCTCTCTCACTCCAGCCATCTACCTGGCACTTCACTCCAACCTCCGCCCTCTCTCTCTCACACGGGCCCCAGCACCCCCACCACTCCTACCTCTCAGACCCCCCCACCATTCCCCCCTTGCCGCCGCCCGCGCTCCCCCGCGCCCCGCAGACCCCCTCGCCTACAAGTGAGCCAGAACCGACCTAGCTATAATACTCCAGTCACTGGGAGAATGGGGCAGGTTTTCATTTTTTCTTTTCTCCGTTGGTAATAATCTTCGGAGACGCACGTTACCTCACTCCCGCTATCTACAAGAGCGCTGACCATGCTCCCCTCAATCCTTATACTGACTGTTGGGCAAGCCACCGGTGGTTTTGTTTGATGTTCATAGCTTGTGTCTTCGTCCAGATATTCTCGAGGATTCTCGAATAGTGTGGATATCTCCGGAGGCGGGTTTTGCAACTTTTTTTTCCATAGCATTTCCCAGTTCGTTGGGGGCGGTGTAGATTCTGTTCCTTCGGCTGTTGGTGTGTCTTCAGCCTCTTTTTGTTTCTTCTTCGTTCGATTTATCTTACGTTTCTCAGATTTCTTTTTCCGTTGCTGTGCTTCTTCTAAAGCATATGCCTCTATTTGGCTCTGACGTTTCTCCTCCGCGGTTGCGCCTCGTGATGGCTGAATCTTCAGTTCCATCGATACGGGCGCAACCGTTATTCGTTTCCCGGATTTGGTTGTGGCGTTGCCTGTGCTGTCGCTGGGCGGTTTTCGGAGGTCGGTGCATTATTCGGCGCATTGTTTACTCCGGGGTTTTCCCCTTCATGTTGTATGTGCTGGGGCTGTCGTGCTGGGTACCACTGTTGTTGTTGTTGCCACTGACGTGGTGGTTGTTGCTGTTGTTGTGGTGTTTGCCATGGGCGCTGGTTCTGTGGCGGTTGTTGCCACTGGCGTTGCTGTGGTTGAGGTGGCCACTGTCGCTGTTGTTGGGGCTGAGGCTGCCATGGACGTGGGTGCCATGTTTGCTGCTTCCACCCCCCCGGTTGCCCAGACCTTTCTGTATTTTCAGGTGCTCTTTTTTTTGTATTGATTGGCCCGGCGTCATCGAATCCCTCTAGCAATTCCAACAAGCCTTCTATGTGGTGGACGTTGCTGACGCGCACCGCCATGCGGATTGTTTCGTCGAAATGGTTCGCGAGTTTTCGAATAATTTCTCGCGTTTCCAGCGCCGGGGTCACGTCCCGGGCATTTCCGTATATTTTCGTCGCGTAGTCAGCACGGCTCATTCGTCCTCCGTCCCACTCGTAGGCACCGAATTCCAGCTGCCTCTTAACTTTATCTTGCACTTCCTGACTCCAATATCGGGCCTGAAATTTGCGTGCAAACTCCGAGAAATTCACGATGGGTCCTTCTATAACTCGCCACCAGTCTTTAGCGTTGTCTCTCAGGGTTTGGCCGATGATATAACGCAGGTCGATATTTCCGGTGACCTCGAGAAACTCCTCAAGGTCCCGCAGGAACCTCATCGGTCTTTCCTTTCCGTCTCCACTGAACATCGGAGGCCTCTGTTTACTCGCGTACATTTGGCTTACGTTCAGTGCATTCTGTGTCCAGGTCGCATTTCCCCATGTTCGATTTGGTTCGATGAGTACTTCTTCGCATTTCTTTATACGTTCGGTGTGATCTGCCACGACGACGTTCAGTGCGTGGCTCGTCCCTGCATTTTCAGCGATCCGTTCACGCAGTGTTTTTAATGCTGCATCGACTGCTGCGAATGTTTGATCCTGTTCTTTTTGTTTTCGATTTCTTTCTTCGCTGCAAAGTTGATGTGACAAGATGAGCTTCCGTTCAGTCTCATCCGCCATTTCCTTAATTTTCCTCGCTAATTCCCGTCGGGCTTCATCTTTGACGATCGCGGCTCGAGATACACAATTCTCTTCGGTGTTCTTTAGTTGTATTCTGAGCCGATTAGTATCCTTTTGTCTTTCGTTATTTACGTCGTTGACTGCTCGAACCACTGCTGCGAGCTGGGGATCTATTTCCGTTCTCCGTGGTTGCATATTATATGTTCGATTCCTGGTTTCTTCGATGATTTGTGCGTTTGTCGGTTCGATTATACTTTGACTCTCGTCTAAAGTAGTTTCCGCTGCGCTGTCGCCATCTATTGGTGGCGCGATTGCCGAAACTCGGCCGATAATTTCTCGATCGTGACGTCGAGCCTCCTCCAACATTCCGTCCGCAGTTGTTGATTCCCATTGCAGGGATTGTGCTCGTCTTCCCTCGGCCATCTTGTTCTACTTATTTTACCTTCCGTGTTTCTCCACTGTGATCGGGTCCCTGTTCGGGCGCCAAAATGTAACGTCTGCTGTTTTCGGTTACATTTAAATTTATATGTTCGGACTCGATCAGGGAGTGGATTAATTTAACTGCCGGTAAAATTCGTAAAACAAGATATATTTTTAAGTAAATGTGTGTGTACAGTGTTTTCAACGTTGTCTCGAGGAGTAACGGTGAGTATCCCCCGTATTCTCCCCTTTATAATTGTTGGTTTACGTACTAATCTTAATCCAATGCTTAAAATACTAACAATGTTCGTAATGTCGTGTGTCGTGATTCTATATCATTTTTAAATCGTAGCGCGGGTAGGCGTGGATCGTGAAGAAACGCTCTCGGCGCCCCCTCTTTTCCGCAAAACGCGGCAGCTTTCGAAACGGCTGAGCACGGTGCCCTCTTTTTCTCTTTTAAATAGTTCGCGCGTGGGTCCGGTGACCTATGAGTACTCGTGCTGCCCTCGTACGGCGCTTTATGGAAACGCGTTGTTGCGAGCTGGCGAGCGGTCCGGCTTACGCTTTCAAATAGTTCGCGCGTTGGTCCGTTGACCTTGGAGCGTCTGGGGCGCACTCGTGCGGCCAGTGATAGAGACTTGCGAACCGCGTCGTCGAGATCGCAATAAATCGCTTTAATAAATTGAAAAGTTCGCGCGTCGTGGCTCGATCTACCGCGCAACTCGCATGTCGCGTCGTACGCTCGATTGTTTTTATAATTCAATATGGCGCTGTCTCCGTGATCGGGGTGACATGTACCTGTCAAACTCCCTGGATCTCGACCGGGGAGATTTCTTTTTAGTGTTTGGATTCTTTGTAAAAACTCACTGTGTTTTTTGTGTTGTGTGTGTGTGTGGTGTAACGTCGTTCTGTGTTGGTGATGTGTGTGTGTTGTCACGTCCGTCTCGTGTCCGGTGATGTGAATTCGTCCGTCCTCCTTGTTCCTTCCGTCTCTCGCTTCCGCTCCTTCTCTCTTACGCCTTGGCACCGATTTTTCCCCCGCACAGCTGTTTTTGACAGCCGTCAAAAACGTGGTTTTCGTCAATTCCTCGCGTGATTCTCGTAGCCGTTCGCACGTTTTCCTGATCCCTCTATTTTCCTTCCTTCTCAGGTAAGTACTCCCTAGAGCATTCAGTACTCGTCGTGGTCACAGTACGCCGGGAACGCTTGGAATGACAATCCCCACAGGTATTGACTCACGAAGATTTAATACGATGTGTATACGTGTCTTCGAGTCGCTCAAAACGATACGAGTACTCGATTTCCTTAGGCTTTCGCCTTCGTACTCCCTGAGTATCGTACAGTTTTTCCTGTACTCTGACTCGAATACGTCTCACTGTCCGTTCGTTCGCGTACCGGGAGACCGTCTTACTGCCAGGGCCAGATCGTCCTCGTCGGTACACTACTTCCACGTAGGTGATGCCGTAAATCGAGCGTGTAACACTTTCGTACACGGTGCTTTTGTGTCGCGAGTTGTTCAAGACTGTGCGAGTCCTCGATTTCCTCAGGCTTTCGCCTTCGTACTCCCTGAGTATCGCAGAGTTTTTCCCAACTCTAACTCTGATACGAATCACTTTCTGTTCGTTCGCGTACCGGGAGACCGTCTTACTGCCAGGGCCAGATCGTCCTCGTCGGTACACTACTTCCACGTAGGTGATGCCGTAAATCGAGCGTGTGACACAATTGTGCACTGGACTTCGATTTTCAAGAGTAATTAGCATGTAATGCTCTGTGTAACCTCTCGAGACCAAGTCTCCTTTTCGTTCCCTTGCTCCCCTATTTATACCCCAATTTGTCGTTTCTGTGTGTTTTGATGCTTGTTTTTGTCGGCTTTTATGTCTCTGTGTTGTGCTCGTGCTTGTTGAGTATTAATGTTTATAAATGTTAAGTTTTTTGGTGTTTTCGGTTTCGTGTTCGCTCAGCTGTCGTCGTGGTGTCTGTGTGTATCCGTGTGTGTTTTGTTTATGGTTCGGTCGTTCACCTGAGATCATCTGTTTGAACTGTTTTGAAATCTCATACTTTTGGTCTTGTTTTTCAGGTGCCTTTCGATCATTCGTCCCGACTTTTGACGGTTGTGACCGGGAAATCAAGGGGTCGGAATATATGAAGCGTTTGACGTTTCAACATAGTTATTTTTTTCAATTCAATCACGTAATCACGCGGCAGGTTAAGATATCTAAAACTCACCACGGTCAAGGAAACTACTACTTTCATGTTGCTTATAACATTCTTCGTTCATATCGAGTTTGCTACCGGACATTAAGCATGATAATATTCTCACTTTTCAATGATTTGTATTTGGTACGTGGTTAGTTATAGGCATGTTTTCCTTAAGTTCACGAACCCGTCAGGCATTCATAGATCCTGCTTTATTTCTTTCGCTATAATTCAAATCCCACCACTCCCTTTCATTACATCCCTCCACTCCCGATGGAAGATACTCACCACCTTCCCGTGGTTTCCATTGAGTAACTTTAATTCACGCACGTTTCTGTTGATAGATATGTGTGTGTATACACATATATATAGGAATCTTGTTACATCTCTTAAGATTTGTTAATTGTTCTGAGTATGAATTAAAATTAGCTAAGAGTGAGTAGAAAGGACATGCTTCAATTTTTCAGATTTTTCCGGTACGTTGAAATTATTGTTTATCTGCAACTTATCTGCAAACTAGTCATCATTTTTCAGGCACAATGGTTTCTCGTTACATGTGCAAAATTACAGATCTCTGTAACGAGGGGTTATCCATTTGTATACTCTTCAAGAAAATTTGAAAAAAATAATTCAAAAACACGAACAAAATTGAAGCGTATGACAAATTTTAAAAAGTATCACAGAAAAGTTTTTACAACAAACATTTTTTACAATTTTTCAACAGCTTTTTGATGTTATTGACTTTTCCATATTTTTATAGCTTTGCAGTGCGCAAAATTGTGATTCTATTTTCGCGTATCGGTTTCATTAATAACTTTTAATACTACATGTTCCCTATTTATTTATGCAGTTGCATATCCGTGTTTTTATTCAATTTCAAGTACTTCGCATAATTGTCATTAAAGGTAAATACACTTCAAGTGTTTATGCGATAGGTTGATATTAAATATGGAATCGCACATATTTTTTATCGCTACGTAGCAGTAATGATAAAGGACAGCAGTGTTTCAACCGAATGGATCATTGTTTGAAAAAAAAAAATCGACGTGATGGGTTCGAACCCAAAGCTCTCGGATTCGTAGCCAAAGCTTTATCCCCGAGGCTACTTTGCCTATAAATGTGATAATACATAATCGTTCTATTAGCTTGTGACTATGCGTTGGTTTCACACCTGAGTTTAGAAATAGTCATGTCGTTGGTGTTCTGTCCATGCTATTTATCAAGAGACTCGGCAGAGTCTCGGGACAAGTATGTGTCCCGAGGCTCGCCGAGTATCTTTTCCCGAACAAACTACTTTCACGCGCATTGCCGACCTTTTCCCATTAATTTTAGATCGATCTAAAGAATGAAATTAACTTTTGATCACAGTTTCATTAGGTAATGTGATAACGATCTGTCGATTGGTGTCGATAAAATTGCGCCCAGACGTCGGATTTTCGTGTTTCATTAATTTCATGATTCCAATGCGTGCCTTAGTTTTGACGCTGTAGCGTCTGCTTGAGATGTCACGCATGCCGGATTTTCATGAGCGCGACTAGTTTTCGGTCACGCAGGGCGAGTTTCCACCGCGTTTACATGCTGTATAATGGAATGAACGAGAGTATCTTCATATCATATCTCGAGTATCTCGACGTATCTTTTTCCCGCAAACTAAGTTTACGCTACGCGTTTTCTAACTTCTTCGAACAAAGTTATAAAATGTGGATTAGAAAAAAACGTCAGCTCTTATGAATTTCAAACAGTGAAAAGTCCTTTCCAGTAAGATGAAAATATTTTCGTAAATAAAATCTGATGAAATAACCATCGACGTGAGATTTGGATGAAACAAAAATAAATGCATACAAAGATGGCCAACTTCACATAGATCGCTAATGGTGCATTAAAAAACAGTGTGGTTTCAATTTACCAGTATCATACATAACCTCATCTGTTAATTTAACGTAGAAAAAAAATAAATAGAAACGAATACATGAAAAAAAAAAATTCACAGTAACAAGATCGACAAAGGTAAGAAGAACAATTAACTTAACAACAACTTGACTCAATCGTAAAGTTATTAGTCAAACGATTTCTCTCTATCAATATTGATTTAAAATCAGTTCATTTAAGAAATTCGATATACTTTGTTGGTAAAACTAAATCTTTACCGAAACGAATGATATCCCAGAAAAAATCGTCTACGACGAAAAAAAAATTGGACAAGTACTTTGTCGTGTGCTTGCTCTATTCTTTTATCACCCGCAAAACTGGACTCGACAACAAAAAAACTTTGATATTCTTTTATCACCCGCAAAACTGGACGCGACAACAAAAAACCTTTGATATCATTATATTGGCCAAGATATAAACGTTCATCATGTAGTCACAAAAACCACACCACATGAGTAAAGCTGTTCGTAAAACGTGCAAAACCACTCCATGAAAAAAAGTACTTGGCGCATTTTTAATTTTAATACTCATACTTTGTAGAAGATGTAAATCTTTTTCAGAATACCGTATGATGTATATTAAAATTAAAAATGCGCCAAGTACTTTTTTTCATGGAGTGGTTTTGCACGTTTTACGAACAGCTTTACTCATGTGGTGTGGTTTTTGTGACTACATGATGAACGTTTATAACTTGGCCAATATAATGATATCAAAGGTTTTTTGTTGTCGCGTCCAGTTTTGCGGGTGATAAAAGAATATCAAAGTTTTTTTGTTGTCGCGTCCAGTTTTGCGGGTGATAAAAGAATAGAGCAACCACACGACAAAGTACTTGTCCAATTTTTTTTTCGTCGTAGACGATTTTTTCTGGGATTCATTTGTACGGTATAAAGGTTTTTTATGACGCCGATAATTTTTTCATTCCAAACATTATGCGGCTGCCTGCAGATCGCGCGTAAAAGTTACCTTCTCTCTAGTCTCTTACGCGCCGATCACACAATCATGAAAGCATTGAAATGATTCGCGGTCGAAGTTTCTCGACTGCCAATTGTTCAGTCGTGACACACGCTCACTGCAAGAACAACAATTCTGTAATCGTATAATAATAAATCTAAAATTAGATGGATTATTATATTATACTTCGTCATACTTGCATACTTTCTCAACTTATTCATACCTTCATCAAGCGATAAAACATCATCCCCAAAAACAAGCCAATCATCCATCCGGCCACGAATCACAACTACCAGAAGGTGCACCTGATCCTCAAGTGATGAGATGGTCCAGTTGGTAGCGTTGCCGACATCAGTCCGCAGGGGCGCCGGATCGCTTCTCGGCCTCAGTACTTTTTTTTTCATGGGGCGAATTGTTTGTTCTCGAAACACGCTCATTGAAAGAATATTATTCTGAAAATAGCAAAACTGCTCATGATGTTTTATCCCATATTCATGGTGTTCATGGTGGTTTATTTGTGAACAATCACCACTGACAGAACATAAATTTTTTAATTGTAAAACACCATGAGCAGCTTTCCTATTTTCAGAATAATATTCTTTCAATGAGCGTGTTTCACGAACAAACAATTCGTCCCATGAAAAAAAAAAAGTTCCGAGAGCGAGAAGCGATCCCATGCCCCTGCGGACTAACGCCGAGAACGCTACCAACTGGACAATCTCATCATTTGTGTATCAGGTGCACTTTCTTGTACTTATGATACGTGGCCGGATGGATGATTGGCTTGTTTTTGGGGATGATGTTTTATCGCTTGATGAAAGTATGAATAAGTTAAGACAGTTTGGAGGTATGATGAAGTATAATATAATAATACATCTAAATTTTAGATGTATTATTATCGTGTCAATCGTAAGTTAAGTATAATATAATAATACATCGAAATTTTAAATGTATTATTATATGAATACAAAATTGTTGTTTTTTCAATGAGCGTGTGTCACGGATGAACAATTCGCCCTATAAAAAAAAAAAATTTCGTAATTACAAAAAATACTGATCTCGGGGATCGATCCCACACCTATAAGGACCAGAGTCGGGAACGCTACCCACTAGACCATCGCATCGATTGTGAATTAAGTGCACCTTCTGGTACTTGTGATTCGCGGCCGGATGGATAATTGGCTTGTTTACGGGGATGATGTTTTACTGCTTGATGAAAGTATGAATATGTTGAAACAGTATGGAAGTATGATGAAGTGTAATATAATAATATATCCAAATTTTAGATTTATTATTATATGAATACAAAATTGTTGTTTTTTCAATGAGCGTGTGTCACGAATGAACAATTCGCCCTATAAAAAAAAATGTTTCGTAATTTAAAAAAATTCCGAAGTGGGGGATCGATCCCACGCCTATACGGACCGGAGTCGGGAATGCTACCAACTGGACCATTGCATCGATTGTGAACTAACCGCACCTTCTGGTACTTGTGATTCGCGGCTGGATGGATGTTTGGCTTGTTTTCGGGGATAATGCTTTGTTGTTTGATGAAGTATGAGAATTAATATAAAAATAATACTAATCGAAATATATTTCCGTTTACTTATAAGGATCATAATTTATTTGCATCAGGAAAGGTGTGAGCGGTCGACGAAAAACGTCGACCACGCTCGGCTCTTTCCGGAGATGTCCGAGGGTCGCTTGCTCACGCTTACGGGCTACCATGATTGTGTGAATGGCGCGTAAGAGACTAGGGAGAGGGTAAATTTCACGCGCGATCTTCAGCCATTTTCTTTTATCGTGACGTCACGAACAACTACCGCGCTGCACAGCGGCCGTTCGCGTCGCAAAAAGTTTGTCCTCAAGCAAAGTACGGGATCTGTGCTTCTATATAAGTATGAATTCGTTGGTTACATGCACCAGTATTCTCCTTGTCAAGAATGGTTGAATTATTTGTAATTATAATTTTCTCAAAATATTTTCATTAAATAAAAATTTATGGGGATTAATTCACCATCCAAAAAGGGGGACCAGTGCAAAGTTACATGCAGCAGTACTCTCCTTGTCAAGAATGGTAGAATTATTTGTATTTATAATTTTCAAAAATATTTAATTCAATAAAAACTGTTGGGAATTAGTTCACCATCCAAAAAGGGGGACCAGTGCAAAGTTACATGCACCGGTACTCTCCTTGTCAAGAATGGTTGAATTATTTACAATAATGAAAATAAATAAATTTACGAATAACTCGTTCAAAATTTATCTGTCCAGAAAAATATTTTAAACTGTCAGAAATTAATTCACCATCAAAAAAGGGGGACCAGTGCAAAGTTGCATGCACCAGTACTCTCCTTATCGAGAATGGTTAAATTTTTGCAAATATCAAAAAATAAAAACTTTATGAATGACTCGATTCACGGGGTCTTAACACAGGGCCCAGTGCAAGGTTACGTGCACCGGACTTCCTGCCAGTGCCAAAACAGTTTATTGTACACCGAAAACCCACGATAGGGCGAGTACATTCGTTTTGGAATTAGGTTTGTTCTGCTGTAAACGAGGCCCAGTGCAATGTTACGTGCACCGATACACTCGCCAATGTATATGGCAGAGTTTCCATATGCAACAGCAGACCGTACCCAATTTACCAATTTATTTTTAATAATTTATTTTATTTTAAAATTCAATTTATTTTTATTTTCACATGTAATTTATTTTATTTTCCGATGTAATTCATTCTATTTTTAGATTTAATTTATTTCTATTCGGGCTTCTAAATGACTTTTAATTTTCAAGTGGACTGTCCCGATGTCGATGCCCGGGGAAGGATTAAGGATAAGTATGATGTGAATTGATTTTTCCTCTTAAAGGATATTTATACACCATTCCCTTTTTATTTTCAGGTAACGATTGCAGCACGCGATGATCCGGGAATATTTCCGGAACAAATACGAATTTTACCGGTATTATTATTTTAATTTCAACAACAAAAATTTAAGCATGTGTGGGGTAGGTTCGAAAGAAAGGCCTGTATCCGGCGTTTGCAATACAGTCAACAGGTCCTTCTGCAAAGAGGACGACCGCTGTCGTGCAAGTAAATGCACCAAGAGCAGCCTCGCTCCAATGGGAGGAAAGTTAAACGGTCCTCTGTCGGAGGGAACACCGCTGTCGTGCACGTAGATGCACCAAGAGCAGGCTCACCTGGTCTTTAGAGGATCATTAACCCGGTTTCACAGTTTCAAACTTTATTATTGTAACACAAAAAAACACGATATTTAAAATATAATAAAATTTCCCCACAAAAACTCTATATATTTCACGTTTCACAAACTCGAAATGTATTAAAAGAAATAAAGTGACACTTGGGAAGTATTTGTAGGATAAAGTAGCAGGATGTACCTTGTATTCTATTTTTCGCGGTTTCGAAGTTTCGAATTATGTATGAATATTGTAGATTTCTTTATATTGTAAGTTATAATGAAGGCTTGTATTCGCCGTATAATTTTAAGACTGGGACTTGGCCCGTTGTAAGAGAGTCGGTTTTACAGAACGCGCTGCTGGAGAGACCGGACAAGAACTGAGGACGCAGTGCCTCTGTCCCGAATATATGGTTGAAACTTTGCGAGTGGGGACGGTTGCTCGCGTGGGATTTTGATGACTGGTGGGGATGGTCAGCGGCGCGTGGCTATGTTGAACCAGTGGGGATGGTCAGCGGCTCGCGTGTCGATCTCGATTCTCTGTCAGAATGTTTAGTCTGGACTTCAGGATGTATAGACTAGAGATATCTATCGCCTTGCTTTGGTGACCGTCCGTTATCATGCGTTGTTAGCTGTCCTCTCCTTTCTTATAGGACTGATAGGAATCATCGGCGCGTGTATCTGGACCTCTCCGTTCCTCTTACATAATTATATGCTATGAGAAAAATTCTTTAAGTCCTCTCCGGGATCTTAGTGAATAAGAGTAATAAGAATAAGATTATTCTTACATACGCTTTTCGGCTTTCAGCCTGTTGCATGGCTTTATAATGTCTTATGGTACTATAAGAGAGTATATACAGCCTGTCCCATAATGGTGAACCGACCTTTGAGGGGTGGGTAGATGGGGTGATTCTGGACCGAAAAGTCCTCTTCCATTTTTTCCTCCGACGCCCCCCTGATTAGATATTAATTAATTAAGTTCAGCCAATAGGACGCGTCGAATAAGCAGGCTACACGGCGAGTAGTGGTGTGAAAGAGGTCGATAGAGTGCGTGCGTTGGTGTGAGAGAGTGTGGAACGTGGAACGTTCCCGAAAACATGAATAGAGCGAGGTAGTGTTAGTGAGGGCGCAACAATGTAAGAAGGAACGATAAAAACTGATTGCGATAGCTATCAGTTTTCGAATTAATTGTTAAAGGCAATAAAAAAAAATGTCGATGATTTTGAATTGCGACTGGACGAAAATACAATTTTTGATTAATTATTTGCAATGACGATTTACGGAGCTTCTAAAATAATTTATTGCTGTTTAAAAAAAAACATTTTCAGTAATAATCTTTAGTGCAATTTAGAGAAAATTGTTGATTCTTCAATTTGTATGAAAATCGAATGCTATTTCCGATTGAATATTTGCGCAATACAATGAAATTAAACTTTCCGAATTGTTCATTGCAATTAGAACAAAACTATTGCGATTACATTCAATAAAAAATCAATATTTCAAATCATTTAGATTTTAAGAAAAAAAGCATTATTAACACTTGTTTAATAACAGTGGCATGAAGTTGAATAAAAAGTTGATGTTGACTCTGGCATCGCGCGAGTTCATCGTGTTGCATGCGGACACTACTCGGATGGGCACCGCTCGATTCCAGGGGGGGGGGGGGGATAAATAAAAAAAGTAAATATTTCAAATCGTTTATATTTATTTATGGAAAAAAACACTATTTGCACTGTTTAATAACAGTGGCATAAAGTTAAAAGAACGTTAATGGTGACTCGAGCGTCGCGCGAGCTCATCGTATTGCATGCGGACACTACTCGGATGGGTAACCGCTCGAAAATTTAAAAAAAAATTGTGAATTTAAAAATACAATTCTTCACGTTGTTCACGTGAAGTTATTGAAAAGAGCACTGATAAGTACTCTTTAAATGACAGTTATATGCTGTGAAACAACAAAAAAAGAAAAAAAGTTATTAGGTCTCGATCGCCCAGGTGACAACTTGAGACGCTACCAATTCGACTCATGCCGGATTGTAATCTCAACTCTAAACAAATATTAATTGTAATAATACGAAATAAAATTCGTTCGACGCAATTTTTTTGCAATTGCATTCAAATAATATTTGAAAATGCTTACTGTACTTTCTGAAAATCGCAATTTTCTTATTTTATTTTTTTCATAGCATATAACTGTCATTTAAACAGTACTTATCAGTACTTTTTTCAATAACTTCTCGTAAACAACATGAAGAATTGTATTTTTTAATTCATAATTTTTTTTCAAATTTTCGAGCGGTCAACCATCCGAGTAGTGTTCGCAAGCAATACTCGCGCGACGCTCGAGTCATCCTCAACTTTTTTTAACTTCATGTCACTGTTATTAAACAGTGCAAATAGTGTTTTTTTTTATAAATTAACATAAATGATTTGAAATATCGACTTTTTTTATTAAACCCCCCCCATGGAATCGAGCGGTCATCCATCCGAATAGTGTCCTCGTGCAACACGATAAACTCGAGCGATACCAGAGTCATTATCAACTTTTTTTAATACCTTGATGCCATTGTTATTAAACAGTGAAAATAATGCATTTTTTCTTAAAATAATATAAACGATTTAAAATATTGACTTTCTTTATTAACCCCCCCCCCCCCCCCCCCCTGGAATCGAGCCGTCACCCATCCGAGCAGTGTCCGCATGCAATACTCTCACGACCCTCGAATCATCAACTTTTTTTTTAACTTCATGCCGCTGTTATTAAACAGTGTTAATAATGCTTTTTTTCTTAAAATCTAAACGATTTGAAATATTGAACTTTTTTATTGAATGAAATCGCAATATTTTTGTTCTAATTGCAATGAGCAATTCGAAAAGTTCAATTTCATTATATTGCGAAAATATCCAATCGGAAATAGCATTTGATTTTCATACAAATTGAAGAATGACCATTTTTCTCTAAATTGCAATGAAGATTTTTTCCCAAAATGTTTTTTTCAAAAACAGCAATAAATGATTTTAGAAGCTTCGTGAATCGTAATTGCAAAAAATTAATCGAAAATTGTATCTTCGTCCAGTCGCAATTCAAAATCATCGACTTTTTTTTTATTGCATTTAACGATTAATTCGAAAACTGATTGCAAACGAAATTTTTATCGTTCCTCCTTACATTGTGTGCCCTCACCAACACTACCTCGCTCTATTCATGTTTTCGCAAACGTTCGACGTTCCACACTCTCTCACACCAACGCACGCACACTATCGACCTCCTTCGCGCTTTACACGCACGCTCCCAAGCTGCTACGCTTGCACGCACACCACTACTCGCCGTGTAGTCCGTTTATTCGACACGTGCTATTGGCTGAACTTAATTAATTAATATCTAATCAGGGGGGCGTCGGAGGAAAAAATGGAAGAGGACTTTTCGGTCCAAAATCACCCCATCTACCCACCCCTCAGAGGTCGGTTGACCATTATGGGACAGGCTGTATAGATATATAGTGGTATTAAGGGTGGTTATAAAATGTAATACTTGGCTTCGCAATGCCTTAGGGTGATTATAAAATGTATTATGTGGCTTGCGGTGCCTTAGGGTGGTTTTAATATGTATTATATGGCATCACAGTGCCTTTAGGGTGGTTGTGATATAGGAATATGGCTTTACAGTGCCTTAGGGTGATTATAATATAATAATATGGTGCTCAGGTTCTCAAAAAATGTTTTGGCAGGCCTAAGATTATTTTATGGAGGCCCCTGGTGTCCCGGGGGGCCTTTACAACGTTAAAATCGAAAATTGTTATTTATCTCGGTTATCGTTAACAATATTGTTGTGTCCCGAGATTCCGTGATGAAGAATTTATCGCGAAAAAGGGATCAAGGTTCTGGGATTTTACCAAACGAGTGAAACTCCAACTCAATCTTTACCAAAAATAACTTAGATTTATTCGACTAGGTTTGTCTAAAATGATTAGTACAAGTTGGTTTTGCCTTAGGACCAAACTCGTCGACGCCCAAACCCGGACTGCCTGATCCTCGATGGATCTTTTGGCTGCTCCGGTGAATAATTTGTGTCGGCTTTTGCAATATTGGGTAATGCAATCACGCTGACAGTGTAATTGCCCAATATTGCCTACTTTATTTTAGCGATTCGTATTAGCCTTTTGCAATATTGAACAATGCAATGTAATTGCTCAATATTGCCTACTTATTTTGGCTACCTAAGGCAGTTGAACGGCCTCTGCAGTTGAACGGCCTGAACAGTTTATTAACCCTTGTGTGATGGAAGATTCCAGCACACAACATTCCTCCCCCCTGGGAAGAATAAATCTCTCCTGAGATTTACATTTTGACGGGTGTTTGGTCCTTCAGCTTACAATTTTGTTTGTTTGTTTACATGTTTGTTTTTTCGTTATTATATAATTCTGATATAATGTTTTTTTCTTTATTATATATTTCCCAAAGTTTCCCATTATGAGGTAAGTTATACGTCGTATAATTTCGATTAAATATGCTTTTATTTTTTACGTTGAATTCGTACGTTGTTTCTTTTGTATGAATTTCCCTTTAAGTATTGGTAGAGGTAGCTTGCGTTTTGATGACGCAGCTTCTCTGTCTTGAGCCATCCCGTTGGCGGTCGTTGGCTCGCTGTATATCGCGATTGCGGGTGGCTGTCTTTGCTTCCGCATGTACAAGTATATACAGGTCGCTCCGAGTATTATCGGTACAAGCGCGCCTAATGAACAACCACCAATCGCAAATTGATGAATCATTTCTGCATGTTTTGCGTTATTTACTTTTGTTTTTAATGTTTCCAGTCTTTCTCCTAATTTGTTTATTTCTGCTGGATCGGTAATTAATTTATGTGGTAATTCTGAAATCAATGAGGTGTGCTTCAATATTTGCGCATCCTCTTCCAAAAATGTTAAATTTATTTTAGGTATAAATTCTTGAAATATATCTTGGGTTGTTTCTCCCAGAGTTTCAAGTCTAAAACTAGGAGTGGTGACAGAACATTTTCCGTCCAAGGCCAGAGTCCCTACACCCTTAAGTGCTACGTACTCTACAGGTCGTTGACCGCAATGTATGAGTAGTGTTTCTGACTCTGGTGCTACGTATAGCCATCTCCCCCGGTGTTCGAGCGCGATTACGAGCGTGTTATTTATTACGGCAATTCTTCGTTTACAATTTTCGTATTTTATGTTATGCGTTAAATACATCCCTGTTTCACAGGCTGTGCACGTGTGTGCTGCGAGTGCGGCGTGTTTAGGTGCGCAATAAAAATGTGAATTGAGATGTTTACATGTTCCTAATTCGGTTTCTGTTATAGGAAGACATGATTTTCGCGTTTTTTCGACTATGACAAGAGTGTTTACTATTTCAATGAATTGATAGTTGCGTGCATCGATTTTTGCTGGTAAAGGGTATACTTTGTTTACGATGTATTCCTCGGGTCCCACGAGTGGTATTTTTACTACGAGGACGAGATCAGTGTTGCTGCAATAAGAGCCTACTTCGCTTACCTCTAATAATTTTGGCATTTCTTCGCGTTTTATTTTTGTTGGAAACATGAGGCCTCTCGGAAGATGTGTAACTGCGCTGTTTAAATATTCGGAGAGCTGTCGCGGGGATAATACACTCGGATTGACGAGTCCCTTTGACAGTTCCACGAGGAATTGTACTAATTGTCTGACATCGCCTAAAAGGGATTCGACTATTAGTCCCAAAGTTGTTAATTTCTCGTCTAATTGTTGACGTTCGTCGAGAGCATCTAAGCGTGCTGATAATCCTTGCTCCACCTTCGAGATGAGTTTGTTGAGCGTTTGTTGATTTGCCTCTAATCGTGATGTTGACTTGTTGAATAGGTGAATAGTTGCATCGAGGATTTGGATGTTTTGTTTCATCGCATCCTCTGCTGTTTCCTGTTTCGAAGTTATTTTATCGAGTCTCTCGTTTATTTTTGCAGCATCCTGAGCATCCATATTGCCCGTGATGACTTTGATAATTGACCCCAGGCCATTAATCAGTCCTCTACGATGACGTAGCGTTTTTGTGCCTGTAATATCGTACACGGCTTGTATCTCTTCGTTCACCTGATTGAGCATCCTTGTCGCACTGCTGGTGATCGAATTGCATAGCGCATCGTTTTTCTGCCGTCCTCGACAGAGTTCGTTTAACTTTATGAAAGTCTTTTTTATACTTTTTTCTTGTTCTTTCAAAGTGTTGAGATCTATTTTGATAACTAATTTCCAAATGTCATTTGTTATTGACAATGTTCCGATTTCCTCGTAATATAGTCCTGGAGAAACCGCAAATTTCTCGATGTTGTAGGGTTTTCCTTTTTTCTGCTCGCAATGGCTCGGCTGCCACAGTAAGGGCAGGTACCTGTTGACATATGTCTCAGGGTTAGCCTATTTCATCCCTAGTTTATTTTCGTGTATATAATTTTTATCTGTTGTGTTAAAATTTTATCGTTCTTAATTCTTTCGTTTTCGTTCGCGTTCGTGCAAACTTCTCGCTGAGTTTGCGGGATTGTCCCACTTTTCTGCAGTTTTAGGTCGGATTTCAATGTCCGATTCCTGGCTTCGTCGTCGTCGTTGCTAACGGCGATCAGTCTTGCTTGAGACGTCGAGGCATCTCGGTTTTTTCAAGAAAAAATTTTTTTGTAAGTATAAATTTTGTTTTGTGTTTGATGTAGTAAAAAGTTTTTTTTTTTTTTTTTTTGTAATAATTATTCGGCGTGTGTGTTATTTGTTTATTTATTTATTTATTTATTTTTCCTCTGTTTGTTTTTTTTCTTTCAGCTATAATATTATGGAACATTTATGGATGGAGAGGGATACGGTCGTGTTTGGCGACCCTACTCACGAGTTCGAGCTCGTGTTGGTAAGTTTTTTTTTTTTTTTTTTTTTGTTAAATTTTCATTCATTTGTTATATATGTTTATGTATGTTTTTTTTTTTTTTTTTTTTTTTTCCAGACGCCGCGCCTCCGTAAGCGGACCGCTTCGCCGTGGCCGACCGGCCAATGGAAGCGGCAGTTCGTGGCGCATGCCGTGGGTGTGCGGCGTCAACGTTGCCGATTTCGGGATGCCGTCGACCGGCTCTGGGGGGATGATCCCCAGTCCCGGGAGGAGCGGGACTGGGGCTGCGAGCAGGCCGACTTGTTCGGCCTGTGTCGCCTTTTCTATGATGACGTCCCCCCGGAGGAGTCGTTTCTTTTTGCCCGGGCCACCATGTGGTGGCTCCCGGCTTTGTTCCGGGGCACGGACGTTGCGGTGCCCTGGCTTTTTGGTTGATTATTATTTTATTTTATTTTATTTTATTATTATTATTATTATTTTTATTATTTTTTTTTGAGTATTTGTAACAATATATGAAAAACAAAAGGAATTGTGTGTTTAAAAGTTTTTTATTTTTTCCTTCCGTTTTTTTTTTTTTCCTTTTTCAGGGCGCGAGCGTTCGGCCGGCAGCCGTTATCTGCCGGTCACCGTTAATAGTATTCAATCTTTTATTTTATTTATATATATATATTGTGACGTGACATTTCGTCCCCCCCCCCGTCACCGGTACGAATGAGTGTCGACGAGAGGGTCGGATCGACGACCCTGGGACGACGCGCGGTCCCACCGTTGCGGGAAAAATGACGGCTGGGCAGGGAGTGAGCGAGGTGACGAAGGTGGTGGCGGTGGACGTGTGAGAGAGAGAGCGCGTGGGTATGTTGGCGAGAATCGCGAGGGGCGAGAGACGCGAGTTGAGAGCCATTACTTTATCTATTTTTGTTAATTGGGGGAATTTTATGTAGTATTGGGAGGCCACTGTGCCGCGGTCGGGATTCGACCATTGACCGGTCGGTTATGTGGGGGAAAGTAATAATAGGGAAAAGTCGTTATTCAAGCCCGTTTGAGGGAGTTTTTCGACGAGCCTCGCGTGGCAGCGTGCGGTCTCACCGTAGCCTACCACTCTGTATAATCGGGTGCCTTGTCTATCATCGGCGGCCTCAATGTACCTTGCCTTGCATGCAGGCGAGGTGCAGGAGAATATTTGGGGAGTCGTCGCCACGTCATGGAGGGTCCTGCGGGGCTTTGGGCGAGGTTTCGGCGCCTCGGGATTATCATCATTCCCAACGCCGCATTCCCGGACTCAAGGTCCGTTTAATAACGGCGCCCCTATCGTGGGATACGGGTGTTCCGGGGCGGTGTGGAGATATTTTGGTGGGCCCACCACCCTGGTCGAGGTCGCTCCTCGCAGGGTGAGGGAGGCCTCCACCCATCGTCCGGAATTACCGGCAGTATCCTCGGGGAGAGAGTTAACGGGACGGCACCATGGTGAGGCGCGAAACTCGCCCGACGTGGCGCGGCATATCGGAAAAATTACAGTAGCGATTGCCTTGCCAACGGACGGGGTCCGGGGGGCACGCTGTTTTCCCCAAAATTCGCGCGGGCACGGCCGAAAACGCGGTGCGCCGCTGGCCGGCGACAGGTGGTGGGGCGCGCTGGGGTCCGCGCGCTTGCTGCCGGCGAGTCGAACGGTAGTGAGTGTGCTTCGCTTCGATGGGGTAAGTCCTTTTTCTCTATTACGACGGCGGAAGGAGATTCGGGCCGAGATGCGAAGGGCCTTCGTATAATTAGGACTGATCGAGGGCTGGGTTCTTTTGGTTGCATCACGGGATGTATTAGTTTTTTTTGTTTAGTAACAGCCCCGATCAGTAATAAAACATCGAGTTGAAGCCTCGCGTCTCGTCCCTTATCCCTGGCCTATATAAACTGTCTTCCGGAGATTTGCCATGCCTTCTCGCGTACATTCAATTTATTGTGTGATGGTTTGAATCCCCGTGCCGTGGCACGGTGTGAGGTATACTATTTGATCGTGTGAAATGATTTTTATTAGTCGAAATAATGTGTGTGGGATCGCGAGAAATAAGTATTAATCGCGAAATATTCTGCTGTGTTAAATTTTTGGGGCTATTACAAAGGCCTCGTACTCGCTGCTCTCGCGCTCAGGGTCGCACTCGCTCGCGTCTTGTTGTTTGTCTGTCTCTCTCTCGCGTGCTTACGCCACGCGCCGGCTCGGTCCTCGGCGACGAACGCTATTGTTTGCCTTGCTTTTCTTCGTGCATATCGTCTCGTGCGTATTATTGGGGCCTCGCTATTATTTCGTCGGACACAGTATTGTAACATCGCGGTCGCCTTCGAATTTACGTACTAGATTTCCAAGCCTACTTCGAGTCGATTTGGGTGGCTTTATTATATTTCATTTCGTCACTTTCGGGGAGTCGCGTGCGTATCGTAGATAACTACCTTTATGGTTTTATTACCGTTTATTTAGCTAGGGCACTACCTTATTATTTTATTATCGTTTATTTAGCCAGGAAACTACCTTACCTCTTTCTATTATCATTTATTCAATTCAGTAAATGCCGTTACTATTTTATTATCGTTTATTTAGCTAGGGCACTACCTTATTATTTTATTATCGTTTATTTAGCTAGGGAACTACCTTACCTGTTTCGTTATCGTTTACTTAACTCGATAACTACTGTTATTATTTTATTATCGTTTATTTAGCTAGGGCACTACCTTATTATTTTATTATCGTTTATTTAGCCAGGAAACTACCTTACCTCTTCCTATTATCATTTATTTAATTCAGTAAATGCCGTTACTATTTTATTATCGTTTATTTAGCTAGGGCACTACCTTATTATTTTATTATCGTTTATTTAGCTAGGGAACTACCTTACCTGTTTCGTTATCGTTTACTTAACTCGATAACTACTGTTATTATTTTATTATCGTTTATTTAGCTAGGGCACTACCTTATTATTTTATTATCGTTTATTTAGCCAGAGAACTACCTTACCTCTTTCTATTATCATTTATTTAATTCAGTAAATGCCGTTACTATTTTATTATCGTTTATTTAGCTAGGGCACTACCTTATTATTTTATTATCGTTTATTTAGCTAGGGAACTACCTTACCTGTTTGGTTATCGTTTACTTAACTCGATAACTACTGTTATTATTTTATTATCGTTTATTTAGCTAGGGCACTACCTTATTATTTTATTATCGTTTATTTAGCTAGGGAACTACCTTACCTGTTTGGTTATCGTTTACTTAACTCGATAACTACTGTTATTATTTTATTATCGTTTCTTTAGCTAGGGCACTACCTTATTATTTTATTATCGTTTATTTAGCTAGGGAACTACCTTACCTGTTTCGTTATCGTTTACTTAACTCGATAACTACTGTTATTATTTTATTATCGTTTATTTAGCTAGGGCACTACCTTATTATTTTATTATCGTTTATTTAGCTAGGGAACTACCTTACCTGTTTGGTTATCGTTTACTTAACTCGATAACTACTGTTATTATTTTATTATCGTTTATTTAGCTAGGGCACTACCTTATTATTTTATTATCGTTTATTTAGCTAGGGAACTACCTTACCTGTTTCGTTATCGTTTACTTAACTCGATAACTACTGTTATTATTTTATTACCGTTTATTTAGCTAGGACACTACCTTACCTATTTTGTTATCAATTAGTTACCTGATAGGGAAAAATGCCTCGATTATTTCATAATCGTGCATTTAATCGAGGGGACTGATTTATTAGTCTCTTGATTAGTTACCTGTGAGGAACCGGTCTTTATTATGGTCTGTATTAGTTACCTGATAGGGAAAAATGCCTCGATTGTTTCATAATCGTGCATTTCATCGAGGGGATTCATTTATTAGTCTCTTGATTAGTTACCTGTGAGGAACCGGCCTTTATTATGGTCTGTATTAGTTACCTGATAGGGAAAAATGCCTCGATTATTTCATAATCGTGCATTTAATCGAGGGGACTGATTTATTAGTCTCTCGATTAGTTACCTGTGAGGAACCGGCCTTTATTATGATCTGTATTAGTTACCTGATAGGGAAAAATGCCTCGATTGTTTCATAATCGTGCATTTAATCGAGGGGATTCCTTTATTAGTCTCTTTATTAGTTACCTGCGGGGAAACGGCATTTATTACTAAATACCTTTTAGGTCAACGGCCTTGAGCATGTGTGGATTAGTGGCCCGATCGTAGAATTACGCCGATTCTCCCGCAATAATCTAGTTAGCGCAGGAAATATCCTTAGTACTTCGTAATCCGTTATTCGGTGTGTGAGGCGGCCTCAGGCATTCTGTTACTGGCGACCTCGATGTTACCTTCGTTATTACCTTGGGGCCCGCTATTTCGATGTTAGGCGCCCGAGTGAAGGAAAAGCCGATTAAACGAATTATCGCGAACATGGTGTTTCTTTTCTTTGCCCTGCCTGGTAATGTCGCCCGTCTCTATCCCATCACCCCGCCCCTCTACCGATGTATTCGAGTCGAGTTAGTCGGCATAGCCTCGGCCACGCCGATGATAAACCATCTCGGCGGGCGGGTTCGCCTTCGAGGAGGAAAATATGAAAGCCGGTTTGTCGGCGGTACCATGGTACCTGGCGCCCAACCTCCTCGGGGGTGAACCGGGCCCGCGCATCGGCCTCCAGGCCGAGAAGATTGTGCACGGGAGGAAAAATCCGTCACAAAAATGGCGCCCAACGTGGGGCCCACTGGGGTGAGACCGTGAGCGACAGAGTATAGCGTCGTTCGGTAGTAGGTAATTTTTTTTTGTAAGAGAGGAGACGAGGGCTATTATTTAGCCACCCGAGTTGCGATCCTGAGCGAGAGTAGGGGGATTAAAATATTTCGAATCGAAATGCGCGAGAGGGCAAAAGCGTTAACAACCAGGTGAGGATAATTCTCGGAATCGAGGATAGCCGGGATATAAACACGAATCCTGGGCAAAACAATCCTCGTCGCCGTGTAAGTAAAAGAAATAAGGAGAAGTGACGCCGGTTTGTATTTCGGTAATTTGACTATGGTGTATGTTTTTTTTTTCTGTGTGTGCCCGGTCACGAATTCACGTCTCTATTGTAACATGCCTACACGCTTTTATATGAGACTTTTGTATTATTATTACTGATATCAAGGTAACGTTTTCGAAGAAACGCTTTGTTTTCCATTTATATTATTCTCTGATTTCGGGGAATCGCTTGGTTTCTGTGCTGCTGTCACCCGAGAGAGGTCTCGATTTATGACCCTCGTCGACTATGTCTGTTTTCATTTGCCCCTGCCTTGTTTTTATACTTTAATTTGTTTACCGCGCGATATCGCTACCTCTGGGTTACGTATGATGGATTTATAGCTTTCGCGAAACCGAAATAAATAGCCGAGCTCGCGACCTGTACTGAGTCAAATAGTCTTTTTTTTCACAATACCTGGAACGCGGGACGACGGCCGTATTAAGCCCCGCCGCGTTGTTGATCGTTTTTGCGTATAATTCGCCGAATTTCGTGCCGTGCCTTGCCGGAGGGGGGAAAAGAGAGCCTTGAGAGTTAGGGTGAAGAAAGGGAACAAAAGAACGGGGAATAAAACCGGGGTGCAAGTCGAGGGAGAAACCATTTGATCAGACAATAAGCCGTCATTCGCATCAGTTCTGTTAATCACCTAGTACCTTTGAAAAGTGGTTGAGTGCTGTTCCAGCTATTAAAAATATCGAGTCACGGTCGTAGCCTTTACGGTTGCCTTCTCAATTTCCTTTTTTTTTGTTTTGGGCGTTTGCCAGTTGCCGCGTTTCGTCGCGTTGTCGTTGGGGTTTTCCGGTGTCGCGCTCCCGAGTTATGGTGAATCCCACCGCGGATTCTCCGCCTGCCGGGGATGGACGTGACCCCGTTACTACGAGCGGGCAAACCACCCACTCGTGGGGACGGGAGTCCGACGGGAGGACCGAAACGGCCCCATATCAACCCCCGGGGGGTTGGGATTCGGGCTGGGGAGCTTCCGAGTCTCACGTGTGGAGCCCGCCTGCGGGCCCTGCACCGGCCCCTCACACACATACGGTAGGGAGTGTGAGGGCTCCGGTCCCTTCCGCGATAGCGGCCCCCTCCGGGGTGGAGGACCCGCGGTTGCCGGAGCCTTCCTACGGGAACGGGGGCGTGCCGACGCGAGTTTTTCCTCGACCGTACCGGGCGAGTACGATGGAATGGGCGTCTGGTCCAGGTGTCCCCCATAGCACCGAAACACCGCCATTCTTTGCTCACGCGGAGCGGGCAGGAGCGCCGCCACCCCAGGTAAGTGAGCGACCCCATCATTCGCACTATCCGGGACCCGACCTTTCGGTGAACGAGCCCTCGGCGTCGCACCGTTTTAATGCCTCCGCGTCCTCGGTCTTGCACGTTATGCGCAAATGGAACATCTCGTTCTCGGGCCGGAAAGGGGAGGATATCGAGACCTTTTTGATTCGTATCTCGGAGGGCCGTGCCTTATTACCTGTATCGGATGGGGATTTAATCCGTTGTATACCTTTCTTCATGACTGGGGTCGCGCTACAGTGGTTCCGAAACGATCGGAGCCGCTGGACCTCTTGGCGGCAATTCGAGGCCGCTTGTCGCGCTCGATTCGGGGACCCCGATTATCAGCATGCGCTTCGTCAAGAAATCATGCGCCGCACTCAGGGGCTTGACGAACCGGTGGCCGATTATCTCACGTGTTTGCGAGGGTTGTTCGCGCGTTTAATTCCCGCCTGGGGGGAGTCCGAGCAAGTACAGTGTGCTCACCGTAATATGCTGCCTCGCTTACAAGTTACGATCTGTCGCGATGACCTATTCGATTTCGATTCGTTCGAGCACATTGCCGTGCGCGCGGAGAAGAGTTTCCTGTCGGCGCGCCTATATCAGGCCCCACCAACACCGGATCAATCGCTCTGCCCCGAACTTGCTTATCACGGTTCGCGTGCGCGCTCGGGACCCACCGCGCGTAATTTCTTGGCGGCCATCGATTCACCGATCGATGACTTCGCCTCCCCGCAGCAATACGGGGATAGTCTCGCGAATGGAATCCATCACCCGTCGGGGATCTCGACCGGGGAGGGGAACGCGACTCACGGTGGAGCGATCAACGCAGTTCAAAGCAACCGTAACGCCTACCGGAAACCTGCCTTACCTCCGAGGGACTCGGCTACCACCAATGTAACACCCCCATTAGCTGCCTCCAATCCATTTCGGGATCTCAACCCCTCCGAATTGCCTCCCCAACCGGAAGTCGGTCCTACGAGGGGCACGGAAAGGCCCGCGAGGGCACCGAATTGCTGGAATTGCCGTCAGCCGGGCCATCGTTTCAGCAACTGCGCGCAGCCCCGTACCTTGTTCTGTTATCGTTGCGGCCGAGCGGGGGTGCGAAAACCGGATTGTTCGTGTGCGGGAAACCGTTAAGCGCGGGTCCGAATCGGTCAATCGGTCAACCCGCGAGGCCATCGCCGCGACCTACCTTCCCTACTGCCTGGTCACCTGACCCGTTCGAGATGCCTCTTTGGCTCGGCAACGTTCAAACCGAGACCAGCGCTAACGCCTTTTTCGTCACGTTTGCTGTCCAGGGCTTCACCCTCCGCGCGTTAGTCGATTCAGGATCGAGCTGCACATTCCTGGGACACTCTGCCTTTTCGTACCTAGACCAATTTCGCGTTCCCCGACGACCGTGCCCGCCACGCGGGGTCGAGCTGGCTGGGGGCCAGAAGGCGACCGCTTATGAACGGGTCACGCTGCCGGTGACGCTCCATGCTCGTGCTTTCGACCTTAATGCCTATCTCTTGCCTGTACTGGTTTTGCCGTGTATCTTGGGGCTAGATTTCCTTCAAGCCGCCCAATGGGTGGTGGATTTCGCAGCCGCGAGCTGGTATACGCGATTCGAACCCGAGAGTCTCCATGCCTTCGAGATTTCTCCCGGTGGCAGTCGAGCCAGTCGATGCTGCGGATTACAAGACCTCGGCTCCGAGCAGGACCGAGCCTTGCAACAGCTAATCCTCCAAGAAATACCCCCACCACCGGGAAAGCCCGGGTGCACGACCCTCGCGGAACACCGCATCGATGTTGGCGGTCACCCCGCGATTAAACAACGTTATTACGCGGTATCGCCGGCTATCGAGAAGGCCATTCACGACGCGGTGAAGCAAATGCTCGACGAAGGGATTATCGAGCGCTCGAAAAGTGACTGGTCCAACCCGATCGTAATGGTGAAAAAGCCTAACGGAAAGCTCCGTTTCTGCCTTGACTTCCGGCGCGTGAATAGCGTAACGAAAAAGGACGCGTACCCGATTCCCCTCATGAACAGCATACTCGACCGGCTGCGCCGGGCGAATTACATCACGACCCTCGATCTCAGTCAGGCTTATTTTCAAATACCGCTCGAGGAAGGGAGTCGCGAGATAACCGCGTTTACCGTACCGGGGATGGGTCTGTTCCAATTTCGCCGCATGCCTTTCGGCCTCACCAACGCGCCCGCGACTTTTCAGCGCCTCTTAGACCGGTTACTCGGGCCCGAGATGCAGCCCTACGTTTACGTGTACCTCGACGATATTATTATAGTCACGCCCACCTTCGACGAGCACCTCGATTGGTTGCGACGCGTCTTGCAAACTATACGCAAGGCCGGGTTAACGATCAACGCCGAAAAGAGCGAGTTTTGTTGCAAGGAGGTGAAGTATTTAGGGTTTCTCGTTAATCGCCACGGTCTACAGGTGGATCCGGAGAAAACCGCGCCGGTGTTAGAATACCCCGCGCCGAGAAACCTAAAACAACTTCGTCGGTTCTTGGGAATGGCTTCCTGGTATCGCCGGTTTGTACCCTCGTTCGCGACGCACGCGAGCCCGCTTACCGCGCTTCTGAAGAAAAATGCCCCGTGGGCCTGGGGGGAAACTCAAGCCATTGCCTTCGACAAAATTCGCGAGTCACTCACTGCCTCACCTACCTTAATTTGCCCAAATTTTGAGCTGCCCTTCACCTTGCAAACGGACGCCAGTAGCGTGGGACTGGGGGCCGTACTAACTCAGATGGCCGAGGGGAACAAGCACGTCATTGCGTACGCCAGTCGCGCGCTCAACCCGGCCGAGAAAAACTATACCACGACCGAGCAAGAATGCCTCGCCGTGATCTGGGCCATTCGCAAATTCCGCTGCTACCTCGAAGGTTATCACTTCACCGTGATTACCGACCATGCTAGTCTTCGCTGGCTCCATAACCTCAAAAACCCCACCGGTAGGTTGGGTCGATGGGCATTAGAGCTACAGGAGTACGACTACGAGATTGTACATCGAAAAGGTGCCTTACATCACGTGCCGGATGCTCTCTCGCGTATCCCAGAAGCAACCTGTGCCTTAATCCTCCTAGCGAAGAATAGCTTAGACCGGTGGTATAATCGTAAATGGCGCGAGGTGACGCGAGATCCCGACCGGTGGCCAGACTGGAAAGTCGACGGGAACACCCTTTATTACCACCGTAGGCCCCAACTACCTGCCTTGGAAGTGGGAGATATGGATGCCTGGAAACTGGTGATCCCGTTAGAATCGCGAGCTCAAGCCTTGTTGGAATCCCATGGCTTGCCTCAATCCGGCCACATGGGGGTGGAGAAAACGTTTCGTCGTTTAGCGACGCGTTATTTTTGGCCGAACATGTTTCGCGACGTCGTTCGCTATGTTCGCAAATGCGAGGTGTGTCAGCGTTGTAAGGTGGAGCAGACCCGCCCAGCAGGGTTGATGGGAAAGCGAGTACTCGAACAACCGTGGGATATCGTGGCTGCCGACGTGATGGGCCCCCTGCCGACAAGTAAATCCGGTTTTGCCTATGTCTTGGTCATACAAGATCTGTTCACGAAATGGATCGAATGCGTACCTTTACGAAAAGCTACGGGGAAGAAGATTGTAGAAGCTCTGAGCGACTTAGTCATCTCGCGTTGGGGCGCGCCGCGAATATTATTGACAGATAACGGGACGGAATTTGTGAATCGCGATATGCAGGCTATAACCGACCGAATAGGGATACGTCACCATACGTTGGCGCCTTACCATCCGCAAGCCAATCCGGTCGAACGCGTCAACCGCGTGATAAAAACTATGATCGTTGCCTATTTGGGTCCGGACCATCGCGAATGGGACGCGCATTTGCCGGAGCTGCGTTTCGCGTATAACACTGCCTTCCACGGGGCGATACAATCGAGCCCAGCCTATTTAAATTTTGGCCGAGAGCCCCTGCCTACTGCCTTAGTTTCGTGTTCGGCCGGCGCCGAAATAGTCCCCAATACTCCGCGAGCATGGAAAACCCGCATGGAGCGTCTCACGGACTTGCGAGAGACCGTTAAAATCGCCCTTGAGGAGGCAAATCGCAAGCAGTCCCAATATTACAACCAGAAACATCGGGAGCGAGACTACAAGGTCGGCGAGCTCGTGCTAAAACGACAGAGAGTTCTGTCTTCGGCCGCGCAGCATATCGCTGCGAAGTTATGCACCAAGTTTCATGGGCCCTTTCGAATTATACGCTTAATCTCCCCGGTAGTCGTGGAGTTGGCCGACCTAAGCGGCTCGTGGACGGGGAAAGTCCACGTTAAAGATCTCAAATCATACGTAACCTGAGAGGGTGATAATAGTTTCTACCGTACCCACCGTAACCCGTTCTATCGCTTGGCTATGTTTTCAGAATTCTCTTTGTTACCTCGTTAGTTCCTGCCTTCTCTTGCCTTGCGCCTCACCCCACCTCTCCCGGCCGCTGCCTCGCGTTTTGGCAAATCCGGACCTTCACACGGCCCCCGTACCTACATACCCTACCTTACCTGGTCCCTCCGTTACGCGAGCCGGCACATAGCACCATGGACGAACCGTCGCCGAGTCGTTATTCCCCCGTTAGCGAGTTGGGAGACTGGGAGGATATCCTGGCGGACTCGCCGAGTACCGAGGAGGCGGGAGCTGTGGAGCGGGAGGGAGCGCGGTCCCCTTCAATCGTCGTAATCAGCGACCCGGAGGACTCCACGGAAGGCGACGATGAATTATATCGCCGATGGGCAAGTCCCGAACGCCGACCCTCGCGGCCACGCAGCCGGAGCCGAAGTCCACCACCCTGGGCGGAAAGGCTCGACGAGGCCCAGCATCATCAGCCGCCGTTCGAGGTCGACTCGAATCCCATCTGGGATCCCATCCGGTCCTACGCGCCCCTACTCGTCGCCGTGGATTTCTTAAAACCCGGTTTCTTCGCGGCTTGGGCGCGACAGGTTCGGGTCCTCACGCACCAGGAGGGCCGGGACTGCCCGATCTTTGCGGGGTTGGGCAAACCCAGCCGGAAAGCCACCACCGCGGAAGTGAGGGAGTTTCCGGTCACCCAGGATGGGGTCACACAAACCCCGCGCCCAGCCAGCACGCGAGATGCATCCACCCAATTGGGGGGCGCGACGGTCTCCGCGGCCACGCAAACCCCGAGCCGGGCCGTCACGCGAGAGGCGTCTACCCAGCTGGGGGGCGCGACGGTCTCCTCGACCACGCAGACTCCGAGCCCAGCCGTCGCTCGAGAAGCGTCCACCCAAGTGGAAGACGCGATGGTCTCCTCGACCACACCGACCACGAGCCGATCCGCTGCACGGAAGGGGGCCACTAAGAAGGGGAAGTCCACGGCCGCCAGGACAGCTCGGGCCTCGCCCCGGGGACCCCTAACCGGACCCCGCAAACCGCCGCAAACACACACCGGGCCGGCGGGGGGATCAACGGCCTGGAATTCCGGGTGGGTCGCCAAGGAAACGTCACCGGTCACCGTCACCGTCACGTCACCGGTCGACAGAAACCAGGGTAGCTGGTCGGACCCGTACGGGTCGGGGTACGGATCGACGCCCACGGGGACCACCCAGCCGGACCTCGCAGCATCACGTATAGGGGTCTGTTTTAACTGCGGGGACCCGAGCCACATTCGACAGGAGTGCCCGAAACCCCGACGGGTAGCGTGCTACCGGTGCGGGCGCGCCGGGGTGACGGTGCGGACCTGTCCGCAACACGGGACGGAGTATGCGATGGAGGGCCAGGCGGAGATCGCTAAAGCCTACCGGGAGGGAAAGCGTGCCGGGCGTTGAGCCGCAATCTCTCCAAGGGGGGTACGACCGGTAGCCGTAGTTAGCCCTGCGCGCTCAGGATGTCGCTTTTGCCCTTATGGCCGAGTTTTGTCGTTTTTGCCCTTATGGCCGAGTTTTGTCACTTTTGCCCTTATGGCCGAGTTTTGTCGCCTCTTGCCCTTAGGGCCGCTAGTTATCTCTTTTATTTTTTTTTACGGGTAAATGGCCCGGAGCGCGACCGCTGCCTACTCAGGTCTGAGTGCCTCTGTTATGTGCCTCGCCTTCGACCGCGTGTGTCGAGCCACTACCTTACCTTCGCCGTTATTGGACCTCAACTTCCTTTACTGGTCTTCAAGTATTGTTTCTTTTCGTTCTCCTATTGTGCCACTATTATTTGAAAGGGCGATAAGTGCTCGCCCCACAATAAATAATCTGCCAAGTGCTTTGATTAACCATGCGTCACCATTAATACCAAATTCCCTCACTCCCGATTCTATGTGGTTATGGTGTATTTGACCCCGGGGCCGGTGTAGGTCTGGTCGGGCCCTTTGTCCTATGGAGATGGAAAGCTGCTATAGATCAATAATCTCGCCGATTACTTACTATAGAAGGCTGGCCCGGAGAAGGGACGTCGTCGTCGGGATCGCAGCAGGGGAACCCCTGGGGAACGGAAGGTGGAGCGCGCGTCGTGAGGTCTGGCGAGCACCGGCTAACATCTTTGGGAGGGGGCTTTGTGACGTGACATTTCGTCCCCCCCCGTCACCGGTACGAATGAGTGTCGACGAGAGGGTCGGATCGACGACCCTGGGACGACGCGCGGTCCCACCGTTGCGGGAAAAATGACGGCTGGGCAGGGAGTGAGCGAGGTGACGAAGGTGGTGGCGGTGGACGTGTGAGAGAGAGAGCGCGTGGGTATGTTGGCGAGAATCGCGAGGGGCGAGAGACGCGAGTTGAGAGCCATTACTTTATCTATTTTTGTTAATTGGGGGAATTTTATGTAGTATTGGGAGGCCACTGTGCCGCGGTCGGGATTCGACCATTGACCGGTCGGTTATGTGGGGGAAAGTAATAATAGGGAAAAGTCGTTATTCAAGCCCGTTTGAGGGAGTTTTTCGACGAGCCTCGCGTGGCAGCGTGCGGTCTCACCGTAGCCTACCACTCTGTATAATCGGGTGCCTTGTCTATCATCGGCGGCCTCAATGTACCTTGCCTTGCATGCAGGCGAGGTGCAGGAGAATATTTGGGGAGTCGTCGCCACGTCATGGAGGGTCCTGCGGGGCTTTGGGCGAGGTTTCGGCGCCTCGGGATTATCATCATTCGCAACGCCGCATTCCCGGACTCAAGGTCCGTTTAATAACGGCGCCCCTATCGTGGGATACGGGTGTTCCGGGGCGGTGTGGAGATATTTTGGTGGGCCCACCACCCTGGTCGAGGTCGCTCCTCGCAGGGTGAGGGAGGCCTCCACCCATCGTCCGGAATTACCGGCAGTATCCTCGGGGAGAGAGTTAACGGGACGGCACCATGGTGAGGCGCGAAACTCGCCCGACGTGGCGCGGCATATCGGAAAAATTACAGTAGCGATTGCCTTGCCAACGGACGGGGTCCGGGGGGCACGCTGTTTTCCCCAAAATTCGCGCGGGCACGGCCGAAAACGCGGTGCGCCGCTGGCCGGCGACAGGTGGTGGGGCGCGCTGGGGTCCGCGCGCTTGCTGCCGGCGAGTCGAACGGTAGTGAGTGTGCTTCGCTTCGATGGGGTAAGTCCTTTTTCTCTATTACGACGGCGGAAGGAGATTCGGGCCGAGATGCGAAGGGCCTTCGTATAATTAGGACTGATCGAGGGCTGGGTTCTTTTGGTTGCATCACGGGATGTATTAGTTTTTTTTGTTTAGTAACAGCCCCGATCAGTAATAAAACATCGAGTTGAAGCCTCGCGTCTCGTCCCTTATCCCTGGCCTATATAAACTGTCTTCCGGAGATTTGCCATGCCTTCTCGCGTACATTCAATTTATTGTGTGATGGTTTGAATCCCCGTGCCGTGGCACGGTGTGAGGTATACTATTTGATCGTGTGAAATGATTTTTATTAGTCGAAATAATGTGTGTGGGATCGCGAGAAATAAGTATTAATCGCGAAATATTCTGCTGTGTTAAATTTTTGGGGCTATTACAAAGGCCTCGTACTCGCTGCTCTCGCGCTCAGGGTCGCACTCGCTCGCGTCTTGTTGTTTGTCTGTCTCTCTCTTGCGTGCTTACGCCACGCGCCGGCTCGGTCCTCGGCGACGAACGCTATTGTTTGCCTTGCTTTTCTTCGTGCATATCGTCTCGTGCGTATTATTGGGGCCTCGCTATTATTTCGTCGGACACAGTATTGTAACATCGCGGTCGCCTTCGAATTTACGTACTAGATTTCCAAGCCTACTTCGAGTCGATTTGGGTGGCTTTATTATATTTCATTTCGTCACTTTCGGGGAGTCGCGTGCGTATCGTAGATAACTACCTTTATGGTTTTATTACCGTTTATTTAGCTAGGGCACTACCTTATTATTTTATTATCATTTATTTAGCCAGGAAACTACCTTACCTCTTTCTATTATCATTTATTCAATTCAGTAAATGCCGTTACTATTTTATTATCGTTTATTTAGCTAGGGCACTACCTTATTATTTTATTATCGTTTATTTAGCTAGGGAACTACCTTACCTGTTTCGTTATCGTTTACTTAACTCGATAACTACTGTTATTATTTTATTATCGTTTATTTAGCCAGGAAACTACCTTACCTCTTCCTATTATCATTTATTTAATTCAGTAAATGCCGTTACTATTTTATTATCGTTTATTTAGCTAGGGCACTACCTTATTATTTTATTATCGTTTATTTAGCTAGGGAACTACCTTACCTGTTTCGTTATCGTTTACTTAACTCGATAACTACTGTTATTATTTTATTATCGTTTATTTAGCTAGGGCACTACCTTATTATTTTATTATCGTTTATTTAGCCAGAGAACTACCTTACCTCTTTCTATTATCATTTATTTAATTCAGTAAATGCCGTTACTATTTTATTATCGTTTATTTAGCTAGGGCACTACCTTATTATTTTATTATCGTTTATTTAGCTAGGGAACTACCTTACCTGTTTCGTTATCGTTTACTTAACTCGATAACTACTGTTATTATTTTATTACCGTTTATTTAGCTAGGACACTACCTTACCTATTTTGTTATCAATTAGTTACCTGATAGGGAAAAATGCCTCGATTATTTCATAATCGTGCATTTAATCGAGGGGACTGATTTATTAGTCTCTTGATTAGTTACCTGTGAGGAACCGGCCTTTATTATGGTCTGTATTAGTTACCTGATAGGGAAAAATGCCTCGATTGTTTCATAATCGTGCATTTAATCGAGGGGATTCATTTATTAGTCTCTTGATTAGTTACCTGTGAGGAACCGGCCTTTATTATGGTCTGTATTAGTTACCTGATAGGGAAAAATGCCTCGATTATTTCATAATCGTGCATTTAATCGAGGGGACTGATTTATTAGTCTCTCGGTTAGTTACCTGTGAGGAACCGGCCTTTATTATGGTCTGTATTAGTTACCTGATAGGGAAAAATGCCTCGATTGTTTCATAATCGTGCATTTAATCGAGGGGATTCCTTTATTAGTCTCTTTATTAGTTACCTGCGGGGAAACGGCATTTATTACTAAATACCTTTTAGGTCAACGGCCTTCAGCATGTGTGGATTAGTGGCCCGATCGTAGAATTACGCCGATTCTCCCGCAATAATCTAGTTAGCGCAGGAAATATCCTTAGTACTTCGTAATCCGTTATTCGGTGTGTGAGGCGGCCTCAGGCATTCTGTTACTGGCGACCTCGATGTTACCTTCGTTATTACCTTGGGGCCCGCTATTTCGATGTTAGGCGCCCGAGTGAAGGAAAAGTCGATTAAACGAATTATCGCGAACATGGTGTTTCTTTTCTTTGCCCTGCCTGGTAATGTCGCCCGTCTCTATCCCATCACCCCGCCCCTCTACCGATGTATTCGAGTCGAGTTAGTCGGCATAGCCTCGGCCACGCCGATGATAAACCATCTCGGCGGGCGGGTTCGCCTTCGAGGAGGAAAATATGAAAGCCGGTTTGTCGGTGGTACCATGGTACCCGGCGCCCAACCTCCTCGGGGGTGAACCGGGCCCGCGCATCTGCCTCCAGGCCGAGAAGATTGTGCACGGGAGGAAAAATCCGTCACAATATATATATAATTTTTTTTTTTTTTTTTTTTTTTTTTTTGATATATTCATGATTTTGATTTATGCATTTGACTTTGATATATTCATTTTTATATTTCTATTTTCTTATTTGTATTGTCGTCTCTTCTCTGTTGCACTTTTCCTTTTCGCTCTACGTTATCCTCAGTTTCTTTTAGTGGGTAATGTAGGGTTTGATCCTATTTGCATGTACCCGTGTGTTTTTCCTTCCTCGTCCGATAATATAGGTTTCCTTCTCTTCCTTGCTTTTGATCGTATAAGGCCCCACCCACTTGGGTGTGAGTTTGGCCGATCGTCCCCTCCTTAATGTTTCGTCTTGGAGAAGGACTCTATCGCCTGGACGGTATTCTTTCGCCGTCGTCTTGCGATCGTATTGTTCTTTCGCTCTGTCTTTTGCCCCTTCCACTCGCTCGCGGGCTCGTTGCCATACTGCCCGCAGGCGTTCCCTTAACTCTGCCGCATAATACTCATGCGAATATGTCAATCGCGGGGCCTGTTTTAGAGCCGTTGGTAGCTCCGCCTTCTCCCCGAAGATCATTTCATGCGGTGTGATTTTTGTCACTGTGTGGGGCGTGGTGTTATACGTGAACATCGCATATGGTAACCACTCATCCCAATCCTTTTGATCCTCTCTGATGAAATTTTTCAGATATTCGGCGAGAGTTCTGTGTGATCTCTCTAATGCTCCGTTTGATTGAGGATGATACGCTGTAGTTTGAATTTTTTCTATGCGAAATAACTCGCATACTCCTTTAAAAGTTGCACTCAGAAAATTTGTGCCTTGGTCCGAAAGGATTACTGATGGTGCGCCAAATTTGCATATTATTTCAGTCGCAAGGGCCTTCGCTACCGTATTTGCTTCTTGATTTGGCAAAGGTATAGCGAGGCTGTATTTTGATAATAAATCCTGGAAGGTAAGTATGTATTTATTTCCATTATCGGTTATCGGTAGAGGTCCTACTATATCGACAGCACATTTTTCAAATGCATGTGTTGGTGTGTCTGTCTTAACCATCGGGGCCTTTGCGTTTTTCCCCGCTTTATTTTTCTGGCATTTGTCACAACGCCGTATGTGGGCGGTGACGTCCTCCTTCATTCCTGGCCACTCATATTTTTCTTTCAGCCGATGCATCGTTCGTACAATGCCCTGGTGTCCACCTAAGGGGGCATCATGATATTCGTGCATAAGCTCGGCGCGTTCGAGATTCTCGAGACATGTTGCGCCTATGCTGCAGCCATCTGCCTCGCTCTCATGGCAGGCATTGCCGTTCGGCTCGCGCGTAGCGTGGAGATTCTCCCCCGGCGCCGCGCTTCCCCAGGCCGCTTCTGTGGCCCGAGGGGCCTCGCTGGCCGCGCGAGAGCGTTCTCTCTGTCCTTTTTCCTCCTGTGGTTTTTGTATGCTGTCTTTTTCTTCTGTTTCTTTCTCGCGCGCTCTCGCTCGCGTCAGTGCATAAATGCGACTCAAAGCATCTGCGTTGGTATTCATTTTTCCTGCTTTATATTGTATGTCGTAATCGTATTCTTCCAACTTTATTCTCCACCTCATTAACCTCGATCCTGGGTCCTTGACCCCAAATAACCAGGTTAACGGTTTATGATCGGTTACGATGATGAATTTTGTTCCATATATATATGGTCGAAATTGGTTAACTGCCCATACAATGGCTAATAATTCCTTTTCTGTGGTTGAATAATTTATCTCAGCTTTGTTTAGTGTTCTGCTTGCGTAACAGATTGGTAAATCTTCTCCGATTTTCCCTTGTGACAATATCGCGCCAATTGCTTTATCTGAAGCGTCTGTTGTCACGATAAACGTTTTAGTAAAATCTGGATATTGAAGTATGGGTGCTGTAATTAGTGTTTCCTTCAATCGCTCAAATGCGAGATCGCATTGCTTGGTCCATTCGAATTTGATGTCCTTTTTTGTGCAATCTGTCAAAGGTCTTGCTATTTTTGCAAAATCTTTGATAAATCGACGGTAATATCCTGCCAATCTTAGGAATGACTGAATATCTTTTACCTTTTTTGGCACGGGAAAATTTTTTACGGCTGATATTTTGTTTTCATCCGGTTTTACTCCCACTTCGGTTATAATATGACCGAGATACTGCGTTTCTTTACGCATAAATTTGCATTTTCGCGGCTGGATTCGAAGGTTAGCTGATCTTAATTTTGTCAGTACTTCTTTCAGACGTTCGTTGTGCTCGGTGAGCGATGCTCCGTATATAACGATGTCGTCGAGATATACGTAACACCTAATGCCTTGTATTCCTGTTAATACTGCATCCATTAGTCGTTGAAACGTTGGAGGCGCATTTTTTAATCCAAATGGCATTCGGTTATACTCGTAATGACCCATTGGTGTGGAAAAAGCAGTTTTCGCCTTATCCTCCTCTGCCATCGGGATTTGATGAAATCCTGAGGCGAGGTCCAAGGTTGTAAAGTATTTGGTTTTTCCCAACTGGTCCAATATCTCGTTGATATTAGGCAGTGGATAAGAGTCGCCTTCGGTCGCTAGATTTAATTTGCGAAAATCGACAACGACTCTTTTCCGAATTGTGCTGTCGGAATCTGCCTTTTTTGGCACGACGAGCAACGGAGCGTTCCATTGGCTCGCGCTGGGACGGATAATTCCATCCTCTAACATTTGTTGCGCTTGTTTTTGAACCTCTTTCCGGTGGTCCTCCGGTAACCTGTACGGACGCACCTTGATCGGCTTGGTTCCCGTTTTTAAGGAGATCCGATGCTCGACTGCGTCGGTACAACCCAGTTTTTCGCCTTCTAGGTGGAAGACGTCGGGGAATTCCTCGCAAATTTCGCGGAGACTTTTTTTCTCTTCCGGATTTAAATGCGAGTCCCCTCTGACCTCCAGTCAGATTTTCTCCAAACGTTCTTTTTCGACTTCGCGTGAGATTTTGAAAATCTCTTTTTGCGTGCTTTTCTCATTCGACTTAACCTCGTATAAGTCGAGCTTTTCTAACTCGATCGTAGGTCGCGTAATGACTTGCGCCTCGCCGAGCGTATTTACAATCATTATTGGGCAGGTGTGTGCCTCGATTGATACGACTCCTTCTCCGATTATTATTCCGGGCTGGATTTCTTGTTTTTCTATATATCCGGTGCCTTCTCCCGGCGTTCTTGCCCATAGTAAGAATTCGGATCGTGAAGGTAATTCGACTTGCCTTGCACCATGTACGAAAGGCAATTTTTTCCCACAAATTTCGAATACTTTGCCACCCAGTATGTTGGCTTTGTGTTTCACTATGAAATCCATTCCTAGCAGTCCATCTACTCCTAAAGGTACGTCTTTGTTGACCACATGGAATTCGTGTGTTAGGAGGGCTGCTGGAGTTTTTATCTGCAGTTCCGCTTTGCATAACGTGCGTAACGGCGCTCCTCCTACTCCGAGGAGTTCTATTACTTCATCCTCGATCGGAGTGTCGTCGCGTAGTTCGCTGACCCGTACGATGCTGCATTGTGCCCCAGTGTCGCAGCGTAAAGTGAGCAGGCCCGCGCGCGCTTGAGCCGTCTGCAGATGTAGGTCACTGGCGTGAACGGCTGGGCCAGGAGTGCTGACTTGGCAGATTCTTGCCGGTGCATTCACACTCCGTGCTTCCGTTTTGCCATACAGTAGGTCCCCAATTGTTTTACGTCGTGAGGAATCCTGTATTTTTTCGACGGTTTCCCGAGGCCCTTTGACCTCGGCCGTGGTAAGCATTCCCACCGCGAGAGAACTAATGGTTCGTTTGGTTGCGGAATTTGTGCCCTTGTCTTGCGAAGGTCTCTGGCTGGTTCGACCAGCTTGACTCGACTGTTGTTGCCCTTGTGGGGGCTCGTATTGCTCCCTTTGTCGTTTTCGACAATCCTTGAATCGGTGTCCTTTCTTTTTGCAGTAATTGCACGTGATATCCGTTTGATAGACGGTTCTAGTCTGTGCGGGTAGACTTTGTCGTCCGTGCGCTGACGTATGCCCTTGTTGTGCGTGTGAGGGCTGATATCCTCCCCACGATTTCCTTCCTTCAAAGGTTCCTTGACTACGCTGGCTGTGTTGATAACTGTGATTAAGGTGTGTTTTGTGTCCCCCGCCATGTAAAAATTTTCTGGCGATGGTCTGTGTGCCTTCGACTCCCTTTTCCTCTTCTACGGCTCCTCTTACGGCGTCGTAGAGATTCGTGTATCCACGCGACCTTACTAGCAATTGGTACTCTTTACGTAGACCTCGTTCGAAATTATTTAGAGTGAATTGTCGCAGTAATTGCTCGACTGCTGCTTTGCCGGTCATTCGATCGTCGACTTCCGCGGTACAGCTCGCAATTAACTCCATCATAATTGTTTCTATACGTTGTGCATAGGTTTGCACTGTTTCGTCGCTTTTTTTACGGCAAGTGTGTAATTCTACTTGTAAGGCTGGTATTGTGCGTTGTTTTTCGAATAAAACTCGCAATTCACGTTTTAAGTCGTCTATTGAGTCTATCGCTCTGTGTCGCAAGGCTGCTGCTGCGCGACCTTTTAGTTTTAATTTTTGTATCGCGACGAGTAGTTCCTGTTGATCCTCGGGATCTACCGCCGCAGCGGCGTACTCGATTGACTCTATGAAATCGACTACAAGCTCCGGTGCTGAAGCATCGAAGACAGGAAGACTGTCTCTCGCGTCCTTCATGGACATTCGTGCCCTTTCGCGCGGCATTCTGTTCCTATCAATGTTCAATAAGGAGAACTCGTTCGGATCTATTTCTCGCGCACGCTCGGTTTCTACCGGATCGAAAGATTCGTCTTCGTCCGAGTGAGATTCGTGCGGACTGGAAAAACGTACTCGCTTCGGAAATTTGAGTTTCGCGAGAGTTTCCGGTGATAAATACAAACTTTCCGCGCTGCTAGTTTCGCGTCTGCGTTTTTTTGGTTGCTCTTCGTCGTCTGAGAGGTCGTATTCTACCCGTGACTCGAAAAATGAATCTAAGGACCGCGATAAATGACGGTTACCTCGCAAACATAAACGGTTATACCGTTCGTCGTCCGACATAAACGAATTCTCTGGCTTTGGAGGGTTTTAACAAGAAAAATGTTCTGTCACTTACAGAAAGATGATCGCAAGTTGCATGTTGTTTTACAGTTGAATTTCGCTCAGAATCTCGTTCTCTCTGGAGGTGAGTCCTTGACAGCTGGGCCTTCCGTTGATCCTCGGGATCCTCGGGTTGTCTACTTGGTGCGACTCGGTCGCAATCGGTGCACGCCTCACGTACGGCGACTCGGTCACTCACTACGCGTTCTCGGGTGCCCGATTGTTTTGTTAATTTCGGCGAGATTGAGCTGTGGCAATCCCACCGCTGCCACCAATGTTGTGTCCCGAGATTCCGTGATAAAGAATTTATCGCGAAAAAGGGATCAAGGTTCTGGGATTTTACCAAACGAGTGAAACTCCAACTCAATCTGTACCAAAAATAACTTAGATTAATTCGACTAGGTTGGTCTAAAATGATTAGTACAAGTTGGTTTTGCCTTAGGACCAAACTCGTCGACGCCCAAACCCGGACTGCCTTATCCTCGATGGATCTTTTGGCTGCTCCGGTGAATAATTTGTGTCGGCTTTTGCAATATTGGGTAATGCAATCACGCTGACAGTGTAATTGCCCAATATTGCCTACTTTATTTTAGCGATTCGTATTAGCCTTTTGCAATATTGAACAATGCAATGTAATTGCTCAATATTGCCTACTTATTTTGGCTACCTAAGGCAGTTGAACGGCCTCTGCAGTTGAACGGCCTGAACAGTTTATTAACCCTTGTGTGATGGAAGATTCCAGCACACAACAATATCGGGAATGTTGCAAACCATAACGTCTCAACTTTTTATGCCCTTTCGTTAGACAGGTCATACTATGGGGCTATCCTTATTATTAACGAAGTATAATCAAACAAAGTAAAATTTTGAAGAAATCTGGAAAGCTGATATCTCGCTTGTTTGCAGAGCTACAGAAAAAAGTTATATATCTTTTTGACTTGGTTTTTGACGCTTGATTTTTTGGTAATTTTTCCAAACCTGTAGCATTGTTATTAACAATGTTATGTTGTAAATTTACGGATTATTATGCTTTTTACCGATATTTTTTGATAATAATAATATATGCTTGAGAAATCGAGCGATTTTGGATCCTTAGGGGGTCCCTTAGACCTAAGGGTGTTGGAAAAAATTATGTGAAAAAATAAAAATAAGTAAAAAAAAAAAATTTTTTTTAATTATACAGCCCATGCCGAGTTGTTATTATGTACAGGTGGAGTGCTCAGGACGTAACACGTGCCTTCATGAAGTGTCCGGAAGTGCGCATCCGAAATGATTAAGCTTGTTAACCGTGAAGTTCGAGGCAAGATCGGTGGGTGTTTTGCCTCAGGTGGAAGAAGCGAATGCCTGAGCCGCCCGCCAACTCGAAGCGTCCCGTTTTGATCGATGAAGGGCGTAAGCGCAGCCAGCGCATGGCCCCTTTGAAGCGATGCCCCTGTCGAAAGTAGTTTGAACTCCGTCGAAAAGTACATCCGTTGAACGTGGCGTACCCAGAAAATTCTTGCTTCCTCCAGGTCTCCAGGTGTGAGTGGAGTTGCAAGCGAAGTTGAAGCATGCCGTTTGAATGTGCGACAGTTCGTTGGCACACTGCGGTGATCCGGAGAAGCCGTGTCAAGGAAGAGTACCGGTCCAAGAGATCCCAAGTATGGAGACTGGCGTCTGAAGTAGCAATGAATGCAAGACCTGGTCGTTGCTCGAGGTCGCAGTCGATTGACGCGTCCGCTGAGGAAGTTGGCCACGCTTGGCGTTCGAGTGAAAGCCACCGTGGCCCTTGCCACCATAGAGAGTGCGCTGAAAGTTGGCGATGAGTTAACCCACGAGACGCACAGTCCGCCGGGTTCTCTTTCCCTGAAATAAACCGCCAGCTTGTATGAAAAGTAAGTTTTTGTATGGAAGAGACCCGATTTTTGACGAAGTCCTTCCATCTGGCCGGATTCGACGTTATCCAAGCCAGTGTAACCGAAGAGTCCGTCCAGAGCGTCACTGGAACGTGGGATAAGTCGAGCGCCCTCTGAACGTAAGAAGCCAACCGTGACAGAAGAAACGCGGCCGTTAGCTCCAGCCGCGGAATTGTCAGTCGCTTTAGAGGTGCTACCTTCGTCTTCGAGCACACGAGGGTAACGGTTGTTGACCCGTCGAAGGACACACAGCAAAGGTAGACCGCGGCTGACATTGCGAGTTGTGAAGCGTCCGAAAACCCATGAAGTTCTACCGCTGAAGAAGGTGAAAGATGAAGCCACCGAGGAAGAGAGATGAGATTAAGCTCGCTCAAGCTCTCTCGGAAGTGGAGCCATTTCTCTTGAAACCGAACTGGAAGGTTATCATCCCACTGAAGTTTTGCCAACCACAGTTCTTGCAAGAAGACTTTCGCTGTGATGATGACTGGTGAAATGAAGCCCAACGGATCGAACAATGAAGCCGTTTCCGAGAGAACTGTTCTGTTCGTTATTACCGTAGTGAAGGAATGCGAAGACTGAACTTGAAGTTGTCCTCGGTCGAATTCCACACGAGACTGAGGAGTTTGATATTGGGATCTTCCGATTGAATAATAACCGCATTCGGGTTAGTTTCGGAAGTGACGCCGTGAAGAGATTTCATTGCATTGGCCGACCATTTTTGAAGTGGAAAACATCCACGCTGGCAGATTCCCTGATGTTGAAGCGCCATTGTTTGAAGCTCTTGAACTGTGTAGGCGCCGCCGAAGATGTCGTCTACGTATCTGCCTTTCGTCATAGGTGCAATGGCCAATGGAAAATCGTGCCCTTCATCCTCGACTAGCTGTAGCATAACCCGATTAGCGAGGAAGGGAGCACAACCGAGGCCGTATGTGACGGTGGTCAGATGGTGTGGAGCGAGTCGATTTTGAGAATCGACCCAAAGAATTTGCTAAAGATCCCAGTCATCCTGATGTATCACAATTTGCCGAAACATTGTTGTGACGTCCGTGGCGAAGATGAAGCGATGCTGTCTGATCCACAAGAGGACGTCTGAAGTGTCCTGCTGAAGCTTGGCCCCGGTGTGTAGAATATCGTTAATCGACACACCATTTGTCGTTTTGAAGGATCCGTTGAATACGACGCGAAGTTTCGTCGTAGTGCTATGGGCGCGAAAGACCCCGTGATGTGGAAGAAAATACCGTGGTTGAGAAGAAGCTGCCAGTGGAGCACGGGCCATGTGCGACAAAGCTTCGTACTCTCGTAGAAACCCGTTGTATAGGTCCCGATACTCTTGATTGGTCGAAAGCCGCCGTTGAAGTTGAAGTAGGCACCGTTTAGCACCAGCGTACGAATCCCCGAGAGACGAAGGTGAAGCCTTGAAGGGAAGCCGTACGACGTATCGGCCAATTTCGTCTCTCGAATGATTCTCTCTGAAATGTTGCTCGCAAGAGGCCTCCTCCGGCTCGGGTGTAGGGGCCAAGACCGAGGGAATTTCCTTCTGCTCCCAAAACTTCGAGAGCAATGAAGCGACCTCGTCTTCTGTAGAAGTGTGCTGAATTCGAACCGAGCTTGAAGTTGAAGCGGTGACAGGACCGAGAATAATCCATCCGAACAGCGTTCTTTGAGCGATTGGATCCGTGGCGCGACCCTTAATGACGTCTGACTCGACCAGAAGACCGTAAGAATCAGCTCCAATTATGACATCAATCGGCCCCGGTCTCAGAAAGTCAGGATCGGTCAGGATCAGAAGTCAGGATCTTCAGAAGAAGTCCTTGAAGATGTTCCCATCGTCCCGAAGACCAGAATGAAGGCAGTGTCGAAGTTGGAACGTTTAGGATGAACGCTGTCACCGTGAAAGTTGCCGTCGGATCGTGAACCGACGAGAGTGAGACGGTAGTCGCTCCCCGCGTTCGTCCCGCAGAGCGACTGCCGATTCCGACGATATTGATTGAAGCGGCCATTCTTTTGAGTCGTAGAAGTTGCACCGTACGCTTAGAAATGAACGAAAGCTCAGCACCAGGGTCGATAAGAAGGCGAACTCGATGCGAAGTGTCAGGAGACGAGGTTAGAATTGCTTGACTCGTTGCAAGCAGGACTGAGGGTCGAAGAAACACTTTTGTTGAAGTATCCGTATCTGAAGGAGCGTGAAGAGTTCCCGTTGAAGCGTCGAAACTGTCCGAACCGACCGAAGTGAAGAGGTGAACCAGATTTTCTAGCGAGCTGACAGCCGCGTCGCAGTACTGACTGTTGACAAGTCAAGCCTTTGGCTCATTCGGCGACGAAGTGGCCACGGGCTGCGATGTCGATGGTCGGTTTTGCGAAGTGCCCTGTGAAGTGAAAGGTCGATCCTGTGAAGTGGCCGCGGTTGAACTCGATGGAACATGAATGAGTGTATGTTGTTTCCCATTACACTCGAAGCACCGGCCAGTAACTCGACAGTTAACGGCGGAATGTGGACCCAGACAGTTAAAGCAGAGCCTTCTCTGCTCGGCGATAACTCGTCGCTCTGCAGGGGTCTTCCGTTTGCAGAGATCACAGCGAGTTATGAAGTGAGACCCGAAACAAAAATGGCAGCATTGAGTCGCTGAACCACCGGGATGAAGAGGCTCCGTTGACGCGACGGCGGCCGCCATGTCGATGGTCCACGTGCCGCCATCATTTTTGAGAAACGGTGGAGAGGAATGCGCTGGCATGGCCTTGGCGGCAGGCGATGCACGCGAGGACCTCGTTGTGTTGGTCCTTGGGATCGTCGCTGAAGTGGGCCGAGTGGGGGGACCCGAAGTGGCTCCATCCATGCTTTCAAGCGTTCGCGCTCGCGTGGTGAGGAATTCCCGAAGTTGAGGAAGTGTCGCCGGCGTTGTTGAAGAGCCCTGCTTCAGCTCCCATTGCTGTCGGAGATGATGATCGAGGCGGGAGACGATGAAGTGACCCAGAATAATTTCACACTCGTCCACAGGCATCTCAAGGGCTCTCAACGCGTTCAAAATTTCACTCGTTGTGTTGATGAGCGCGTTGAGCGACTTGTATGACCTTGGCGAGATTGAAGGCATACTGAAGAAGCGATCCAGTTGCGAAGTGACCAATAACCGCTTGTTTTCGTATCGAGCGACGAGAAGATCTCACGCGGTGACGAATAAATCAGAAGAGATCGGAAGATTGGCGATGAGCTGTGCTGCATCACCCTTAAGCGCGAGACGAAGGTTTTCTCTACTGAAGTGATGTCCGAATTCTGACCGATCAGGGAAACGAAAAGTTCGTGGAACGATCGCCACGAATGGAAGTCGCCGTCAAAATCCGGGATCTTGATCTTTGGCAGCGCGCTTCGCATGTTTGAAGTGCTCGCGATAGCTGAGAGATCCGCCAGGTTCGCCCCGGTCGGCTCGACTTGCTCGAAGTGCTCCTTAATCGTTAGAAGTTTTACCTTAGCCTCCTCGTAGGCCTGTTGACATTTGGCTTCTACCGCTTCCGTGAAGTACGAGGTTTCTGCGAGATTCTCGCAGTTCATCTCGAGAAGTGCCTCATGTTCCCGATGAAAGCGCGTCCAGTTCGTTTCCAGCAGTTCCAGGCGGGTGAGCGCGAGGGCTTTGCTGGTGTTCTGTGGCATCACAGTAGTCGTCTTCTCTGCGAGGCTGACAATGCACTGAAACGTGCTGGTGAGACCGGCTATGCGGCGCTCCATTTTGGCAGCGTTGCTCGCCATCTGAAGGTCGAGCGAAAATAAACCCGAAACGAAACGTTCACGCACGAACTGACGCGAAAATGTCTTTCAGTACGCACAAGACAACGAAAATGAAGCGAAGTTCACGTACGAACTGAAGCGAAAATGTCTTTCAGCGCGCACGAGACAACGAAAACGAAGCGAAGTTCACGTACGAACTGAAGCGAAAATGTCTTTCAGCACGCACGAGACAACGAAAACGAAGCGAAGTTCACGTACGAACCGAAGCTGAAAATGTCTTTCAGCACGCACGAAACAACGAAAACGAAGCGAAGTTCACGTACGAACTGAAGCGAAAATGTATTTCAGCACGCACGAGACAACGAAAACGAAGCGAAGTTCACGTACGAACTGAAGCGAAAATGTCTTTCAGCACGCACGAGACAACAAAAACGAAGCGAAGTTAACCCGAAATCGAAATATTCACGCACGAACTGAAGCGAAAATGCGAAGTATGAAGTAAGCGCGAAGCGTCAGAGCGAGAGAGTCCGAAGCGCAAGTCACACGAAGTGATCGAGTAAGAACGTCTGAAACGCGAGTTACACGAAGCGTCCGAGTGAGAGAGTCCGAAGCGCAAATCACACGAAGTGACTGAGTAAGAACGTCCGAAACGCGAGTTACACGAAGCGTCCTAGTGAGAGAGCGCGCACGAACCTCGAAGAGACCGAGCGGGTGAGAAAGCGGAGCACCAGTACACGAGCACTCGAAGAATATGAAATATCCGACGCTCTCGTCGGGCTTCGTGCGAGATTGATTGATTGATTGATTGATTTATTTATGCCTTAGTAACACTTACAGGCAAAGGAAACAAAGGTTGATAAACATAGTAGGACAGAGTAAAGCAAGCAGAAAATGACTAAAAATATAAGAATAAGAGAATAACAAGAGTAATAACAGTGGTGACCGGTTGAGCAATAATAAGCAGTGAGAATTAAAAAAAAAAAAATACAATGGATAATAGATATAGATAATAAACTAGATAATATGGATGATATAGATAATATAAAGGTAAATAAATAAAATATAGGTTAAAGGATAGCCAAGAATATAGGCTAAGTAGAAAGCGTGGGTAAACCGAGTAGAATCACGCATGAGCCAGTGATAGAGATAAGTACATAATACAGAAATGAAGCCACAACCAAGTAAATCGAATGTGCAAGGAGCGCTCTCCTAACGCATAAACAGAACGCGCACCGAGTAGTATACACACGGCATCACATGGCATCAGATATCAAGATCAAATAAGTACGTAAATAGCCGCTGCTTAAAGAGTGTAATAGTCGTTAGACTCACAATTCTATCCGGAAGCGATTCCCAGAGATACATGGCCGCAAAAGCAAAAGAGTAATGAAGGGCGGCAGTACGGCACCGCGGGATATCAAAGTACGGAGGCCTACGTAGGCGCTGCGGTCTCACAGGAGCACCAGCCCGCGGGAACAGAGCCAGGATGTAAGATGGGACAGAACCATCCACAACGTGGAAGACCGTAACGCCCAACAGATAAAGCCTGCGCGACCTAACCGTAAGCCAACGAAGCTCTCTTCTAAAAGGGGTAATATGGACGTCCCTCCGCAAGTCAAAGATAAAGCGAACCAGCATGTTCTGCAGCTTCTGAAGCTTTACGTTGAGCTCATCAGTCAGGTCGTTATAAACCAGGCAACAGTAATCAAAATGCGGAAACACCAGGGAAGTTGCAAGGGTTATCCGAACGCACCTTGGCAAAGAGTTTCGGTGGTATTTAAGCTTGTAAATGACGTTGTTGACCCTAGATGTAATGGCCCCCACCTGCTTAGTCCACGAGAGATCGGCAGACATAACAACACCAAGGTCACGAACGAAGTCAACAGATTCAGCCAGGTGACCATCAATAGTGATAGTTATGCGAGAATCAACGTCAAGTTTCGATAGATAGGCTCGGCTACCCAGGAGTAGAACCTTGGTTTTGGAAAGGTTGAGCTTCAGACCGTTTAACTTAGCATAAGCTGCAATCACATTTGCATCCGAAGAAGCTCTCGACACTCCTGCAGCAAGCTCGGAAACCGGACAGCTGAGATGAATCTGGGTGTCATCCGCATAGACAAGGTAGTTCGTGTGAACAAGATGCTGGCCGATGTCATTGATGTAAAGTGCAAAAAGTAGCGGCCCAAGAATAGAGCTCTGGGGCACGCCACGAGTGATTTGACACCACTTAGATAACACACCAGAGTCACCCACCACTGCCTGAACCCGGCCGCTAAGATAGGAGGCAAGCCGCCGTAAGGACGATTTAGAGAACCCGAAACCAAGGAGTTTTTTAAGAAGTAGATCATGCGGGACTGTGTCAAATGCTTTCGCGAAGTCAAAGAGAATAAGAATAGTGACGCATCTCTCATCAACCGCTTTCCGAGTGTCATGGCGCAACTTAAGCAGCGCGATTTGCATACTAAAGCCCTTGCGGAAACCCGATTGGAAGGGACAAAGAAGACCATTTGCCTCAATGAACGAGTACATCTGATCATAAGCAATTTTTTCGTAGATTTTAGCCAAGGCGCAAAGGTTTGCAATAGGACGAGTATCAGATGGAGATGACGGAAGGGCACACTTCAAAAGAGGGCGTATGAAAGCCCTTTTCCATTCCAATGGGACGTAGGAAAGACGGAAGCATTCGTTAAAAAGAAGAGCAAGAATCGGGGCCAAGGAGGACAAGGCTTTGTGAACGGAGAAGAGGGTTACACCATCCGGGCCAGCAGACGCGGATGGCGAGATGACGCGGTTGATAAGAGAAGTGACATAGTCAACAGAGACAGCCGAAAAATTGAAGGATTCGGTAGGAAACACAGCAGGAGAGAAACCATCAACTAGCATCACCAGATCCCCACTAATGCAACCACCAACAATGTTACCATAAAAGTCATTAAGCTCGGTTAACGCGAAGAAATTAAACGGGGAGGTGCTCTTGACCTTGATTAAGCCCATTGTCGATAACTCACGCCAAATTAATGGCATGTTGTTGCCCAGAGCTACAAAGCGTTGTACAAAAAACTGCTCTCTCGCCAAACGCAAATCACTGGAGAGTCTATTACGAAAATCTCTCAATATACCGAGCGCAAGCGCACATGCCGCCCTTCTAGCCCTCTTGTAAAGGAGATTCTTATACTTAATACGCCGCCGAAGATCCGCCGAGAGCCACGGAGCATAGAGGCCACGTGATTCAAAGGAGCAGACTGGAGCAACAGAGTCAAGTGCAGAAGTGAGCGAGTGGCCCACAACACCAACAGCGTCATCAATATTATCAGGCGAACTAAAGCATTCGATACATGACAAGGCGCAATACTGACTAAGAGATAAGAGAGTATGGCAGAAAACATCCCCGTTAAAGTTCCTTAAGTTTCGCCGAGAGATCAAGCGCGGGGCAAGTGATGGAGAAGTTACATTATAGGTGAGATATAACAAGTCATGACCACCAACAAACGGCGCAAGAGATCTCGAGAAAGACAAAAGTTTATCCAGATCATCGACAAGAACGACATCAAGCCAGGAGTTGACTGTACGCGTATGAAAAGTAGGCCCAGACTCAATAATACTCAGTCGACTCCCAGCCGCAAAGTCTCTAAGATAATTTCCCTCAAAGCAGTTACGAGATAGGTCACCGTTGAGGTCGCCACCAAGGACAATATTGCGATAAGCAAAAGACAAACGGGAGAGTGTATCACTCAGCTTATGAAAAAGCAGGCCTTTAGGACGCCTGTAGATTGAGCCGAAAAGTACGGGCTCCATCAGCCGCGACCGTATATCGAGTAGGATGAACTCTGGACTATTCAGTACGTTATTGTCAGACAGTGCCAGAATTTTGCACTGTAAAGACTTATGAACACAACACACGAGTCCACCGCCTTTGCAGAGATGGCGATCGTGTCTGATAAGCGAATAACCATCAATGATCATTAAGGCACTGGGGATACCCGCGTGGAGCCAAGATTCAGAGATCGAGACGATGTGGCAGGGGTTCGCCGTGACATAACCTCGCACCATATCAATATGACCGAGCAGGGAGTTAACATTAAACTGGACCACGTTTAGTTTGGAAAGTTTCGAAAGTGGACCGGCGCGGGGTGCAACAGAAAGCGAGTTGGGACCACTAGCAGCCGGCGATAGTCAATTAAGGTTATCCAAATCGCTTATCGTGGAGATGGACAGAGCCGGCTCGGTTTTTGGTCTTGGCAAGATCCTTCACTTTCCTCAAAAGCCGATATTGTTCTGCAGGCATGTACTCGTTAACGTAGATCTGACCTGTCGAATCGCACTCATAAACTTCCCGAGCTAGCAATGTTATGACATCCCATTTCCTCTTCATGATGAAGTCCCGAGTGAACGTAGACTTTAACTTCACGATTAGGCGGACATGCGAGGTCGTAGCCGATGATGAGGAACCATGACCTTGTGCCTCAGGGTGGGTGAGCACAATGACGTCAAGGATGTCGCTAATGAGATGCCCAATTCCCATGGTGGTAAACACTTTCTCGACAGCAGACCGAGGATTGTCGACGAGAGTCGCTGGGATACCCGAGACGACGAGGTCAGCAGTGGAGAGTTGACCCGAGAGGTGGCAGGCACCGTGCTCATCAATTTCCCAGAGACCGTCGATCGCGTATCCTGGAGATCTGACGCAAATTGGGCCATCTTCGAAGTAGCAGCATCCAAATTGGACTCCAGAAAAGTAACGCGGTTCGACAACGCGCCGTGTGATTCAGCAAAAGATGAGAGCTCAGTACGGATATCAGCAATGCATTGAACGGCACCCGAGAGCGTATACTGTATAGTTGTGATTTTAGCATCGGTGGCCGCGCTCTGCGCGAGGGAGGAAGCCGTAAGAGATTCAAGCTGAGACGTATGTGTTTTAGAAGCAGAAGTAAGAGTTTGAAGATGCAGCATCACATCCTTAAGCGTTGGTGCAGCCGAATCATCCGATGGTCGCGCAGAATGAGGCGGAGAGCAGTCAGGAGTACGCGGAGTGACGAGTGAACGCTGCATAACGCACTGATCACATTTCAACGGAGCTGCGAGGGGAAGATCCGGATCGTAACCGAAATGTTGGTTCGCGCACTCGGTGTGATAAGCAGAGTTACAATCGCCCGTACAGGAAATATTTTTCCGTAAGGTTCTGCTTGAAGCCTTACAGCACAAACCGCAACGCGACATTGTAAAGACACTGATCACAGGTAGAAAGAAATAATGTCAAAAATAAGGCTAATAGGTGGCAAACTTCAGTTCAGTATGAGAGAAGCAGCTAGCATCAAGAGGAAGTCCCAAAATGACACAGAATAGTATGGAAATACGAATGGTATGGAAAATCGAGCAAAAAGAGGCTGCTGGGCGGCGAACTTCAGACCAGTGACCAAAAGGTGGCAAACTTCAGGTCAGTAAGCGAGAAGCAGCTAGCATCAAGGGGGAGTCCCAAAATGACACAGACCACGAATCGAATCGAATGGAAAATCGAGCAAAAGAGGCTGCTGGGCAGCGAACTTCAGACCAGTGCCCGTGTAGAAATACTGATCGGGAATAAGTCGGGCCCTGTACGGGCTTTCCCGATTGTAGATCGGGGCCTGACCAGGCTTGCCTCGTCTGGACCCGGCTATCAATGTAACGGGTGAGAGATCGGGCGATGGTCTGGCCTTCCCTACATCGGGAAATAATCCGAAAATGACCAGGGCCTCCTCGGCGCCCGAACAATACATGAGTTCGGGAAATGATCAGGAATCAATCGGGCCCTTCTCGGCGCCTGGATAGAATATTAAAATCGGGAAATAGCCATGCCCTGGTATGCGCCTCTTACTAAACTCCCTCATTTCATATGTATCAAAGCTTCATTGGAGCCTAACAAATAAAAGCAACACTTTACAGTTGAGGTATAGTCTACATTTTCTTTATCGTGAAATACTTGAATACGTGATTATTCTAATAGCCATTCTAATTTTTAGGATAGAATTGTTCCTTGACAAAAAAAATAAAGTATACGGTCTCCCTCATTAATTTAATGAAGGCCGGGTGACTTAAGAAAAGTATTACGATTTGTCGTTGCTTTGCTTTTATATGTTCGCCATACGCGGTATGTGTTCGCGAGAAACGGCCGTTAGTGCGCCGCGCTGCGGCCAGTACGTGTACCTCACGTCCTTTGCCTTCAAATCGTTCATAAAATTCCCGATCGGGGTATGGGCATTTACTGACATAGAGAAATTGGCAAAAAAAGACCGGGATTTCCCTATATGGTCCCTGATAGGCCCATATCAGGAAACGCCAACCAGGGAAAACCTAGCCAGGGCCAGACATAAAGTCGGGACTTCCCGACCACATTTCTACACGGGTGAGGGCAAAGCAGCTAACTTCGTAGAGAGACCCATACATAACGCCGCGAGAGCGCCTGAGAAATGACAGCCATGTAGTAAGCGAGCAAGCGACAGCAGCAGAGAGTGAGGTTATGAGCGACACGAAGGCAGATCCGACTTATGGCAGAACGAAGCCGATCCCCACAAATCTCACGCCGGAATTATCAGGAAAATAATAAACTGGCATACAGGCAACCATGCACAAACCTGCAACAAGACGCCCGAAGGCAAAAAGCGGCAGAAAAAGCAACCAAAGAGCAGAGACAAAACAGAGTCAACCACGTAACTCACCGTGAGAGCGAGAGAGCGCGTGAGATACCGAGAGCCGGCCGAGTTACGAATGGCCGCAAAAAGCGGATGAAGAAGAACTCGTGCCGCGCGAAACAAGGGCTTCTAGCCGGCACGGCTACCGAACCAGATCCGGCTCGAAGGACCAAAAAATGTCTGGGGACAGACCTTGGGATCTGGTTTTGGTGGAGGAGGGGAGGGAAAACTCGCGAAATGAAGTAAATTCGGGTAGAAGAATAGCCGAAAAGAAAATGTCTCGAAACACAGAACGTAAACACAACCCAAAACTAATCGTTTTAGTTAATAATTAGTCTAACGAAAATGACGCCACGCGCGCACAATGGCGTCGTTCGACACGGGTTGCGTGGTTGTTCTCGAGAAGTGTCCGGATTTGCTTATTAGAGAAGGAAGCCGAATGTTTAAAATTAACGTAGAAGAGTACTGAAGTGAACCGTGATCTCGAGAAACGAAGCTGGGCGTAAATCGTCTTTATTTCCCGTGATCCGCGAAAACTGAATTGACCGTGAAAATACTAGAATCGAAGGGACAATCACGCGACTTGACTTGTCGAAGGTCCGAGAAAGAAGAAGAAGAATGCGGAAATCGATCGCGATCTACCGCTGAAGAAAGGGGGGAGCGTCCAGCAATTTCGAGCACCACGGGGTTTAAGCGAGCGTCTGGCCGAATGGCTGACCTCTTGCGAGAGCTCCCGGGACTACGAACTTTTCTGAACACCTGGAATATGAAAACGATCGGAGTATTTCTTTATTAAGGTTTCTACGTGAATTTTTTCTTCGCGTTGTAAATGATCCTATCTTAATCATTTTTTAATCTCATTAAATCGTTTCTCTGTTTCGTGCACTTTAACTAGCAATACCATTTTTTCTGTTACTTTTGACATTTTATTACTGTTTTCCCTAACAAAATGTATTCTTTCGTTCACTGAACTTTTTTCGTGGGCAATTGATAACGGAATTTTTATTTCCTCGACTTCATGAACCTCTAACGTAGGAATCTTTATATCTATTTCTTCCTCAGTTGTATTATAAATACGCATGTAAGCACGGTCATTTTGTACTTTGACTAAACATTCACCTGCATATACGCCTTTATAAATCTTTAATTTCCGGATATATCCTTCCGAAATTTCTGGATTTTTAACATAGGCTAAAAACGTCGTTTCGCTTCGTGGAGGAATGCACATTATGCTATTTTCAATTTTGTTTAATTGTTTAAATGGGTATTTTTCATTACCAATTTTAAATACTCTATTTTTATAATCAATTTTTGCCCCATGAGTTGCGAAGAACCGAGATCCAACGAGACCTGCGTGTGGAATTAATATCTCATCTTTTATAATATGACACACAGTCTCTTTATCGAATAATTTTACTTTTACACTGCCTAACGTTTTGACTGGGACATCTGCTATTCCATGCAGTTTGATTATTTCATCTGAATTTATTTCTGTGTTCTTGTTCACATATTTTGACTTAAGGCCTTGGGCCACCCTAGAGGCTGAAGAAAATAGGCTTTTTGGAGATTTTTTTTCAGAAAAACTACAAAATAAATCGAGATAATAGAAACGTGATTTTATTATCTATATCAGTGACTGCTTACAATAATTTTTTGGAGCGATTTATTACAAAATGGCGGCTGTGCAGCGTTTTTGCGACGACGTCTTTTTTTTTCGGGGTCCACGACCGGACTAACAGCTCCTGTAATTTTTAAAATAATAATGAGCAAATGAATTTCCCGATTATATACAGTGTGACAATTATAAAGTGGACGCTATTTATTTGAGGGTTTAACGCGGTGATATTGGGATATCTGAAAATCGTAATTTAATTAACTTTTTCCACTTTCTTCGAAAAAAATACAGCGTTAACGTAGGACCCATAGTTTTGGTTGGCGGAAAATGTAAATTGGGAAATGAAAAGAAAAAGTTGTTTTTTATCTTTTTAAAAAAAAGCTTATTTAATTCTAAACACAGACCAGTTTGTACATTTCGTTTGCGGATAATATTCGTTGAGAGAAAAAATAACAAAATTGGGTAAAATACAGGTTTTCAAATCGAGACAATAGAACAGAACCGTGGTGTGTGAACTTGCATCGTTTTCATGCTGCTGCAACGATCGCTGCAACGAGTTGTGCAGTGTCAAGAACACATGTGAGAAGTCGTATGAACTGTTAGAAAAACGGAATAATTTTTTTTTACCAAAGCACAACTCGTGGTTAATTAGAAAAAAGATATTTGATTAAAAGCATTCTGGAAAATGCAGCTTGGAAGTCACGGCATTGTTTTAGAGTGCTGCTCCAGTTGAAAAAAGATCGTTCCATAATTTATTCATTCTATTGAAGTGTTTGACAATTATTTCATAATTAATCAATAAGTTAATTTATTATTCAACCAATTGAAACTATAAGTCAATTGTTAATTATTAGTATTATTTTTTCGCACAACTGTCGAACACTGGTCATTCGCCGCCACATCATTTGGTCGAGAAAGACAGCAGAATGTGGCGATGTTCCTTCGATGGTTGCTCAATGCAGATAAACTGCCGAGCATTTTCCGACATTCTTTTGGCTTTTTTCAATGTATTATTCTTGTTCCTTTGAATCAAAACTTCATTTCACGCCTTCCCCCCTTGAGTATTCGAACTGTCAATTTTCCTGATGATATGTCATGTCAGCATTACCCGGGATCTCTCAACCTTACAATCATCATCAGCTGTGATCGCCGTCAGCGCAGACGACAAGACGATCGTTGCAGCAGCATGATAACGATGCAAGTTCACGCACCACGGTTCTGTTCTATTATCTCGATTTGAAAACCTGTATTTTACTGAATTTTGTTATTTTTTTTCTCAACGAATATTATCCGAAAACCAAATGTAAAAACTGGTATGTATTTAGTATTAAATAAGCTTTCTTCAAAAAAAATAAAAAACAACTTTTTCTTTTCATTTTCCAATTTACATTTTCCGCCAGCAAAAACTATCTGGCCTACAATAACGCCGTATTTTTTTTTCGAAGAAAGCAGAAAAAGTTACTTAAATTTCGATTTTTACATATCCCGATATCACTGCGTTAAACCCTCAAATGAATAGCGTCCACTTTATAATTGTCACACTGTATAGTAATTGCTATATAAGTACGTAGGATTTTTGCGATATATTGATTTTTGGTCAAATGGCGCCCTTCTAAAGTGAAAAGTGAAAAACTTGCCTGAAAAATTGTCAGATAATTGTTAATAACAAATGAACTAAGCAATATAAAAAAAATCCTACGTACTTCCATAGACAATGTATATTTCAAGATATTTTCAAAATTTCAAGTGAATCGGTTGAAAATTGCTTGAGTTACGAGTCCGGCCAACTTGAAAAATACAGTATTGAGATAAACGCGTTTAAAGTTTTGAGTAGTAGAAAATCATGATTAATTTCACAATACCTTTAATCTGCGATGCCTGAACCATACAATTGGCCTTCCAGATTATCTTCCTGCTCTTGCATTATTTTCTTTTCTGCTTGATCTTGAAGCGATTCTTGCCTCTTTTACCCGGTCGGACAGCGATCTTTCTGCAAGCTTTATGCGCTGTTTCAATTGCTTCAATAGACTTCAATTGCAAGAGCTGGCTTATGTTCGTACTCAGCCAAAGTATTTGTAGCTTTAGCGCGTTGCCATGAGCACCATGAATCCTCTCCAATGGGACATTTGTCGTGCTGCGGTTTATCATCAGTAGATAATTTGTGATCCAGTGTAGCCCATATGCTGCTTCTCATGTTCTTAACTGAATCACAGTTTCTACGAATCGCTAATCCATAATAAATAGATAGCTCGTCTATAAGTTTCCCAGTCAATTTGCCCCTTCCACCGAGACCTTTTGTCTTCTTTTTCAAATTACGTAGTCGGGTGCCCATTTGCTTTTGCACGTGATCTATGCACTCTTTCTTGAGTACTGTGAAATCCTCATACGGCTTAGCATCTGTAATGCCTTTGAAAGTCTTAGAATCACCGAGATATCTCTTCATCTTCTTCGAGATATTTTTTGTCTCTTTCTATTGCAAAACGACGTTAGTAGTATTGGTACCCGTCTGGGGCCCCCAATCCTACCCCACTCCTTCCCCCACCACTCGTCCACTCCCACTGCTGATATTGAGTAGAGTGTTGCGAGTAGTGGTGTGAGGATGAGGGACGTGAGCCGGGCCTCGGACGGGTACCGATACTTTTGGCGCGTTAGCATTTTGAAATTTTGGCGACTAAGCATATTTTTGAAGAGGAATTTGGAATATTGAATTGTGTGTTGAATATGATTTTTATTGAAATGATTATTTCTTACATGATTTTGATGATGAATTATAGTATTATAGAAGGTTTACCTATGAATATAATAACGCGCGTTTGAGCGTTGGATATAGAGAATGGTCGGGCGAGATGAGCTCCAGCTGCAGATAAAAGCGGAGATGAAATAGAATCCGGGCAAGGCCGGCGTAAGGCCGCGTGAATATAGGTCGGGAGATTGTAGCATCTCCCGCTGAATGTAGGTCGGTGATGGTACAAGCATTACCTTATCGTTTTGTGCAGCGGCGTTGTGTACAGGGAAATCTGCGCGAGGTGAAGCTATCTCGCCCTTCCATGTAATCACTATTATTATAATTAGTCTTCGGATTTTTTTGAGATTTGTACGCGTTATAGTATTCGCGCACTATTTGATCGTTTTCTCGCACGTTGTCGCTAAAGAGATTGTTAAATCGAGCCATGCCAAAACCGCAAGACATAAAATGCAGAAAAACAATGCAAAACTGTCCGCACACATCTGACGAATCACTTTGTAGTTGCTTGGTATTGTAGTGGAAAAATTTGCAATTTCTTCGGAGCATCGCGACGTGATAGGGGATGATTGGGGGTAATCCGTAGCTGTCAAAGTACCAGAACTCCCCGGTTCGATCGACGTACATCGAGACCCAGTGCTCACCGGGCTTGGTGTGTCCATCGGTATTCGCTATTATTCCGGTCGGTTTTGCCCAGATGCGTGGAATCTCATCGGCGGCGAATACGCCACTGCTGGCTAGCGGTAAAAATTGCAGAGCCTCGCGTATTTGCTACGTGTTCATGCCTTTCTCGATCGCGGCGATCGACTGACACGGCGTTTCATTAGCGCTGCAATATATTTGCGACATTCAAAGTGATTTTATTCACTTTTTCTGCATAGTAGGCACCCATCGCAGGTATCCTCGCCAAATATCTCTTTCTTTTCATCATCCTCCTCCTTCGTCCTTTCATCCTATACGGGGCGATCGGTGTTGTAGGTAATATCGCAAAGATGTTGCTTCAGTCTGATGGCCTGTGACACAGCACATCATGAAAAAGGTTTGGTGATTCCCAAGCTGTGGCGAAGACAGCGAACGCACGTTGCCGGGAGAGAATCGAAACTCGGACAGAACCAATGTGGCTGTTCCAAACCGTTTATTTCCCGAGACATAACGTGGCTGAGGAGATCCGCTTTTTCGTTTCCCCGAGTCCAAATGGTGCGCGAATGTTTCGCGATTTCGCGTAAATTGGCGTATAGCTGCTTGCAGCTCACATCACCCTCGCACCACTCTAATCCATGATGATCGAGAATGAGATATTTATTTTCACCGCGTACGGGTGTCGATAGTTCGTTGAATGAGTATGCCGTGGCAACAATCCAATGCTCCATAAACGGGTGATCAAGAGCAACGACGCAGACTTCTTTCGGCAAAAACCGGCGATCTTTATCGCGCATCGCCTGAATACCAACGATTATGTCCATTTTTTTTTCTCACGTCTTCGTCGTTCCACAGCGCGCGACAAACTGATTTCCTCTATCATTGAAATCAGTCATCGAGCTCGTGAAAAAATAAAAAACGCTCTGTAATCCGATATGGTTGTCTTCGAGCCGCACTAGCCGCTGAAATCCACGATTACTTGGCGGGAGGCGTCGATTTCAAGGACATTGTCATACTCAGCATAAATGATACAATTTACCGTTGATTTGAGCGCTTCTTCGAATCGTACTTCGATTCGCACACTGCCGTGTTTCACTAAATTCCAATGTGAGCTGCTATTTGCAGAAAGATCGGGTGTCAAGTCAAATGCAAACAGACAATATCCCTCGGGATAATTTTCGCGATTTATGGAGTTGCTCTCGTTGAGAAAGTGAATACCGGTCCCCGAGAATAACGTGTGATAAGCATCCGCGTAGAGTTTATTTTTTGTAAAATCAGGCTGTAACGCTCTGGAGGGGACTTCTACTCCGTCCATATACAAAGATAGATAATTAATTTTATAATTTTGAAAATTGAAGGGATTTAGCGCGACATCGCCGTTGTACGCTCTGTTATCGACAAATCCGATAATCAGGCGTTTTGGTAATTGCCCGAGAACAACGTTGTCGATGGTTTCACCGTGTACACCGGCGTGTAACGAAACGGCCTGGACTTCGACGCGCGTGAGCGGATATTTTGCTGTTGATTTGATGAGCGCTCGAGCGTGTGAGAGTAAGACACCAGGCGCGATTTTTGCTCGTCTCACGAGAAGCGAGGCTTCGACGATGTTTATTTTGCACGAATTACCACCAGCCGCAGACATGAGGCAAAACGAATCTCTAGCACGTACGACACTCAATCGCATTTCTACACCGTTCAGAAGAAAACGCTCCTGATTGAAGATATCGCAATGCAGATGACCGAGTAGATCGAGCGTTTTCCCAATGGTGAGAAACTCTGAACGTTTTTTCAACCCCTCGTTTTCTACACCGCGAGCATCGTCCATTTTCCCGGGGGTGTCGTCGTACCACAATACAGAAGTAAGGTGAGATTCTTTAGCAGCAGGCACGTAATTCAGCAGTGTTTCTATGTATGCTCGATATGCGTAAGCATTATTCGGCGGGGAGACAAGTTTTTGATTCAAGTACACGTCCACTTAATTGAACATGGAATGTAAAAGATTGTTGATGGGACCGACGAAAGGCATGCTGACGGAAGCATCCTTCGAGGTGGAAGTCATTGGCGGCGTGGGATTTTTCATTTGCACGCGCAGATTGAGCATCGTGTGAGCGAGATCAATGTACTCATCACCCTGGCCTGGTATAACGAATTCGATGGGGGAATCGTCGGTCAATGATGAGATGGGTTTGTAGTGCACCCAATTAGATCCCTCGATGGTAGTGTGCGTCGGTGGTAATGAGAATAGCTCGAGCTCCGATTTTAAGCACTTGCACGAATGCGCGTGTAAAAATGCAATTTTCCTCTTCTATGCAAATATATCCGCAACGGTTCGATGAATTTTTCCGCTCTTGTTCTTCTTCTTCTGTGTTTTTTTTGTTTTTTTCACACCGCTCCTCTTCCTCCTCTTCTTTTTCTTCTCCGTAGCGTCGCGTTTCGTCACACGGCCGTTGCTCGAATGACGCTTTCGCACGATTTTTCTCTTTTTATAGCCCGAGCCAGACATAATTTTTTTAATTTTCTCAGCGGCTTTTCGTTTCAAATTGTCTCGCGATTCACGCGCCCTCGCGTGGAAAGCATCTTTCAGACTAACGTTTCTCTTCAACATGTCGCTGGCAATATTTGCGCCTGTTCTGAGCGCTTCTTTACCAACGACCCCCGCGCCCTTACGCAACAGTGGTAATACGCGCCGAAATAGTCCCCCGAGGAAACTGCCGATACCGTGACCACGCTGATTCGCTGTCCCGATATGAACATGGCTTATTCCGCCGTATCCGCGGCGGCCTAACCCAGCCTGTAAATCCTCATTAACATTGTAGTACTCCATGTTCAGTGTAGACGTTTGAATTGCAGTGCCACCGTCGACGTTCCTTCTTCGAATGGTATCGGTTCACCGTACTCGTCTCTTATATCGATCTCGATCATGCTCATGTGATTACGTATCAGCGGAACGTATCGAGGCGCGGGAAAAAATTTCATTCGATTCGTACCGTATGCGAGCTCGCCGCTCGTCTCGACGGGTACCACGCATAATAGCGGAGTTTGCGTATCACCGGTAATATACGATTCGCAAATATCGGTATAAACGAACATGTTGTTGGGAATTGCGCGAGCTAACGATGCCGGTTTTTTACCGACGTATGGTGTGGCATTAGTCGGCCATATATGCTCGCGGTTTTCCTCATCGAAACCCAACAGCTTAGCGATACCCGGAGAAACGCTCAATTTGTGATAACGATTATCATCGCACACTCGAGAAACTTTGACACAGCCATGATGCGCTTGTTTCAGCTCGAGATGTTTAGCTATACACGGTAAATGATTTATTGTTTCCAATAATGTATCGATAGAGCGATACGTACCGTACGGCACGGCATCAGAGTCTGTTCGACGTTTCGTGAGCTTGTTAATATGAATTTTGTCATAATCACCATGCTCGACCGACACTGTATTGTCGGATCGTTGAATATGAAAAATCGTCGCGGGATAGCTAATTTCCGCAACTGCTACGGCCCACTCTCCATCAAGATTTAATTGACGCGGTAATTTCGTTGTGAATTTAGTGGTGGTATTCGCCGGAAAATATTTCATACTGCTGTTACTCGACAGCACGAGATAGAAAAATCCTCTGGAAGTCAAACTCATGACGACGAGAGGGAATATCAAGGTTTTTTGATGTTCTTCTTCTTCTTTTTCTTTTCAACGATCGTCGAGTCAGCCGGTAGACGAACTCTCGATAATTCTTCAGAGTAAAAAATACCGTCGATCGGCTCGTTCTTTAGATCATGCAGTATGTACACGATTGGCTGTCGATACGCAGATACTCGATGAATTTTGAATAATTCTTTACTCCAGCCGCTCTCGTATCATTTCGCGAAGGCTGCTTTAGCGCTACTGATGCGCAATACGTCACCCACGCTGTATTTAGGCTTTTTTAATTTTTGTTTACAGCCTGCTGCTGCTACTGCGTATCGGCGAGAGAGATTTTCCCGTGCGATATACGCGTTTTCCAGAGTAACTTTGTACGGTGGTAATAGTGTAGCGCTATGGCGTGCGTGATTATAAGCTCTCACGAGTTTTTACAACACATCGATATAGCGCTTGTTTCGCGTATGCGTGAAATATCGCCACATGCGTTCTTTGAGCGTTCGATTGAATCTCTCCACTATGGCCGCTTTGACATCTGGACTACGAGCAGCTCGAAATTCGATATTTTTTTTCTGCAATAACTGCTGAAAGGGTGCTCCGGTGAATTCGCGACCGCGGTCTGTTTGTAATTGATGCGGCGTTCGATTGTTACCATGTCTAATATGCGGGTGAAAGCGCGATCTACGCTCACGCATGTTTTATCGGGCAATGGCTCGACCCAGGCATATTTGCTCAATACATCGACGACAACAAGCAAATACGTGAAATTGTAATTGTACGCTGAGATTGAGCGAACATCGGCCAAATCGACTTCCCATACATCATCCATGTTATTGACGTTGTACGTACGTCGTGGAAAACGACGACGCACAACGCGATGACTGTTGTACGTTTCCTGAGATTCCAGCCAGGGTAAAATGTTTTGTTTTTTGACGCGATTATCGGCTGCGCGCTTTAAATTTTCCGCTCGCGAAAAAGAAGCAGGATGCGCCGGATCGTGATAAATTTTTTCCAGAGTTTTCATAATTTCAACGATGCCCAAACAACGCGTTTTTTTCGATGTGGTCGTTGACCTCCTCGTCCTCGTTGCGCAGCTCCAGCGGGGCTATCGACTATCTCCTCGTCATCCTCCGACGACTCGTCATTGGCAGCTGTGTCGCGATATCCCGAGCCGTAAGACTCCGCGCTAGCGCTACTGTCACTAGGGAGGGGTGTATTACCACTTTCTATGCCGTCGAAATCGTCGGGATCCGGCTCGAAAAGGCGCTTTTGCAGCGGTGAAGTTTCGGTAATTTCGCGGAATAACTCGGGATTTCCGATAAATTCGCGCGGCATCTGGATCTTCCGAAGGTGTGCCGCAAACTGCGCTCTACCGGTCGGTTTTGTCCGTTTTCTAGCCCTCATAGCATCATTGATGAGATCGATGATGTTTGAATTCGGGATTTTTCTATTGGCGATAGAGACAACACCATTCTTGTCCCAGGAAATGTTATTCGACGGTGATGAATTTTCAAGCAGCGCTCGCATCATCAGTTTCGCTTTATGGTGAAACTTTTTTGGCACGCTGTCGATAATTAGCGTATCGTTCAAGCGCGATTTCGAGCCCGGAGATGATGATGATGATTGTTCCTCACGCACGGGTGATTGTCCTGACGTACTTTTTGCCGGGTCATCAGCAGCATGTTGCTGCTGCTGCTGATGCTGCTGCGAATGCAGAGCAAGCTGCAAGTATCTCTGCAAAACTTGGAGATAAGCGACCGATTTTTCACGCTCACTTGGATAAGCATCGGCATTTAGAATTTCGCCCATTTCAGCATCCAAACGAGACAGCGGTGTCCCTACGGTTTGCACAGAGTCGGCTGCTGACGGTGCATCGACCGCAGGCGTCACCGTTTGTCCCGAGGCGATGTATATTATCATGGGGCACAAGGACCATTTTTCTAGCGTGCTCAATTTTTGAGATATCGCAAAGCAGGCGTGACGAAAGTTATGAGAAAATCCACACAGTTATGCGTGACGAGGCGCCTTTTAGCTGCCCAATTGCCGCGTTTCACAGCTAAACGTCGCAGCAAAACAGCGTAAGGACGTAATCGTTGTTTCTCACCGCTACTGAGGCTCACGTTACCTCTCAATATATTCAATGCGCACTCGCATATACAGCGAATCACGGAAAAGTCACACGTACGTAAAATACAGCGTTGCTGCTTACGCGTCAGACAGCACAATGCTTTCAAAATGACAAATTATTTTTCTCCGAGAGCACCGCACACGGCCATCACAAGCGTATTACTGGTACATCGTTGCTGTTATCGCGCATTTTTATCTGTTTTCGCGGTACGTAAACGTAGTTGTGGGGGTCACCCGGAAATACGCAGGCGCGAAATCGACAATTGTCGGGTGTCGATTGTTTCAAATCGAGCAGCAAATAACCATGCGGTTCCGACGTAGCATCGTAATAAACTTCCTGTAAAAATCGCGGATTCTCCGGGCAGACCTGACGCGTCAAATGCTGAATTTGGGCGCGATATCGCGGATTTTTGAATATTACGATTTAATTCGCGTTTAGGGAAATACCGCGTTGACCGTGACCCTGATGAAAGAGATGTTGCGTGATAAAGATAACGCTCAAATTTTTATGATGGCTGCCCTTGGTGAATAGGTCCACTACGGTATTGTTGGAAGATTCGCTCATGAGATCATCTATGATCACGAGTTTGGGTCGTTGATAGTTCGAATAATCGCTCGGCTGAGGCAGCCCCTCGCGAAATTCAATCGTTTCACCGTACTCGACGTAGCCGGGCTGCCACTCGGAATAATAAAATTAAACGCGCTTGAATCACACATCGGCCATTTCCCGTATGTGTTTGAAAATTTTTTTAACGGAAAACGTTTTACCGCAACCCGTTGGGCCACAAATCATCGAGGTCCACGGATGTTTCCAGCGCGTGTCCATCTTTGCGAATGATGACGAATCATCGCGATGTTCAATGAAATAAGCTTACCACGGCGGCGGCGGCGGCGGCGTCCGCGGGGTAAGCTTGCTCCGCGCGTGACACGCTTATTGCGCGCGATTTCACAAGCCAATTACCGCGCCATTCCGCAAGCTAATTAGCGCGCGATTCCGCAAGCTAATTAGCGCGCGATTCCGCAAGCTAATTAGCGCGCGATTCCGCAAGCTAATTAGCGCGCGATTCCACAGGCTAATTAGCGTGTTTCACTAGCTGAAATAGGATAAATCATGCGTGAAATAAATTATATGCCAAATATCAAATTTTTATTTATCCTTTATCGTGAAAATAAAGAAATACGCTATTACACATTTATACATTTACACACTTACGGCTATATGTATGTCGGTGTACACACATTCACACGAGCATTCATCCATTCCGATGCATAAAACCGTATGGGAGTGTGCGGTATTCTCCGTTGCGTTGACGCTTTACACTCACAGGCACGCACGACTTTGATTCCGGGCGTGTAACGACTCCGTGATATTCAGTGCGTCGTATAGCGTCGAATTTTAAAACAATCGGTTCCGTTCTCTTCCCAATAATAAAAGAGCGAATAGAATCATAATTGATGTGCCGGACGTTCGCAAAATTTAGCGTGATTCCTTTGACTTTGCACACCTCGCGCGTTGTACCGTCGGGTTTACGTATGATAAATGCGTAAAACTTTGGACTCGCTGATATGAACGACGAGATGTACGAATCACGGCCGTACGAGCAAAGCTCGTCCGTTAAATCGCCGAGAAATTCGCCGATCGGTGGTTCGTAGTCGTCGGGACCAGCGCGACTCACGTAAATACACGAATCAGTATCGCAATACAATATTCGCTGGCCTAGACGCTCGAGATACGTGTACAATTTGAGGCGCGCCTGAGCCGTTGTGTAAGCAGCGATCACAACGTTAGACGTCGGCGATGGTCGAATAGCCTCGCCGGTGTGGATGTCATTCACGCACATTACTTGGTGATTCACGGGTAATACACCAATCACCTGTATTTCCGGACTTGTTAGTAAATTCATGAGCTCGGCGCGCGTAAACACTATCATCGTACTCGGTAAATTCTCACGCTGACCGAATTTTCCCCAGAACGAGTTTAATGCTAATTTCGCGAGCGATCTGAGCCCCGGATTACTCTGTATGGCATCCTGATCCAGAAGTATACCCTCGGCAGTCGCGTATGACTCGATATAACGTTTTACAGATTCGCAATCGTTATTTACGCTCGGGGGCAATCCGCTAGCCTCCTGCTTCATCTTAAGAAAAGCATTGATATATTCCGCGAAAAGACCGCCTTTTTGCGTTAAAGGGTCATATCGCGTAATTTCATATTGCCAAAGTTCATCAACTCGAATTATCCTGTAGCCCAGTGACACAGCTTTTTGGAATTCGTCCACCACCCAGGTGCCGTGAAATGCTCGCTCGTGTATATCTTCGTGGGTGTACAGGTCATTGCTCATTTTTTCGCAGCACATCCTACATAATCCGAACAACAACTTCCCACCGGTGCGATAGGGTTAAACAGGAAGATATAGATGACGAGGTGCCAGCACAACGCATTTTACGAGACCTTCGACACGCTGCAGATCATTATCAGCCCCGATAAGGACGCGACATTCTTCCCCCACATATACTCGAGGGTGCCCTATGGGGAATTTGCCTCGCCCCCCCTTTGTTCGTCGGCCTCGACATCGTGCTTCAGCACAAAATTTTCTGTACGCCCATCGAAAAAAGCATAGCGCGGATCGAGCAGCTCCTTCAACACCATTGGGTGATTTTCGACATATGTACGCGTATCAACATCGTTTCTCAAAAAATTGTCAAACTCGCACTCCCATATTTCCTCCAGCGTGTATCCCCATGCTTTAATTTTACCGGAAATCGCTAGTATTCGTTCATAACGCTCGTCCATTGTATCGCCGAATTTTAATCGTTTATCCCTGTTGACGCGATAACACCGCGGACAACCGTGCCAAAAACACCCGTGAAATTGAAGAACGCGACGAGCTCCTGATTCTTCCTCCTCGTAATAACCATCGACCGCCAGCGATCCCTCGGGTAAACGAAATTCGCGACTGCGACCGGCGTGAACGATAACGCGTGCTCGCACACGCTCGAGCCATACAAGCCATGAAACGGCTTCGCGCGATTGATTATCCCCCCAGCGATGTCCTCCCGGTGGTAATATCGCGATACGATTTGCGTGTAAAAAATTTTTCCGAAACACCAACGAGCAAGCCGCTGCAATTGTGCAGTTTTCGGAAAATGGGCAAACATTGCCGCAGCGAATAAAAAGATTTCTGAAAGCTAAACAGCACGACGCAACACCGTCACGTCCGTGCGGCAGTATTTCACGAATTCTTCGGCACAATCAAACACGTAGCCCGAGTTCAGTGTTTCCTCGTACCACGTCAAGAACTTCTCACGCTCGCCGGCAAACATCGTATCGTGCGAATAAAAAACGAGCGGTGGTAACGGTCCGACATAATTTTGATTCTCAAGTGTATTAAATAAATGCGGAAACGTTCCCTTGGTCACGGTATGCTCAAACCCGAAGGCTTTCGGCAGAGAGTCGAGCGACATAGGCAAATAATTCAAGCTATCCAGGAAAACGATCTGACCGATTCTCATTGAAATAATTTTTGTCCCCGTCATTATTAGCGTTGGCATTTGCGTTCTTTTTTTATCAATTAAATATCGAAGGATAAATTGAGCGTCAAAACCCCGAGCGTCATGAGCGATACATATGATTTTTTTAAATTTAGATGTGATAGTTAATTCCACCAGTGATCCGACAGGATCGTCGGAGAATACAGACTCTCTTTTTCCACAAACGCGACAGGGGTTTTCAATTATGCAATCGTCATCGTCATCAGCGCATTGCAAACACACGCGTTGCGCTACACAGAGATTCGGCTCATGAACGCGCGTCGAATTATCACCGGGTAAACGCGAATGCTGTTGCGTTTCAAAATCATGAAATATAAATTGTAATGATTTCTTTTTACTATTTTCATTCGATGATACAGAAACAGAGGTGTTTGTGATCGGCGCAATGAAACGATGATGCATCGTTGACCGAGTGCATTTACACGTTGTGCAAAACACCATGCCGCAAACGTGTTGATATTTTTTTCCTGTTTTCACGAGACGCGAGCAATTGCGACAAATTTTCAGCGCCTGACATACGCTCAAATCGCGTCTACACACCCACCCTCGACCTCTAGTGGCTTCGGGTATTTTGTGCTGAGCAAAACACTCTTCACCAAAAAAGAAACGATTACAGTATTTGCAAGCTTTTATCGCGCTCCGGTCACCTGTGCACTTTGTAGATTTACATCTTGCGCATTGCTTTGAGCACCGATGCTCGTGAGCGCGAGTATACTTGGTGTTACAATTAACGCAAAATCTACGGCTACCCACAGCACCGGCGAGATTCAATATGGGCTGGAAATGTCGCTAGCGTTCGTAATATAAAATATAAAGCGTATGCATGATTCGTCCCATAACCGAAATTACCGTTTCTCGACCGTCATAAAACGCATCGACTCGTTTTCCTAACGTGAGAAATTCAAATATAACTATAGCTATACCCTCGCGAGCGAGATAGTCCTGAAACCGACGAATTTCCCGCAATACACACCCTCGAGCTGTTATACACACACCGGCATTACAAGCGAGTTGCATCGCCTCGGTGCGTTGATATTCACGCTGTCCGTGTCGAATTTTCTCCCATTTTTTATAAAGTTCTCCCGAGCGTAATTCTCCGCGTTCTGCATAAACTGGAGCTGTAACGATCGAGCGCGGTGAGCACAAATTATCGCGATTATCTATTTGCAAAATAGATTTTTTTGTTATCGTCTCGTGAGTTAGCGGAATACCGCCGTTACCGGCAATTCCACTCACAACACACGTTCTCATTTCACACACACCGTTATCAATTCTAAATTCTCGTGAGCTCTGCGCAACGCTATTAATTAAGGACCAAATCCCCGCGTAATCGCCGGCTTCGCACGACTGTGTGAGGTGTGTGAGAATATCACGGACAGCCTTTGAGCCACGGTAAATGATGGATGCTCGATGATGGCGGTGGTGGCTGGATTCGAAATAGCGTTTCTCGACCTCGCATTTTGAATCTCGGGAAATAGCGTGAGCCCTCGCTGACAATCTCGAAACGATGACCCGGCGGTAAAACATCACCGGCGTCTCGACTATGCGCGTCTCTTCCGCCGCCGCTGCCGCCCTTTTGGTACTCTATAACAAAATTACAGTATTATAAAATTGATTAATTAATCAATTTAGCGTAGACTGCTGTTAAGATGGAGTAAATGATAATAATTTAAAAAAAAATTATGTTGCTTAAAAAGTACACTCATACAAAAAAGAAATCTGTTAAAAAAGAAATATTTATTCCCAAAAAAAAAGGAAATCAGCAAAGTTAGCCAATTATCAGACAACAAACAGAAAAACAAACTATCAGACAACAACAAATAGCTAAAAAACTATCAGACAACAACAAATAGCCAACAAAACTATCAGACAACCACAAATAGCCAAAAAACTATCAGACAACAACAAATAGCCAACAAAACTATCAGACAACAACATATACCCAAAAAACTATCAGACAACAACAAATAGCCAACAAAACTATCAGACAACAACATATACCCAAAAAAACTATCAGACAATAACAAATAGCCAAAAAAACTATCAGCTAACAACAACCCAAAACTTGGCGTGCATGGTTAAAAAAAAAAGATCGGGAAGGCGAAAGGAAAGCATTTAGGGCGTGTTCCAAAATTGGCTGGCAGTACTGCGAGTCCTATGCTGTATGCTGTGCTCGCAGTACTGCCAGTGAATTTTGGAACAGGCCCTTAGTAATACGCCTCACGGTGTTGAAAATTTGACAGCTCGTTGGGGTCCAGGAAAGAAGTAGATTTTTTTTAAATAGTCTGAATAAATTTGAAACATTTTTTTAGTTCAATTTTAAACTCCGAGTGTGTTAAATCATTGCATCGAATATTTGGTGTCCAAGTGACAAGATTTTGAAAATAGTTCAGACATTTGACAACATTTGAGTTTGTTGGATCACTCAGTTCAATTTTTCTTTCGTACTACTTCAATTTCAATTCTACTTCTTCCATGTATTATCAACAGACAATAAGCTCAACATTCCTGCCGAAAGATCTTTTTGTCGCTTATGAAACTTTTTTTCTTGATGCGATTGCCACCCTTGAGAATATTGAATCGGAGCAGAAAACTTACAATTTCTCTGACGGAGTTAACTGTGTTTTGAATAATATTATTTTCTAATTGCAACCGTTGAGTACGTTGAAGAACACCGAGTTCAATTTTTTATTTCAAGTAATCGTAGAAAAATAGACACAATATCCTATCGAAATTCGACGTTCCGTACTTACGTCGTGTTAACTATGGATACGTAGGTAACTATGCGTACCGTACGTGGTATTAACTATGCAAAGCATACATAGCACTCAACTTGAAATGAAGTTTCTTTTTCTTCGCCGATCTTTTTTTTTTAACCATGCACGCCAAGTTTTGGGTTGTTGTTAGCTGATAGTTTTTTTGGCTATTTGTTATTGTCTGATAGTTTTTTTGGGTATATGTTGTTGTCTGATAGTTTTGTTGGCTATTTGTTGTTGTCTGATAGTTTTTTGGGTATATGTTGTTGTCTGATAGTTTTGTTGGCTATTTGTTGTTGTCTGATAGTTTTTTGGCTATTTGTGGTTGTCTGATAGTTGTGTTGGCTATTTGTTGTTGTCTGATAGTTTTTTAGCTATTTGTTGTTGTCTGATAGTTTGTTTTTCTGTTTGTTGTCTGATAATTGGCTAACTTTGCTGATTTCCTTTTTTTTTGGGAATAAATATTTCTTTTTTAACAGATTTCTTTTTTGTATGAGTGTACTTTTTAAGCAACATAATTTTTTTTTTAATTACTTGGCGTACATTTTAACTTTTTTGAAGTTTTTAATGTTTGATTTCCTTTTTTTTTTTTGGGAGTAAAAATGATGCATTATAAGAATCCATTTCCATCAATTGAATAGTGAAAAATATGGAATTGTCAAATTATCTGTTGTTGTATGATAGTTTGTTATTCTGTTTGTTGTCTGATAATTGGCTAATTTTGCTGATTTTCTTTTTTTTTGGAAATAAATATTCTTTTTTTAACAAATATATTTTTTGGATGAGTATACTTCTTAAGCAATATCATTTTTTTTCTACTTGGCGTACATTTGAACTTTTTTGAAGTATTTTATTATAACACGGAAAGATCCTATCCGACATTACGATGAAGTAAAATTTCTTGTCCGGAACAGAATGGAAGATGGCTGATTACACAATAACAAACTTTATTGAAAATTGAATGAAAGCGATTGCAACTCGCACATGTAAAAGAACAAATAAAATATGTATATGCTAAGACTGAAATGGTATAATAGAGTAATATCTGAATCGGATTGAAAAGGTTCATTTTTTCTAAAACGCAAAGCTCCAGGCTCTTTCAATGAAGCAGAATTTTCTGTGCGGATCAAAATGCCAAATGGTTGATTACACAAGAGCATCGTACAGAAAGAGATTTCTATTAATTATTTTTAATTTATTATTTAATTATTTTTAATTTCTATCAATCTCTATTGGTATGTGTAAATGAACAATAAATCATGAACGATAAATTCAAAAAATGGTCACTCCGTATTAGCTCGGTGCAAACTTTCATCAGCGCGAGCCTTACAATCAATCGGTGTAAAAACTTTATGGAAAACTTTTCAAAAACATTCAAGGAAAACTCAGCACAATATTTATTGAAAATCTTTTTCTGATGAAAGATTTCTATAAATCTCTATTGGCATGTCTAAATGAACAAAGTGAAGCGATAAATTCAGAAAATGTTCACTCCGTATTAGCTCGGTGCAAACTTTCGTCAGCGCGAGCCTAATAATCAATCGGTGTAAAAACTTTATAGAAAACTTTTCAAAAACTTTATTCAAGGAAAACTCAGCACAATATTTATTGAGAATATTTTTCTGATGAGAGATTTCTATAAATCTCTATTGGGATGTCTAAATATACAAAGTGAAGCGATAAATGTATGAAATGTTCACTCCGTATTAACTTGGTGCAAACTTCCATCAGCGCGAACCTTATAATCAATCGGTGTAATAACTTTGTAGAAAACTTTGCAAAAACATTATTAAGAAAAGCTCAGCACAATATTTATTCAGTTTCTGATCAGAGATTTCTATAAATCTCTATTGGCACGTCTAAATAAACACAGTGAAGAGCGATAAATTCGAAAAATGTTCACTCCGTCTTAACTCGGTGCAAACTTCCATCAGTGCGAACCTTATAATCGATCGGTGTAATAACTTCATCGAAATTTCCAAAAACATTATCAAGAAAAGCTCAGCACAATATTTATTCAGTTTCTGATCAGAGATTTCTATAAATCTCTATTGGCACGTCTAAATAAACACAGTGAAGAGCGATAAATTCGAAAAATGTCCACTCTGTCTCAACGCGGTGCAACTTCCATCAGCGCGAACCTTATAATCGATCGGTGTAATAACTTCGTAGATAGAAAACTTTTCAATAACATTATTTAAGGAAAACTCAGCACAATATTTATTCAGAATGTTTTTCTGATCAGAGATTTCTATAAATCTCTATTCGGATGTCTAAATATACAAAGTGAAGCGATAAATACGAAAAATGTTCACTCTGTCTCAACGCGGTGCAACTTCCATCAGCGCGAACCTTATAATCGATCGGTGTAATAACGTCGTAGATAGAAAACTTTTCAAAAACATTATTTAAGGAAAACTCAGCACAATATTTATTAAGAATGTTTTTCTGATCAGAGATTTCTATAAATCTCTATTCGGATTCCTAAATATACAAAGTGAAGCGATAAATACGAAAAATGTTCACTCTGTCTCAACGCGGTGCAACTTCCATCAGCGCGAACCTTATAATCGATCGGTGTAATAACTTTGTAGATAGAAAACTTTTCAAAAACATTATTTAAGAAAAACTCAGCACAATATTTATTCAGAATGTTTTTCTGATCAGAGATTTATATAAACCTCTATTAGGATTACTAAATAAATAAAGTGAAGCGATAAATACAAAAAATGTTTACTCTGTCTCAACGCGGTGCAACTTCCATCAGCGCGAACCTTATAATCGATCGGTGTAATAACTTCGTAGATAGAAAACTTTTCAAAAACATTATTTAAGAAAAACTCAGCACAATATTTATTCAGAATGTTTTTCTGATCAGAGATTTCTATAAATCTCTATTCGGATGTCTAGATAAACAAAGTGAAGCGATAAATACAAAAAATGTTCACTCTCTCTCAACGCTGTGCAACTTCCATCAGCGCGAACCTTATAATCGATCGGTGTAATAACTTCGCAGATAGAAAACTTTTCAAAAACATTATTTAAGAAAAACTCAGCACAATATTTATTCAGAATGTTTTTCTGATCAGAGATTTCTATAAATCTCTATTCGGATGTCTAAATATACAAAGTGAAGCGATAAGTGCAAAAAATGTTCACTCTGTCTCAACGCGGTGCAAACTACCATCAGCGCGAACCTTATAATCGATCGGTGTTATAACTTCGTAGATAGAAAACTTTTCAAAAACATTATTTAAGGAAAACTCAGCACAATATTTATTCAGAATGTTTTTCTGATCAGAGATTTCTATAAATCTCTATTGGCACGTCTAAATAAACAAAGTGAAGCGATAAATGCAAAAAATGTTCACTCCGTCTCAACGCGGTGCAAACTTCCATCAGCGCGAACCTTATAATCGATCGGTGTTATAACTTCGTAGATAGAAAACTTTTCAAAAACATTATTTAAGGAAAACTCAGCACAATATTTATTCAGAATGTTTTTCTGATCAGAGATTTCTATAAATCTCTATTGGCACGTCTAAATAAACAAAGTGAAGCGATAAATGCAAAAAATGTTCACTCCGTCTCAACGCGGTGCAAACTTCCATCAGCGAGATCAGCGAGAGCCTTTCTATAAAAACTTGATAGAAAATTTCAAAAACATTATTCAAGAAATTCATTATTATATTATAAATATAAAAAGAAATAAGAAAACGGAAACCTGAAAAATTGTTGAAAATAAAGCTGTCTTTATTTAATGTACACGGTTTTATTTTATATTATACATAAATTGTTTTAATATATTTATAAATACGCACACTTTTTCTCGACTTAACCTAAACTACGAAATAATTCGTTTATGCACATCGCGCACTGTTTTATATACATTACATTAGCTTTTCTTTATCACTGACTCTAAAATAAAATGTTCGAAATGACATAATCGTCATAGCGTTTTTTATATTTTATTTATTATTCGCGCACTGCTGTTTACACTTTTGACATTCTTATTCTTAACGTTCAAAGTGTGATGTGATGTGTGTGACGTACTATACTATTTGACACATCAAAATTCCCCTTCCCGACTCCCCCTCGCCACAATCGTAGCGTGACATAGGTGATATATATATCGCGGCCCATAGGTGATATATATATCGGTTTATAATTTTTCACGAAAACGGCAGCGTAATATTATGAGTACGCATATATTGCCTCCACGGATCGTAATGTGAGTAGGCTCATTTGAAAGAGAAACATATCATTCCTATACTAAAGTGTCATTAGATTTTCGATTAAAGCACAAGCGTGCGAGAACGAGCGAGTTAAATTTCTGTTTGACAGATAAAAACTCCGTGTTAGAGTATAAGAGAGCGGCGCGTTGCCTTGAGCGTGAGAAGTTAGCGGGAGATTTGAAATTTTTTTTTAAATTTAATTACTTGGCGTCGAGACGCTGCCGCGTCTCTAGATTCATTTAATAACTATGAAAGTTTTTACCAATCGAAGCCGTCCACAGCTCCGGGGTAGCGATTACGCATTTGCTCCTCCTCCGCCCCCAGCATATTATCAACGATAACGTCAACGCCCGAAGAGTAGCCTGTTTTACGAATTTATTTTACAGACACTCTGTAAAATGTCACGCGCATATAATAATTACAAGCCTGAATTATTTACCAGAGTCCGCTTCCGAGAGCTCCTCCTCCTCTTCCTCCTCATCGTCATCATCATCTTCTTCTTCCGCGAGTTGAGGCGAGAGGAGCAGGGTCGAGCTATCAGAATCTTCTTCTTCCGACGCGGAAGCATCGCTCAACGGTGCAATGACACACGCTCGCGAGGGCCCAGCCGACGCGTCATCTTGAACGTACATAGGTCCCTCTATGCGGATGGCGCCAACGGCTGATGCGGTGTTATTTCTTGTGGACAACCATTTACTCCGTTTATCCGCCATGAATGCATCATCATCACTCAAAAGATCCTCGCTGTCGGTTTTATCCTCCGCGTTAAAATCGTAAAAGCGAGCCTCCTCTTCGCCCATTTCTTCATACCGTCGAACTGTACGTCGATAATCACAGAGATTGTTATCAGAAAAATGTTCCCACCACCAACGCAGCGTGAAAAGTAATCTTTTGTGTTGTACTTACGCCGTTCTCCAAATATCCCTTGAAAAACAGGATCATTTTCCCATCCGCGCCTACGGATTACACGCACAACCGAATCAATTAGGGGTTGAAACAACCCCGTGTTATAAGCGTAAAGAATTTGTTTCTTCGAACACTCGCACAATGCACTTCGTATCTTGCGGAGCACAGTGTGGATGGGCAAATGCCATACCATATTAATGCGCTTATCCCGATTCCACCTTTCCGCGATCCACGGACGACATAGAATTAAATATTCTATCAAATTCGATATAAGATAACGGGGAATAATTCTCGCCATGATAGAGTATATGAAACAATCGCGTCGATCGTTTGTCGCCTCGAGACTAACATGCTCTCGAAGATGCGTGGTTATTTATCAGCATAAATTGTATCGGGGGATGTCGGTATTTTCGAAACATGCAGTGGTTATGGCTGAGGAAATGAATTTGCTTCGTAGACACCTAACGTATACAAAATAAAACACCGCGTCCGTTTAAGGAGAACGTCGCGTTATATACGAGACTAATAATACCCATTGGTAGCGTTTGAGTATAATCTGATATCCTTCCGGAATATTCCATAATAAAAAGATTCTCATATATTCACTATTTTTCTCGAGACAACAGCGAACTTGATACGCGATCATGCATAATTTCATCAGAGAATAAAGAAAGACGCAATAATGTTCTCTCGTTTGACTGTGGGAATGCAGGCATTCACACTGCCCGACGAATATGATATTATAAGAAGATTCTCTCATCTTTACCTGCTCTCTCTCTCTCTTTCTATCTCTTTCTTTCTCGAGACATCACCTCGACAAAGAAATATTTTGCTGAAACTGTCAAAATAAAGGGAATTTGATATCGCTTGGGTGACCTGCGCTGGTTAATCAAGCCTGATGAAATACGGAAATCGATATCCCGAGTGACGATCTTCAGAGAGAAGATTGATTTCCAATTCGCGGAGGGTTAATTGTTAATAAATTTCGAGCAGTGTTTTACGCTTGGGGAGAGCGAGACAAACATAGCGCTCGCGCGCATAATTTCATCGAAGAATAGAGTTTGTCTCTCTCTCATTCGTCAGCGGAATTGCCTTGGAGTATAATATCTCCTTTTGGAATATTCCGCTATAAAATTTTTTCACATATTTATGTGCTCTTTTATTTAACAACGGCAGCGTCGCCATTCTTCGCATTCGCTCGAGTTTCATACAGGTAGCTGTTTAGCCGCATAAATAGCTCACCGAATATGATATCATAAGGAGTTTCTCACGTATTTACCTTCTGTTTCTAAAAAACAAAGCATCGATTTGCTGAAACTGTAGAAATAAGCGAAATTTGATATTATCCCGGTGACTAGCGCGCGTGTTCGAGCGTGTGAATCAAGACTGACGAAATACCGGTATCGATATTCCGAGCGGCAATCTTCAAAGAGAAAATGGATTTCCAATTCTCGCTCATGATTCTCGCGAGCCGTATTTACGATGGTGAGGAAAAAAGTGCTATAAAACAAGCGAAATCGTTTATTTTCAATCAGTGTGATTAAAATCGCGAAACGTAGAGCACCGATAAAATGGAAAATAATAGTCAAAAATCGGAAGAGAGTCGGCAGTGTATATCGCCTCATCTTTTACGGAATGTCATATACGGCTTAAACATATCTTTCAGAAAAATAATCACGTGTGGCTTTGAATTATGGCCGGAAAAAAATACTCTCACACCGGTGGTAAAAACATTAACGAACTTGTTCACCGGTATAACGTTTAGCGTTGAAGAATGGGGGGAATTTAAAATCGTTCACCCGGAAATTACCCCATATTTCACGGCTCGCGACTCTGAAGCTGAGAATATGCATGGAAAACGCTTATCGCGCGGACGACATTCTATTCTTTTCACCACGTGTTATCAGAGACGCGCAGTTTGTTTCGGCTGTACTATGGAAAATCCGGCCGAAAAGCGCGAAACATCGCTCGTTCATCGCCGGCGAAATTATTCTCCGAACATCATCTTACAACGCCCGACTTTTGAAAATCTCGTCGAAGCGAGTAAATGTATAGATGTTCATTTGCAACAATTACAACGCGAGTCTCTGCTGTGAATCTGTGTATGGCCACCGTATTAGCGTCCACAGACGAACGCCTTCGCACGGCGAATAAATTGAATCGCGCTGCAATTATAAAATTTCTGGAATCACAAGAAAACATCGATATGATTGTGAAACGGACGCTCGACGCCTCGGACAAAGACTCTCCAGAATTTGAGCCGTATCTTCCAAACATAATTATATCTGAAATAGCGGCAGTGTTTCGCGAAAAAATTTGGGAATGTATAAAAACGTACACCCCTCTCGTTAATAATTGAATAAATAATACGTTCAATTGTAGATTTTAAATAATAATCAATAATATATATATATACAAAAAGGAATTAAAAATTGTTAATCATGCTAGTGATAAAGATAATAAAATATATAATATAAAATAACAACGCATTAATTAAAAACGTTAAGTGCGCTATGATAAAAATGTTGCGTAAGCTAAAAGATGTCTTCTTCGCGATATCATGTTAATGCCGCATCCTGACTTAATCTTCGTGGGAATTGCTTCTGCAAGATCATCAGCTTGATGGGTATGTAGTGGGGATGTCGTGTTTGGAGACTTCGCTGATGAGTTACAGCTCATTATAGTTCGCGATCTCCCGACCGTCGCATAAAAAATGTCGTCATACGGTGCGTGTTATTGTTCAGTGTACGCGTGGTGTATGTGTGTGTGTGTGTGTGTGTGTGTGTGTGTGTGTGTGTGTGTGTGTGTGTGCGCGCTGGTTATAATCGGTGATTTTATATCCTTATTTTCTACAAAGGTGAGGAATTCGATTTCGCGGCCTGGGCGGAAGTCCCAGACATTTACTATGATGTCCGAGTGACGGTGGGAGCTGATGGAAAAAGACACGTAGAGGAGGTGTATAATTGCAGCCGCCACGAAGCGGCGAGCAAAGAGGAAGAGGAGGAGCGTCGGGCACTAGCGGAACATGCTCGCCAGGGCGTTGAACGGCTGCGACGTGAAAGAGCCGCCGAGGCCGCACGATGCCGACGCCCGGCCGCGGAAGCATCTGTCCCGGCGAAAAAATCGTGAGTAGTGCGTGTGTGAAAATGCCTGATAGGAAAAGTGCTTTAAAATTTGATAGCTATAAATCAACATCTTTTTTTTTTTTGTGTTGCAGGAAAAAATAATATCGACGATTTCAAATAGAGATAAATAAAAATAAAAATAAATTGAAACATTTTTAATAAATGAAAGGGTTTTTGTTTTATTTGCGCACCCGCGCGCTCACGCGTGTGTGTGTGCGTGTGTGTGTGTGTGTGTATGTGTTCATCATCATCATCATCGGCATCATCGGTAAGTCGCGAAAAATTTGATAACGCGCCAAAAACGTATCGGTACCCGTCCGAGGCCCGGCTCACGTCCCCCATCCTCACCCCACTACTCTCAAATCACCCTGCTGAATGTTAGCAGTGGGGCTGGACGAGTGGTGGGGGACGGAGTGGGGATAGGAGTGGGGGGCCCCAGACGGGTACCAATACTACTACTGACGTTTTCATTCCTTTCTTCGCACCGTACACTACTTTATCACTCATTGTAAAAACTCAATAATTATACAGGGAAAAAGAAATGGGAGTTCACAGAAATATCGAAGAAAACAAATGTTCGTCGACTAGCGTCCTTCTCAAATGCTTGGCTGTGCCCAACTAACTAAAAGAGACGTTCGACAAGGATAAACTCATCTAGACTAGTCAGGAAATAAATATTTTCAATAACATCTACCGTATACCTGCTCTAGTCCCCTAACGTACCTTCCCCCTAGCGCTCACAAAAAGAGCTCGCTGCGGACCAGATGGCCTTGTACTAAAATTCGAAAACCGAGTACATAAAGGTTTTTCCCGGCCATAATCTTCTGGGACATCATTTTTGAGGTCCTAAGGGACCATCTGGAATTTAAAAAAAAAAATTAATTTTTCGAAAATTCTAGGGTGGCCTGAGGCCTAAATTAAGTTAGGCGAAGCACCTGAATCAAGCATCATTACTACATCTTCATTTTGGTCAGATTTTCCTACGACTGTATACGTCAATTCATCAAAATTAACATCTATTTCGTATACTGTGAGTCGTTGTTTGACTCCTGCTCCTGAATTGTGTTTACAGGGCGCCTTTGAGTATTGTCTCCCCTCGCGCCCGCTGAGTGAGACTTGTTCGAGTTTCCCTCATCGTATTTTAGCACTTTTAATCTATAACACTGAGTGTCTTCATGTCCCGCTTTTTTACAAAAAGTGCAATATTTCTATGTATTACCTACAATATTTTGATTCGAATATTCTTTACTATTTGGTCGACACGCTTTAGCAGAGTGCCCGTGTCTTCCGCATAAATGACATTTAATATCTGCGATTTTATATTGATTTCGCGTTTGACTATAGCAATTTGTTGCAGTATGACCTGGTATGTTGCATAATTGACAGTTTTCTTTTGAAATTTTATCGCTTCCATTACATTGTTTCGCAAAAGGTCCTGATTTTTTACAACAGAAACATACTATCTCTGAGTTTGACTGAACATTAGAATTGTTATTTTTACTAGGTTGTATGTTTTATTTTGAGGATTATTTATTTGATTTTTCTTTACATCATTTCTTTCTGAGTTAACAAATTTTACCGGTCTATTCACTTTATTGTCCTGTCTTTGTTCCTCATTTGATTTTTCTTTATTCGGATCTCTGCGTAAATCTTTTCGCGCATTTAATTTCCGTTCAATTTCTATTGCTTTATTTAATGCTTCTATTACCGTATCGTCTTCTGGCATACGTTGATCAATATCGTTTTTTAAAACCTGTGAAAGACATTGTGCTACCGATGTGTCAATTTCGTCATTAAATATTTGTACTTGTTGGTCTGTTAATTCTGTTTTACTAGCAAAGTGACTTTCAACTATTTCTGTTGCTTTTTTCCGTAACCTATTAACAAAGTCTACAACTGATTCATTATCTTTTTGGAACATTCGTCCTGATTCTCCTTGCAATTGAAAAGTTGTTTTCGTTGGAACGTAAGCCTTTTTTAAATCTTTTATTAATTCTTTAATTGTTGAATATGTCGTTTTATTTAATGCATCTTTTACTTTTTGAGATAAGCGACTACCAAAAACTAATTTTGGTATATATTAGATTCTGCAGCAGCTGGTAACATGTCTTTTGCTTCTGTGCAACTATTTATGAAATCTATTAAATCTTCGGCGATTCCCTCAAAATATGGTACACAAACGAGTGCATCTTTTAAAGAAATTAATTGGTTTTGGCTTAATTCGTGAGTAGGCATGTTTGTTGAATTTATTGTTCTTTCTGTATGATTTTCAGTTTTATCTACCGCGTTCGATTCCTTCACTAAAGTATTGTCTCTATTTTCATCCCCTAAAGTTTCATCAGATGTTAATGCTTCAACGTTACGTATTAACTCTCCTAGTCCTGAATCTGTCGTTTGATCTATCGATTGACCAGTGAATTTCAAAGTTCTTTTCCTGATAGTTGGAGGTAACCCTTATGAATTCGTTGCTTTACCAGAACTACGCAGTGAGTACTGTGGTTCTTCGTCTATAGACAGTTTCCCTTTATCCGACATTTATTATCATTTCCAGCAGTTATAAGCGTATTCCTCAATGAAAGACCTGTTTTCCGCAAGTCGAGCCTCCAATAAAATGGCGGCAGCGGTCGGACGAGCCCCCAATGAAATGTGACGTCAAAACGCACCCAAGGTTGAGAAACCTTGTGAAAATGGTCGTTCCCTTTTTGATCTAGCATCTCGGCCAATAGACTGGATGGGGATCTGTGATTGAGGAGTGCAAATAAAAGTGGAAACGTCGTGATGGATTTTATCTGACTCGAAGAGTGTATATTTTAGAAAACAAATTAAAGATATTACAAATAAAACAATTAATGGACTTACAGTTTGATAACGATGAAGACGGCAGAACGAAATCGCTCAGTCGAAATGGTGAAAATCTTCGTTGACCTTGCGGTTCCTCGGAATAACTTCAACAATTTTTTATTCTTCTTTGATTTAATACTTTTCAGTTTCAACTTTAAACTTTGAATATGTTCTCTACTAACTTACATTTTTCTACTAGTTTTATGATTTCTTCTTTTCTTGAATTTATTTATTTTCAGTCTCTTTCTTATTATTTGGTCTCCGTACTCTTCTTAACTCTGCAACTCTCTGTACTGTACTTTTCACTTCTCTGTTCTGCCCTATACTGATCTGCTCAACGCTCTTCTGCTTGCAACCTCTGACTAGATTTTCTTTCTGCGCGTCTTTTTATCATTTCGGTTTATAGGCGTTCCGAAATTTTATGTCGTGGAAAGGTTCAACCAATGATGGTCCATTTTCATCTTGATTTTCCCTTTCCTTAAATTAAAAGGCTTAATGCTTCGGGGGCGCACACTCCCCTCCACATAGGTTACCCTATCTTTGTCGCGTAGGTGGGTTTCGCCCCTCCCCGTGTAGAAATACTGATCGGGAATAAGTCGGGTCCTGTACGGGCTTTCCCGATTGCAGATCGGGGCCTGACCAGGCTTGCCTCGTCTGGACCCGGCTAGCAATGTAACGGGTGAGAGATCGGGCGATGGTCTGGCCTTCCCTACATCGGGAAATGATCAGGAAATGATCGGGCCCTTCTCGGCGCCTGGATAGAATATTAAAATCAGGAAATAGCCATGCCCTGGTATGCGCCTCTTACTAAACTCCCTCATTTCATATGTATCAAAGCTTCATTGGAGCCTAACAAATAAAAGCAACACTTTACAGTTGAGGTATAGTCTACATTTTCTTTGTCGTGAAATACTTGAATACGTGATTATTCTAATAGCCATAATATTATTTATAATATAATATAATATAAATATATAATATAATATAAATATATAATATAATATAAATATATAATATAATATAAATACATAATATAATATAAATATATAATATAATATAAATATTGTTACGGATCAACGAACTCGGTCTAATTTCTCAACATTGCCCAACCGAAACAGGGCATCGCCCGATCGCTTGAAGAATTTCAACAGCGCGAGCGCTGACACTTCCGAGTACAGCGAGAGTTTCGACAGGGGCGAGCAGACCAATTTTAAATCCCGCAATTGCAAAACCCGAACCTTGCAAATTCCAATCGTCCGATAAAGTCATCGTCCGACGAAGTCGTCAACCCCTGTCGCAATCACCCCCACGAGCATCTTCAGGAGTAACCTTACCGAGTCAATAAAACACGCCACCGGTGTGCGGCCGTTCAGTCTTGATTCGACATTCGAGAGATCGGTAAGAAGGTTTCACTCCTTAGTGGCAAGTCCGCTTGCGTACTTAGAGTCTCGTGGGTGTGGTTGGTGATTACTTTCATAGCCATCGTATCGGCAGTGACAAGAACTCAATTACTAATTCAATTTTTCTATTTTCTTTGTTAACGTTTATATTACTTCGATTTTCCTTTCAATAAACATCGTGTTAATCGATCGGAGTTATTACCCTAGCGGCATTCCGTTCGATACTCTTGTGTTATCGCGTTCGCGACAATTACCTTAGCGGCATTGCGTGTCGTGATACACCGATGTACAATATTTATTCCAACAAACTTTAAATTGTGTCAAATTGAACATCTTTAAATACGTATGTTTATACCGTGCGGTCATCGACGCCACCTTATTGAATGGAGTGTATCAGTGCCAATTCAGCAGTTTGTTCACCTATATTTTATCCACCTGCATTCTCGCGTCGGCGACCCGAGCAGCGTCAGCAATAACTACAGGTGAGGTGCGTTACCTCGCTTTAACTCGGACAAAAATCCATGTGCCATGCTTTTCAGCTTTGTGCACAATTATAAATATACTTTTACCTTCGGGGAAAAATTAAATAACGTTAAGGCCAATCAATCTGGCGCGTAACAATATATAATATAATATAAATATATAATATAATATAAATATATAATATAATATAAATATATAAAATAATATAAATATATAAAATAATATAAATATATAATTTAATATAAATATATAATATAATATAAATATATAATACAATAATATAATAATATAATCTTATTTGTAGTATTAGGATTTGCTTTGTGATTTACCTCATATGTCTCTTAAACGGTTACGAGCTGAATTGAAGAATGTTACTTTGATTATTATTGATGAAGTTTCGATGATATTTAATATTACTTTCATGTACATTCATTTGCGATTGACTGAAATATTTAATACATCGGAGATGGAGGATGGCTGGTTTCGAAAAAAACATGTGCTTCTTTTTGGTGATTTGATGCAACTTCCACCCGTACATGAATCACCAGCATTTATGAATTTATCCAAAAATCATATTGAAAAGTTTATTGGAGGAATGGGCACTGTTCATCTGTGGCATGATCTATTTTCTTATGACGAGCTTACAATTAACATGCGTCAAAAGGGTGATCTGTGTAGAGATTTATTATCTTGGATTCGAATTGGAGTAGTTACAGAATCGGATACTAAAAATTTGCAGTCCCGACAGATATTGTTTAATGAGACCAGTGTTAACGGTCGATTATCAGTACTGTGTGACTGTTTGCACAATTTACCACCAGATACCGTTTGTTTATTTGCCACATGTAATCAATACGACATTTTGAATACAGCAATGTTGGCGCGTATTCCTTCGGAGGAAATATACCTTATTGCACAAGACACTATACAGGGTGACATGTTAAGGGTGGCCACCCCCTTTTATTTCGCCCCCGTAAAGATAATCGGACGGGTCGCGGGTGATTTTTGAAGGAAATTTTCTGAACTTTTCGATAAAAAATACGGCGTTCATCGGAAAATGATAGGTTTTGCAGCACAAAAATGGCCACCACGAAAATAATGTGAAAAAATATTTTTTTCTGATAGGAATAAAGTAGACTTTATTCCGAATACGGGACACACGCGAAAATTTTTTTTTGAGTATCGCATCATTGAGAAAAGTTATGTCAAAATTGGGTGTTATAATACCAATTTAAACTTATCTGAACGCAACGATGGAATCGAGTGAACAGGGCTGTAGTGTTTTGTCTCAAACTCGGTTTGTCTTTTGCGCTCAAGTTCACTCTACCAATGTTAATTTTGTATCTGTCAGTGTGAAATGCCAAAAAGGTTATTTAAGAAATGTCAGGTGATTGAAAAATATGCCGTCAGCAAGCAGACGACGCAGCAAATCACTCTCGTACCGCTCGTTCAATTCCGTTGTTTCGTTCAGTCATATTCCAATTTATTCGATAACGCGCATTTTTGATATCCCTTTACTCAATGATGCAATACTCAAAAAAAATTTTTCGCGTATGGCCCGTATTCGGAATAAAGTCTACTTTATTCCTGTCAGAAAAAAATGTGTTTTCACATTATTTTCGTAGTGGCCACTTTTGTGCTGCAAAATCCGATGAACGCCGTATTTTCTATCGGAAAGTTCAGAAACTTTCCTTCAAAAATCATCCGCGACCCATTTGATTATCTTTACGGGGGGCGAAATAAAAGGGGGTGGCCACCCTTAACATGTCACCCTGTAGACTGTGATAGTCGTTTAAGAAAAAAGTTTCCAAAGTGTTATGTTCTGATGAAGAGAATACTTCGAGGAGCGCAGGATTAAGTAAAGAAATAATCGTTAAAATTGGTGCTCAAGTAATGATTCGGAGAAATATCGATGTTACTTTAGGTCTTGTCAATGGGACGATTGGGAAAATTGTTTCTGTAAATCGCAATATTCGAACAAATGATGTTGATACTATAACAATTACATTGCCATCTGCAAAGGAATATATATTAGAACGTTGTTCTGTTAAATTTGAAGTGATGGACAGAGTAGGGATGCCAGATTGTTATAAAAAATCTAATCTTTTGAATTGAATCGAATTGTACTCAAAGAATCAATTCACTTATATATTGAACACAAAAAGATCGATCTACTGAAAATCGATTTAAGAGTTTATATTTTATAAAATATGAGAGGTCGATTTTGTGAATTTTCAGAAACCTGGGTACTAACTTTATGCAAAAACTAAAAATATTTTCTTAGGAAAAACTATCAACTCTCAAACAATTTTTCTTTTCTCTCAAACGATTGTCAAACGATTCGCGTTCATAAGAAAATACAATATATCGGGGGCCTCCTAAACGGCTAAACTAATTTTAATGAAATTTGTTGTGTGTGTTCAAGGGGATTCGAGAATGGTTTAGATTTACAATTCGGTACAATTCAAATTGTTCATTCAATTAATTTTCGAATTATAAAGACGTGTGTACGGGACAACGTCCGACGGGTCCACTCGTATATATATAAATAAATATTTGTGCATAGGTTAATCCAGATTCGAATAAATATATATACATAATCATGTTCGAGTATTTATGAAATATTTCAAAAAATCTTGTCTGCGTAACTAGAGAAACGAAATGAAACAATGGGAATTGAAAAAATTAATATTGAATGAAAGGTTGACAAAAGCTTTAGACAAGAGTGGTCTTGAAATCTATCGATAGGAAAAACGTCAAAAATGTCTTTTTAACGTAAAATTCCGAACATCTCTATCGACTAGGCTAGAAAAACAAAACAAAGCGATAAACAATAAAAACTAGACACAAACTTTTTTGAAAACTTTTTCCCGATGAGAGATTTCTATAAATCTCTATTGGCATGTCTAAATAAGCAAAGTAAACCGATAAATCCACAAAATGTTCATTCCGTATCAGCTTGGTGAAAACTTCCATCAGCGAGAGCCTTATAATCAATCGGTGTAATAACTTTGAAGAAAACTTTCCAAAAACATTATTCAAGAAAAGCTCAGCACAATATTCATTAAGAATATTTTTCTGATGAGAAATTTCTATAAATCTCTATTGGCATGTCTAAATAAACAGTGAAGCGATAAATACAAAAAATGTTCACTTCGTATCAGCTTGATGCAAATTTCGATCAGCGAGAGCCTTATAATCAATCGGTTTGAAAAGTTTATCGAAAACTTTTCAAAGACATTATTCAAGAAAATCTCAGCACAATATTTATTGACAATATTTTTCTGATGAGAGATTTCTATAAATCTCTATTGGCATGTCTAAATAAACAGAGTGAAGCGAAACCCAAAAAATGTTCCCTCCGTATTAGCTTCATGCAAACTTCCATCAGCGAGAGCCTCATAATCAATCGCTGTAATAACTTTGTGGAAAACTTTTCAAAAACATTATTCAAGAAAAGCTCAGCATAATATTTATTGTATTCAAGAAAAACTCAGCACATTATTTATTGAGAATGTATTTTTTGATGAGAGATTTCTGTAAATCTCTATTGGCATGTCTACATAAACAGAGTGAAGCGAAATCCAAAAAATGTTCACTCCGTATTAGCTTGGTGCAAACTTCCATCAGTGAGAGCTTTATAATCTATCGGTGTAATAACTTTACAGAAAACTTTTCAAAAACATTATTTAAGAACAGCTCAGTACCATATTTATTGAGAATGTTATTCTGATAAGAGATTTCTACAAATCTTTATATTGGCATGTGTAAATAAACAGAGTGAAGCGGAATCCAAAAAATGTTCACTCCGTATTAGCTTGATGCAAACTTCCATCAGCGAGAGCCTCATAATCAATTGGTGTAATAACTTTGTAGAAAACTTTTCAAAAACATTATTCAAGAAAAGGTCAGCAGAATATTTATTGTATTCAAGAAAAACTCAGCACATTAATTATTGAGAATGTATTTTTTAATGAGAGATTTCTGTAAATCTCTATTGGCATGTCTAAATAAACAAAATGTTTACTCCGTATGAGCTTGGTAAAAACTTCCATCAACGAGGACCTTATAATCAATCGGTGTAAAAAGTGTATCGAAAACTTTTTAAAAACATTATTCAAGAAAATCTCAGCACAATATTTATTGAAATCATTTTTCTGATGAGAGATTTCTATAAATCCCTACATCGGCATGTCTAAATAAACAGAGTGAAGCGAAATCCAAAAACTGTTCACTCAGTATTAGCTTGGTGCAAACTTCCATCAGCGAGAGCCTTATAATCCATCGGTGTAATAACTTTGTAGAAAACTTTTCAGGTCCAGAAACATTATTCAAGAACAGCTCAGTACAAAATGTATTGAGAATATTTTTGTGATGAGAAATAAACTTCAAGATGAGCTTGCCACGATATTTATTCATACAATTTTCCTGATGAATGATTTCTATAAATCACTATATTAGCATGTCTAAATAAGCAGAGTGAAGCGAAATTCAAAAATGTTCACTTTATATCAGCTTGTTGAAAACTTCCTTCAGCGAGAGCCTTATAATCAATCGGTTTAAAAACTTTATAGAAAACTTTTCAAAAACATTATTCAAGAAAATCTCAGCACAATATTAATGGAAATCATTTTTCTGATGAGAGATTTCTATAAATCTCGATATTGGCAGGTCTGAATAAACAGAGCGAAGCGAAATCCAAAAAATGTTCACTTCGTATCAGCTTGATGAAAACTTCCCTCACTGACAGCCTTATAATCGATCGGTGTTAAAAGTTTATCGAAAACTTTTCGAAAACATTATTTAAGAAAATCTCAGCACAATATTTATTCAGAATATTTTCCTGATGAGAGATTTCTATAAATCTCTATTGGAATGTCTTGTGATGGTCGAGCTTAGATGAAAGATGCGAGTGAAGATCAGGGATGAAATAATGAAGAGAACGGTTTAAGCGGAGAGCGTTTATTAATTAGTCTGTGCGATTGAACGGGTGGAGATGAACTGACTATCAGGACGGATGCTAATGAGGTGGAGGAAGTGTGAAGCGGAGGAAGTGTGAAGTGGAGGGGATGGTCGTGGGCCAGGGATGCTGTGTGGAGAAATTGGACGTGCTGACGTGTGTGGGAACGGGGTGATAACGGGGATGCTGTAGGTGTAAGGTGTTGTGTGGGAAAGAAATGGCTACTGGATAGGGCCGTTACACTCCCCCTCTTCGAGGACGATCGTCTCCATCGTTTTAACAAAGGTTGTTGTTTTTTTTTTTTTAATTGATGCTATATAATACAAATGTTTTTACATTGATTTTTGTTATTCGAGTGGCTCGATATAATCTATTGAATTATTTCTTGTGTGTTTTTTTTTGTTTTCCTCCTGCTGTTGATTGAGGTGTTGATTTTGGTGTGTGTACTCGGTCAGAATACTGAGGTTGGAGGGTGTTGGTCCGGTTTTCCTATTGGCGCCTCCATGCTATCTCTTGGTGTCTCGTTGTTTGGGTGTTTTTGTTGGTTCTGATGATTCTGAAACTAACTGTTATTCATTACTTATCGTGTTAATGGGGATTAGGTTTGTTAATCGTGATGGGTTTGGTTGTGAGTAATAGTGAAATTGAGTTGCTTCGTTTTTCCTGTTCCGAATTTGTGTATGCGTTGTCTGGATTATTGCTTATTGTTTTCCTTTTCCGTTTTTCCCTGTGTGTCACCAGTTTGTAATTGTTATAGTCTGTCATCGTTCTTATTGCCTTGTTTGCTGCTGTCATCGTTCCGAGTTTGTTATTTTGTTATTGTTCATTAAATTGTTCCTGTAACAGTCTAAGTTCTGATTAGTGTCGTGTTAGTGGAATGTGGATGTTATTGTGATATGATTGGATGTGGCTGTGTGTATCTGGTTGATTCATATGTCGTATGATGTGGTGAATATAGTTTTTAATATGTATATTAGTGATAAAATTTTATAATGGTAATGAAAATAATAGAACTATGTAGTTACTAGATATAGGAAGAATAATTAAAGTAGAGAATGATGGGGTCTAAGAAAGGTTACAGTGCTTAGGTGTAGTGTTTAGCCTAGGGACTTAATTATTCATCATACATTTTCCTTTCCCCTTTTTTTTCCCACATTCATCCCGCATTCGTACTCTATTGTTTCTGTGTTTCGTGCTTTCGTTTCGTCAGTTCGTTATCTATTGCGTGTGTCATTAATTGTCTTACGTTTGTTAGGGTTCTGTCCGTTTCTGTTTTCATCATTGTAAGTAATCGTTCTATTGTCTCGTTAAGTGTTTCTGTTCCTGTTGTACCGGTGTGCTGTTGCTTCAGTGGTGTCGGTGTCGGTCTGGATTCCTTTGGGATTGCTCCCAGGCCTCGTGGTGCTGGCTCTGGGGCGTGTGGGGTTTGGGTTCGTGGTCTGTATTTTGTTTCGTTGTTTGTTGTGTCAGTTGGGTCAGGTGTTGGGAGTTCGGGAATTGTCTGCAGTTTCGTTTGTTTCTGTTTTATTTCTTTGTTAACGTCTCGTATGGTCTGGTGGTGCTGTTGTCTTGTCGTTTGTTATCGGCAGCCCGCTGGCGTCATTACGATTTCCGGATTAACTCGTGTTTGGAGGGAGTCTGTTGTTGGTGTTGTTGTTGTTGTTGTTGTTGTTGTCGTCGTTGTTGTTGTTGTTGTTGTTGCCGTTGTTGACCATGGGAAGACTCCCCGCCTTACCCAGTATACTGCGCAGCAGTCCAGGTGGGCGATGAGGCGCCTTGCCGGGAACGCCCCGCCGCACATCGCGCGCCTGCGGTCCGCGTCGGGGCTCGCAGCCAGCCCCCCGATTATTGCTGCGCAGCACCGGGTGAGGGGGTCCCGCAGCTCCTTCGGGGGTCCCTTTTTGCGGCATATCGGGCATTCGATCCAAGTGTTTTCCGGTTTTACCGGTTGAGGTTTTTTATTATTTCTGTGATGTTTAGTACTATGGTCCGTGAAAGGTTTACCTGAATTTCTGTCGTTATTTCCATTGTTGGGATCAATTTTGTAGTTTTTGTTTTTGCTTGACATGTTGGTTTTAATTTTAATATTCCTGAATTTTCAATGGTTTCGATTTTTGATGAGTGGTCATCGCAGGTGGCATACAGGGTTTCGGCCATGGGAGCCGCATATAGCCAAGCGTTACTGCCATGAATTCTCGCCCAATGGGTTTGTCTTAATGTTTTCAGGTGGATATCGCATGTTTCGAGGTTTTGAAAATGCGGGTTAATCAGTAGCTGTATCTCGCATTCAGCTTCGCTACCGATTCGTTGTATTGGGTTAACTTGTTTGCATATATACACAGAGTTCATCAATTTGCAATTTGCGAGGTTATGTAGGCTAAAATAATTTTCGAAATCTTCGGCAATCTGTGAAAGGTGATGCTGGTTTGATATAAGCGAAACGTGTGTCTGACGAGGTCTGGCGCATTGGGACTGACATGTGTTCGTACAGGTTGAACGGTATTAAGTCTAGCAATGGAATTTTAATTATGTAAACGAGTTTTCCGTTATTGTGAAAGATTATTAGTTCGGATATCTCTATCAGTTCTGGTATGTATTTCGGATCTAACGGAATTGGAAATTCAGTGTTCGGTGACGTTTTTATAATAGCTTCAGCACTTTGCAGCCAGGTTTTAGTTGCTAAAAGTCGCGGGTGAATTTGTCCCGATTTTGCGAAAAGAATAGCGTTTATTAGCGTTTCTACGTCCATTTCCAGTTCCGTGAGGTCTTTTTCTACCCCTGTTATAAACTGTATTGCTACTTGGTTATATTTTAGAATGTTTACTTGCTCATGGGTATCGATTATTGCCAGATTTAATTTGTTCATTGCTTTGTTGATTTCGTGTTTCATTGTTGTAATTTGTTTTTGTGTTATATCAAAGCCCGTTTTTACTATGTGTGTTTGATTGTACTGCTCGTTTCTCCCGTAATTGTGTGGTGTTTCTTGACGAGATCAGTTCCTCGAGTATCGATTGAGATGTTTCGATGGTGTTCAGGCGAGATTTAATTGACGTTAGCTGTCCCTTCATGAGGCATGATGATCCTAGTGTGTAGCAATATTCGTGGAGACTGTGTAGGTTTTCCTTGAGTTGTGCCCTTCGTGTTGTCAATCCCTCTGTGTTAGCGTATGTGATGAGGTTCCAGACTGTGTGATATGTTCTGAGTGTACCGAGTGAGTGTGAGTATAATCCGGGGTTCCGTGGGAATGGTGAATTTTCCACCGAGATGCCATTGTTCATAGCGGCCGTGTGGTATCTGCAACATGTGCCATTTTGATTTTGTCTACATGTACTACCTTTGTTTTGTCGTTGTCGATTTGGAGCTTGATATTGTTACTGTTGAGAATTTCCACAATAGTGCATGGGCCGGTGTAATGGGGATCTAATTTTCCTTTTCGAGGTTCCTTTAATAGGAATATTTGTTGTCCGACTTTGAAATTTTGTGTTTTTGTCTTCCTGTCGTAATATCGTTTTGTGCGTTCCTTCGCCGCTAACTGCTTCTCGCGTGTCAATTGTCGGATTTCTTTTAAGTTCCTGAGCACTGTTAGCAGGTAGTCGTCGTATGTCGCTAATTTTTCAGGAGGTGGGAATTCGGATGGTAGTGAGGCTGGTTTTCCGAAGACTAACTCGTATGGTGTGTACCCTGTGCTTTCATGGACACTCGTGTTGTGAGAAAGTGCCGCGAATGGGATTAGTTCGTGCCAGTTTTTGTCCATATCGATGTAATGTTTGAGGTATTCGACGAGACTGTGATGGCTTCGCTCTAACGCTCCGTTGGACTGTGGGTGGTAAGTTGTCGTTCGGTACTGTTTGATTTTGAACAGTTCTGCGAAAGATGCGAATAGATCTGACATGAAGTTCGTACCCTGGTCGGAAAGTATCGCACGAGGTGCACCGAATGTCGTTATAAAGCTTGTTGCTAGTGCTTTAGATACATCGCGAGCTGTTGTTTGCTTAAGTGGAACCATGACGCTGAATCTGCTGAATAGATCGATGATCGTGAGGATGTATTCGTGACCGTCCTTTGTTTTTGGAAGAGGTCCGACGATATCTATCGCGATTTTCTCGAAAGGCTGAGTTGGAGCGTCTGTTATTATCATAGGTGCTCTGTTTTTTACGCGAACAAGTTTGTTCTTTTGGCATTTTTGGCAGGTTTTAATGAATTCCGTGACGTCTGCCTTCATGTTTTTCCAATAGTATCGAGCACATATGCGTTTGCGAGTTTTCGAGATGCCTTTATGTCCTCCGATTGTTGATTCGTGTGCTTCCTTCATTATGGGTTGTCGGTGTAACTTCGGTGGTACCATGATAATTCGTTCGCACAACGTTGTTCGTATTTTTTGGCTCAACCGTGATTTGTTTAATGTAGGTTTTGATGTTGTCCCAGAGAAATTGATCGATAATCTCAGGGTCTTTGGCCAGTGTGCATGATTCGAGTTTTTCCCTTGTCAGGATTTTGATGACTGTCCCGATGCACTTCTGGACCATATGCCAGTCGGTGTTATCTGTGCATTTCCCTTTGCATATCATGGTGAAGATCCGTTTGGTTCCGCAGCGCGTTATAAATATGTGTCCAGCCCTTGGTTTCTCTGTTTTTCTCTACGAGGATTTGCGATATTGTTGTGTTCGTAATGCAATCCGCTGCGAGAAAATGACCGATGTTATCCTTTTGTGTGAGAATACTTTTCCGGCTAATTATGACGTTGCTGTTCGATGTCATTTGTCTCTGGTTTATCTCGGTCGTTGGTGTTTCCGGATCTTCAGATTGTTCTTCCCATTCCGAGGTCGTTGCGTTACCTTCGTCCGATATTTCTGTGTCTTCGGTGAACGACTGACGTTTGGCATCTGCGGTCTGAGTCATGCGTCTTGTTTGCAGTGCCGCTTTTGGTAATGCCGGGCGTTTCCTGTGGTATTGTGATGGCTCATACGGTGGATCTCTGTCGGATTCGTTTTCGTGCGTTTCGGTTGCGAGATTACCGTAATTGTTCGTTACCGCTGGGGGGGATTTGTACGTTGTCACGTCATTTTTCCTCGGTCGGCCAGGTCGTCGTTTTTGTGTTGGTACCGGGCTGTCTTCGTCGGTCGATTCTGGTGGGCGAATCGGTGGTTTCAGCGTATCGTTGTTCGTTTGATACTGGCCTGTTGACTGCTCTCGCGATTCCTCCGATATCTCGCGAGTCGAGTCATAACTCGTCTGATTGTCATCGAGTTGTGGCGGCGAACGGAAATTTGGTTCGGTCGCCTTGTCGCATGACGTCACTGGTGAGCGGAAGTTCGGTTCCACTTCGGGGTGTTTTGTGGTACCCTGTTCGTTTGCTGTTGGATGTAATTGGGACGTCGGCCTGATCTCCGATGCTTCGGCTGTATTGTCTCCCATATTTGGCCTGTTGACCGACTCGTGTGTCTTTGGCTCACTTCTCCCGTTGTTGGTTTCTTTCCCGCTTGATGCGTGTTCGTCTTCTTTGCTTTGCTCGTTCGATTTTTCCTGTTTCCGTTGTTCCCTCATATTATATTCGTTAATTAGTTTTGTTAATTTATTTTCTTCACCTGCATTCTGCTTCATTTGTTTTAAATTATATTCGTCGATTAGCTTTGTTAGCTTATTTTCGTTTGCTTTCGATGGCCGCTCCTATTTAGCGTTGTATTCGTTGATTAATCTGTTTAGTTTGTTTTCTTCTTTGTTTGTTTCCATTCGTTTTCCTTTTTCATTGCCTGCCGGGTTCGTGGTTCCTTCAATCGTTGAACTTTCGTTTGGTTGCCGAGTCGTTTTCCGTTTGTCTGTCGTGAGTTCCTCCTCTTCCGTTACCGTATCGCAGTTGTTATCGTCGATAGATGGATTTACTTTTTTGTGTGTGCTTTCCTTCATCGTTCTCCGTGGTCTCCTATCTGAATCTTCGTTTTCGGTGTCGGTGCCTGATGATTCCGAGTTGCTGTATGTTGTGACGCGTTTTTTCTCGGGTGATGGATTTCCTGATTGTTCGTCCGATGTTGACCTTCCGCGCCTATCCGGCTGGTGTGTGGTTTTTGCCTTTTTCGTGTCGTGATGTTCGTTGGTCGATGATTCGCTCCGTAATCGAATCGGTAGGATCTTTGATGGATTCCTTGACATGGCGTCCGCGACGACGTTGAGTTTTCCAGGTTTATGGTGGATGTCGTATTCGTAATCACTCAATAGGGCTTGCCAGCATTGTAATTGTTGTGGTGGGTTAGGTTTGGTTGTGAGGTATACGAGTGCTCGATGATCTGTCACTATTGTGAAATGTTTCCCGTAAAGATACTGTCTGAAATGTTCGACCGCTTTTACCACTGCTAACAGTTCTTTATGTGTGTTGTCGTACTTAATTTCGGCGTTCGTGAGGGCTCGAGAGTAAAATGCTACTGGATGATCGAAATTTTCGTGTTTTTGGCTCAAAACCGCGCCGATGGCATACTTAGAAGCATCGGTTGTTAATGTAAATCGCTCGTTGTGATCTGGGTATCGTAAAATGGGTTGGCTGATAATTTTATTTTTTATTGTTTCGAAAGCTTCCTGACACTCGGTTGTCCAATTGAATTTTTCGGATTGTTTTAATTGTTTCGTCAAAGGAGTGGATATTTTTGCGAAATTTTGAATAAACCTTCGGTAATAATTGGCTAACGCGTGGAATTGTACAATTGTCTTTTTGTCTGTTGGGGTTGGAAAATTTTTGGTCGCCTCGACTAAATCTGGTTTTGGTTGTACCCCTTTTTCGCTAATGACGTGACCCAAATATGCTACCTCTTTACAGAGAAATTTACATTTGTTTGTCTGCAGCGTCAGACCTGCGTCAGTCAATCGTTTCGCGAGTCGCCTAAATTTTTTCTCATGTTGTTCGAGATCGGTTGCGTAAATAACAATATCGTCCACGTGAACGAACAGATCTGCACCCTGGAGTCCGGGTAGTATCGAGTCCATTGCTCTCTTAAATGTGGCTGGTGCGTTCCGCAATCCGAATGGCATTCGATTGAATTCGTAATGTCCACCCGGTGTGGAGAATGCTGTTTTCGGTTTGTCTCGAGGGTGCATCTCAATTTGGTGGAAACCGGATGCGAGATCAAAAACTGAGAAGTATCGTGATTTGCCCAATTGGTCGAGAATGTCTATGATGTTTGGTAACGGGTATGCGTCGGGGATGGTTTTTCCGTTGAGTTTCCGAAAGTCGATAACCATACGCCACCTTTTTTTGCCTGAATCGTCTGATTTTTTGGGGACTATCCAAACCGGAGAGTTATATGGAGACAGGGATGGTTATATAATGTCTTTTTTCAATAGGTCCTGTACTTGTTCGTTTATTTCGGATTTGTGTACTTGAGGAATCGATATTGTTTGGTGTTAATGGGTCTATCGTCGGTGGTATTAATTTCGTGTTTCACTACAGTCGTGTATCCAAGTCGTTCATTAGGCAGGTTAAACAGATGAGGATGTTCCGAAACAAGCTGGTATACACTGTCTTTCTCTGTGTCATCTAGATGATCTAGGTGCAAGAGTGACTTTACCGTTTCAGACCTTTCCTTGTTTCCGTCTGTAACTGCTAAGCAAATTGCTGCGCGGTGCTCGTCCTGAGTATCGCGAGAATCGCTTTCAATGTCGACAGGTGTTTTTGATACTTGTTCAATCGGCTGCAGTTCAACATTTGGGATTGCGAAAGAGATGTCATGGCTAGTTGTGTTAATCGCCCCTATGTACGCTATTCCGCCACGGTTCGTTACGATAGCGTTGCCGAGAAACAGACCTTTGTTCGTTTCGATCTTTGGTATAAAACCCTCGGATAAATCGGTGTCTTTTATTCGGATTGATATCAAGGTTTTTGATCTGGCAGGGATGTTAATTTCTTCCTGGGTCTCGAGTGGTATTATGGAGTCGTAAAATGTGATGCAGGTTTTGTGTATAATATATCAGCGGGTGTATCTTTGAAAAATGCATCTCCGAGAATTGCATCGTATGGGATAGGGATAGTGTCCTCGACGACATGGAATTCGACGTTAATATTTTCGATTCGGATGGTATATTTGCCGGTTGTGTATAATATACCTTCTGTAATTCCCGAAAGTTCGTAAATTATTTTCGGGTCGATTTTGTTTCTATGCCGTATGATAGATATTTTAGCCAAATTTATTTGTGAGCCTGTGTCTACTAGGAATCGAGAATTTCGTTTGTTTATATCGGGTGAGTTAATGGCGACTGTTGGTGGTTTTCGCCGTTTGGTGAGCCCTAGGCATATTGTCGCTTTTCTGATTTCTGGGTTACTTGATTTTACTGGGTCGACGTTGATGCGCGTTCTGTCGAGGGGCTCCGCGTCGCGCTGTTCCGCGGAGCTGCACTCCCGTTTTTTGGCGCGAGATCGTTACATTTGTTCACGTTCTCTGCCCTTGTGCCTGAGTTGTCTCGGCGGCTCGTGTGACCGTTTCTATCTTGTCAGTTCGTGCGATAGCGGTCGCGAGAGTTATCGCCGTATCGATCGCGAGAATTATTTCGATATTGGTCATGGGCGTTGTTTTGGTAACGGTCGCGAGAGTTGTGACGATATTGATCACGGGGGTTATTACGAGGGTCGTCACGGGAATTATCGGGATACTGGCCGTAGGAGTTGCGATATCGGTCGCGAGAGTTATTTCTGTATCCGTTTTGGGAGTTTCTGTGTTGGTTGTCGCGGTGGTTGTTGTATTGGTTTTGCGTGTATTGGTTTCGTGAGTCATAATTCTTATAATGTTGCGGATTGTACTTGTTATAATTTTGTGTTCTTTGACCGAATTGATTCTTACTGGGGTTTCCGAATTGTCTTGGTTCCTCTCGATTTTGTCTCCATTTCTCTCTCATTTTTGCTAAGGTTATGCATTCTGATGTTGTATGGTCTCCCCGTTGGTGGAATTCGCAATATTTCTCATTTATACCCCTATTTGTTTCCGCGAATCGGACTCTAGCTGTTTCCGTAACCGTTTCCCCGGGTTCGGTTAAACGTGATCGACTTTGATTCACCATTGCGCGCCTTTGTAATTCCAGTTCGATATTTGTTGCTCCGTCTATAGCGTTGTCTAGGGTCTCTAAATTTCGGTGGAGTAGAAGATTCGCGATTCTATCTAAGAGGCCTCGTACGAAAGCTTGGATTACAGCTTTTTTCTCTTCTGCCGTTCTTTTTTCTAGGTACGCCCTGTCGTCTGCCGCTGAGTATACTTCTGATAGTCTTTCGATAATTTGGTTCTGCAAAACTTTTACTCGGAGCCCGTAATCGAGGACTGACTCATTGAATTTTTGTGAGGTTGATTTAGCTCTAGTCCTAAATCTGATAATTCTAACGGTTTTTTGTATGCCCTCTTCAAGTCTGCGAGAAGCGTGTCAAGCGTGTTGTATGTTTTTCCCTCTGTCAGGTCGTACGCTCTGCCAGTTAGTCTGAATATTACTGCATTTATTAAATATCGGTGATTTGGGTCGGGGGCGGTTTGCTGTACGCGTTTACACTTGCTAATGAAGTTTTCGATCGTTATATTTCCATCGCCGAATTGTGGAATTACCTTTGTTAGGCCGTTATATGTCGCGGGGTTCTGAGGTGCGGGGTTTGCTATTTCGGTCTCGTCGCTTTCGCTGGCTTGGTCTGCCAGTACGTGTCGATAAAATGTATTGGGGGCGTTTTGGCGTCCTATTCGGCGCCTAGGTGGGCGTATTGGCCTAATCGTGTATCGGTATTACTCGTATTTTCGAGGAGAAGAAGAGGAAACGAAACAAACAAAAGGAAAAAAAAGGGAGTGAGAGAAGAAGAAGAGGAAAAAAAAAATTTTCCTGTCTTTTTTTTTTTTTTTTTTAAATTTATTTATTTGTTTTTTTTTTAGTTACTATTAGTGTTAGTATTATTATTTGTTCTCCGTAGTTGCGTTTGTTGTGGGTATTTTATGTCTAAATGAATTTTGTTAAATTTGGAACGGAACGTTAATTTTCTACCTTTGCCATGGGGATTTATTTCTCGATGTTTGTTATTTCGTTTTGTTGGTAATGGATGAAGAGGAGAAAAGAAGAAAGATAAATTGAAAAAAAATTTTCTATGTTCTATTATTTTATTTGTTCATTTTTCCATGTAATTTCTTTTATCGTTATTGTTTTATGAAGGTTATGTTTCGTTACTGAAAGATGGAGGTTGCGGGCGAAATTGTTTCTCCTTTTTTTTCCAGTTTGTTTCGTTCCCTATTATTATTGATATTATTATTTTGTTACGAACTTTCGAATAATTTAGTTTAATGCGTTAGGATTCGTTTTTGTGGGTTTTTATACGAGAGCCTATGTATATATATGTATACGTTAATTTTGGGGAGGGCTGTATAGATTGGTTTTTTACATATGAAAATTATTTTTCGGGCGTGCTGTAGCGGCGAGTCCGCCAGCGACTTTGTCGCCGGTCGGTGAAATATGAGATCGGAATTCGGGTGACGCGATTTTGTCGCGTGGGCGAGAGTGAGACGGAACGATGAGAGTCGCTTGAGCGAGCGATGGCTATAAGAGCATGAGTGGGTGTGTGTGTGTGTGTGAGTGGGGTACGTGTAGTTGCAGACCGACGCCCGCTTACGATACAGAGTACAAAGAATATCGATGCATGCACGAGTTTTTAAAGAAAAATTTAGATGGTACTTACATGAGCGCCCAGATGATCGTAAATAATCCCATTTTCGCGCTGTTCTTCCCTTTGGCGTTTCCTTCCTGCTACTATTTCCCTTCCTTTCTTCCTGCTTTCGGCGTCGATTAACCACACGCACACCTCACTTACTCACACCACACTTTTCACACAAGTTTCTTTCTCTTCTATTCGCTGAGCGAAAGGCCTTATCTAAATTCTTGTTGCGCAGATCGATCCGACTTCTGACGCCAGTTGTGATGGTCGAGCTTGGATGAAAGATGCGAGTGAAGATCAGGGATGAAATAATGAAGAGAACGGTTTAAGCGGAGAGCGTTTATTAATTAGTCTGTGCGATTGAAAGGGTGGAGATGAACTGACTATCAGGACGGATGCTAATGAGGTGGAGGAAGTGTGAAGCGGAGGAAGTGTGAAGTGGAGGGGATGGTCGAGTTGTTTGGACCGTGGGACCGTGGGCCAGGGATGCTGTGTGGAGAAATTGGACGTGCTGACGTGTGTGGGAACGGGGTGATAACGGGGATGCTGTAGGTGTAAGGTGTTGTGTGGGAAAGGGATGGCTACTGGATAGGGCCGTTACAGTCTAAATAAACAAAGCGAAGAGATAAATCTAAAAAATGTTCACTTCGTATCAGCGTGGTGAATACTTCCATCAGCGACAGCCTTATAATCGATCGGTGTAAAAAAATTATCGAAAACTTTTCAAAAACATTATTTAAGAAAATCTCAGCACAATATTTATTCAGAATATTTTCCTGATGAGAGATTTCTATAAATCTCTATTGGAATGTCTAAATAAACAAAGCGAAGCGATAAATCTAAAAAATGTTCACTTCGTATCAGCTTGGTGAATACTTCCATCAGCGACAGTCTTACAATCAATCGGTTTAAAAAGTTTATCAAAAATTTTTCAAAAACATTATTTAAGAAAATCTCAACACAATATTTATTGAGAATATTTTTCCGATGAAAGATTTCTATAAATCTCTATATTGGAATGTCTAAATAAACAAAGAGAAGCGATAAGTTTAAAAAATGTTCACTTCGTATCAGCTTGATGAAAACTTCCCTCACTGACAGCCTTATAATCAATCGGTGTAAAAAGTTTATCGAAAACTTTCCAGAAACATTATTCAAGAAAAACTCAGCACAATATTTATTGAGAATGTTTTTCTAATGAGAGATTTCTATAAATCTCTATTGGCATGTTTCAATAAACAGAGTGGAGCGAAATCCAAAAACTGTTCACTCTGTGTTAGCTCGGTGCAAACTTTGATCAGCGAGAGTCTTATAATTAATCGGTGTTAAAAGTTTATCGAAAACTTTTCAAAAACATCATTCAATAAAAACCCAGCACAATATTTTTTAAAAGAATATTTTCTGATGAGAGATTTCTATAGATCTTTGTTGGCATGTCTGAATAAACAGAGTGAAGCGAAATTCAAAAACTGTTCACTCAGTATTAGCTTGATACAAACTTCCATCAGCGAGAGTCTCATAATCAATCAGTGTAATAACTTTGTGGAAAACTTTTCAAAAACATTATTCAAGAAAAGCTCAGCACAATATTAGTACATATATGGGGCCGGTTCTACTCCAAGGTCTCTGCACCGACATTTACCGACACTTAGTCGAGACACGAACCCCGATTTAGCCGGGACACGAACCCCCGGAGAGGGGATATTTTGGCCTGGATGTTAATTTTCGAGAAGGTAGAGTGGGAGGGGGAGGAGGGTGGGATTTCACGGTGCGTGTCGCCCGATTCCGTCGAACGTTGTATATATATACAGGATGATTCATAGCAACACTGACAGCCAGAAACTACACATTCTCGACGATATACTGAGCATATCTACATAACCGTTTTTCAATTTTCAAAATAGTTTTTAAACGGGGAGCAATAGAATTTGGAAGTTTTAAGCCAATCACAGTCGCTGTTTTATACGCGTTCGAAGACGCCTCAGTGCCGGACCAGCAAGGCTCCGATTCTAGACATACGAAGAACTGGCAGAGTTCAGGCAGAAAAGCATTTCCCTGAAAAAAGCTGTTGTGTTCGATTAAAGGACGTATAAAATAACGGCTATTTTCAATTGAAACAAAAGACCTTCGCGCTCGCGAAATGCTTTTCTGCCGGAACTCTGCCAGTTCTTCGTATGCCTAGAATCGGAGCCTTGCTGATCCGGCACTGAGGCGTCTTCGAACGCGTATAAAGAAACGACTGTGATTGGCTTAAAACTTCCAGATTCTATTGCTTCCCGTTTAAAAACTATTTTGAAAATTGAAAAACGGCCAAGTAGATATGCTCAGTATATCGTCGAGAATGTGTAGTTACTGGCTGTCAGTGTTGCTATGAATCACCCTGTATATACAGGGTGACATGTTAAGGGTGGCCACCCCCTTTTATTTCGCCCCCCGTAAAGATAATCGGACGGGTCGCGGGTGATTTTTGAACGAAATTTTCTGAACTTTTCGATAAAAAATACGGCGTTCATCGGAAAATGATAGGTTTTGCAGCACAAAAATGGCCACGACGAAAATAATGTGAAAATATATTTTTTTCTGATAGGAATAAAGTAGACTTTATTCCGAATACGGGACACACGCGAAAATTTTTTTTTGAGTATCGCATCATTAAGAAAAGTTATGTCAAAATTAGGTGTTATAATACCAATTTAAACTTATCTAAACGAAACGATGGAATCGAATGAACAGGGTTGTAGTGTTTTGTCTCAAACTCGGTTTGTCTTTTGCGCTCAAGTTCACTCTCCCAATGTTAATTTTGTATCTGTCAGTGTGAAATGCCAAAAAGGTCATTTAAGAAATGTCAGGTGATTGAAAAATATACCGTCAGCAAGCAGACGACGCAGCAAATCACTCTCGTACCGCTCGTTCAATTCCGTTGTTTCGTTCAGTCATATTCAAATTTATTCGATAACGAGCATTTTTTATATCACTTTCCTCAATGATGCAATACTCAAAAAAAATTTTTTGCGTATGGCCCGTATTCGGAATAAAGTCTACTTTATTCCTGTCAGAAAAAAATGTGTTTTCACATTATTTTCGTAGTGGCCACTTTTGTGCTGCAAAACCTATCATTTTCCGATGAACGCCATATTTTCTATCGGAAAGTTCAGAAAATTTCCTTCAAAAATCAACCGCGACCCATCCGATTATCTTTACGGGGGGCGAAATAGAAGGGGGTGGCCACCCTTAACATGTCACCCTGTATATATATATATATCGAGCGCTGATTTAAGAAAGAGAGAGACAAACAATGCGAGCGCATCATATTTCTCGATGAAAGACTGAAGTACCAGGCGCAAGAGAGAGGGAGCGACAAACGATGCGAGCGTCGAACATTGGAGACCTCTGAAGAGTCGACCGTGCCGAGGCACGGAGGAAGAGAGAGAAAACGAATGCCCAGTTTTGATTTTTTCCAAGAGAGAGACCGAACGACCAACCCGTCAACGAAAGAGCCGAATGATGTGAGTGCAGGAGGAAGAGAGAAAACGAGCGCTAATAGACCGACCGACCGACCGACCACTACGAAAGAATTTTCCGATGAAAGGCCAAACCATGAAGCGTGAGAGAGAGAGAGATGGCCAACGTAAGAGGCCTCTGCAAAGCGGCCCGTACCGGGACACGGCGGAAGGGAGAAAACATTCGAGAAAAACAAAAAGATCAGCGTCTCAATTAATTTTTCTTTTATTATAAAAATAACACACACACACACAGTATAAAATACGAAATACAAAATACAAAATATAAACTACAACACGTACAAAAAATATAAAAATATAGAATTATTATTAAATGCTGCTGCTGTTGCTGCATACATGTGGTTATTCCCTGTAACAAACAAAAAATATTTTTATATTAGTAAATGCATATGTGTGATTATATATGCATCAATGTATAATTCAATTTTCGTTTACCTGCAGTAAGGGCACGGGAGATTTCCCCAACAGGAGGGACAAGTTTGGGCATACTGCCACTCCCGAAATTCCTCATCGAAATTCCTCCTGGGCCTCTTCCTCTTCTTCCTCCTGCTCCTCTTGTTCCTCCGGCTCCTCTTCCTCCACCGGAGGAAATTGAGGTGGATGGAACTGGGGTTCATACTCGAACACCCACTGCCCATGTTCCTCCACCTCTTGAAGAGGAGCAGGCTCTTCAGGTTTTTCGAAGATGCTCAGCAGTATTATGAGGAACGAGTGCAACATCTAAAAAAAAAAAAAAAAAAAAAAAAAAAAAATACAAATATTAAATATTAACAGAAATTGGAATATTCGATTAAAGATTTTCAGAGAATCACAAACTTACTGTAATATAAATTTTTGTCGTCTTCTCAAACGCGCTTATAATTTTTTTTTTTGGCTCCTTCTTCGTACGAACGTCGCTGAGTGACTGACTAAAAAGTAGCTGCTTCACACAAAGCATAGAGCACATAGCGCAAAAACACTTGAACATATGACACAGTCAAAGGTTGGCCGGACGCATGGCGTATTGGTAGAAAAATATATACAAAGGTTCGAGAACGTCTAAGATAAAAAAGGGATATAGAGAAATGGTTTACGTTGGCCGGTTTATGCTAGGCTCTCTAAATATGTTATAGACGTTTCACCCTGCCTCCTCTCCGATCGTCTATACTTTGAGACATTCGTGGCTAAGCAACGACATGTACCGAACAGCTTGTATGAATTTTCAAAACGCACAAGAGTATTTTCTTGAGCGATTGAAATGTGCATTAGCTGTAATAAAGTTTATGGTATGCAATAAATATGCTTTTTCGGGGGGGTTGATGTACAATTTTTATTTTTATAAAAATGTACACTCTCTAAAGGTGATCGCAACGACGAATTTCATGCGTAAAAATTACATCACCCTTTTGTTTATGCGAAGCGGAGGAGGAGGAGGAGAGCGGTGAAGCGATAAGCGCTCTTTTAAGATGCTGCTATACCGAAAATTGCCACACTTGCGATTGATCTATTGAGCGAATAGCTTGCATTCACGATGGACGCTGATGAATATCGTAAAATTATCGACGAGTTGGAAAGAGCGTATGCAGCGCTCAAAAGTAACGTCTCCCGCATTAAAGTTGAAAAAATGTTAAAGTTCTGCGATGCTAGCATCAAAGAAGTGACGATAAATTTTCGAACGTTTCATCTCAAGACGGGTGAAAAATTACGAATTCAGGCTAGTGTAGCCAAGTTGCTATCGTTGAAGGAAAAAATTGCGCGTATCAACCCGCGAAAAAGTGGTGCTAGTTTGAGTGTCGCGAGCGGTGCGGTGAAATGGGTTGATATAGAATCAGCATTTCAAGTTCGAATAAAGACGGGTGCTATAATCAATTTGGACCACAAAGATGTGTCAAATTTCCTCGAAGATGCGAAGAAAGGGATGGTGCCGAAATTAACAACAGTCGTGAGAGAAGAAAATAACATCAAGGTCAACGTTACGCTAGTATGCAAATTTCACCTTTCGAAGATAGACGAGATCGTTGAGGAGCAAAAAACATTCCAAACGAGGAATGCGAGCATTTCGTTATCAACGGATATTGATGAATGGTTTGTGGAATACGTGCAATCAAAACTGCTCGTAAAAATCGAAGATTTTCAGGAAAAAGAATCGGGCTGGTCTTTGCATGAAATCGATCATCTCCTCGTTAGCATCAATTCGTACACACCGCTGCTCGGTGGCTCATCCACATACACGCCTATGCCTCGAGATATTCAACTGAAGCGGGCGGTTGTCAACATTGTGAACGCGGATGTGTATTGTTTTTTATGGGCTATAACTGCAGCCTTGTCACCCACACCAAATTCACATACTGAGAGGACGACGTCTTATCCACACTTTAGCGAAGTGCTTAATTATGAAGGATTCGATTTTCCGATGCGTCTATCGCATGTTGAAAAATTCGAAAAAATTAATGGATTATCGATTCATGTGTACGGTATAGAACGTGTGAATGGGCAGAGAGAAATTGTGCCAGTACATCTTAGTAAACAGATATCGAAAAGACCTACGATACATTTGCTTATGATAGAAGCGATTGATTCGATCGACGATGATGATGATGATATTGAGAAAGCGTATCATCATTTCGCGTGGATAAAAAACATTTCAAGACTGGTGAGCGCGCAAATATCAAAGACAGATCATCAAGCGTGGTTGTGCGACCGATGTTTGTGCCACTTTAAAATACAAGATACTCTGAATAAACATCAAATAGACTGTGCAAACGTTAATCATTGTCGTGTGGTTTTTCCAAAAGATGAGGCGACCATTTTAAAATTCAAAAACTATAAATACAAAGAAGCTGTGCCGTTCGCGATCTATGCAGATTTAGAATGTCTTCTCGAGCCGGTAACAAGCCCGCAAAAGAATACGATGAATTATCAAAAGCATACGCCTCACAGTATCGCCTATTACGTACACTGCAGTTTCGACGAATCGAAATCGAAGTATGAATTTCATCGGGGGAAAGATTGCGTGGAGTGGTTTATGCGTAAATTGCAAGAAATGGCGGTGTCTTTCAACACGCTTTTCCAGACAATAGTGCCGATGAATCCATTGAACTCGCGTGAAAGTGACAATTTTCGCTCGGCTAAAAAGTGTCACATCTGTGAAAAACCGTTCATCGTCACCGCGACAAAAGTACTAGATCATTGTCATTTCACGGGAAAGTATCGAGGTGCTGCTCATCAGGGTTGTAATTTGAATTACAAAAATTCTCACGTTGTTCCCATTATATTTCATAATTTGTCGGGTTACGATGCGCATTTTTTGATAAAAGCTTTGGCTAAAAACTTTGAAGGATCGGTGAAGCTTTTGCCGGTGAATAAGGAGAAATATATTTCGTTCATCAAAACCGTCAAAGGAACACGTGTGCAATATCGATTCATCGATTCGTTCAGATTCATGGCAAGTAGCATCGACAAATTAACACGAGCAAAAAACCATAACACGACGATTTTGCGATACTGATGAGAAATTTCAATTACTAACGCGAAAAGGTGTTTTTCCGTATGATTACGTTGATGATTGGAGGAGACTCGACGAGACCGAATTACCGGAGAAAAAAGACTTTTTTTCAAAACTTCAAAGCTCAAACATCTCGGACGATGATTATGTGCATGCTCGCGACGTGTGGACAACGTTCAATGTGCGAACATTGGGTGAATATTCGTATTTGTACCTAAAAACCGATGTACTGCTTTTGACGGACATTTTCGAAAATTTTCGACGAAATTGCATGGAAACGTACGCTCTCGATCCTCTGCATTATTATACGGCTCCGGGTCTCTCGTTCGACGCGATGCTAAAGTGCACCGGTATCGAACTCGAACTTTTGACCGATGTTGACATGTTAATGTTCATCGAGAAGGGAATCCGCGGTGGTGTGGCACAGTGTTCGAATAGATACGCGAAAGCCAACAATCGCTACATGAAAGGCGAATACGATTCAAAAAAAGAAGAATCATATTTGATGTATTTCGACGTTAATAATCTTTATGGTGCGGCTATGAGCGAGGCATTACCTTGCGGCTCTTTCGCTTGGGTGGAAAATTTCCAAGAGGACATTGAAAATATTCCAGATGATTCTCCGGTCGGTTATATTTTCGAAGTCGATCTCGAGTATCCTCGCGAGTTACATGAAAATCACAAAGACCTACCGTTGTGTCCCCAACATTTTGCTTCTGAGGCTCGAGGTTTGAAAAAATTAATGACAACATTGTTGCCGAAAGAGAAATACGTTATTCACTACAGAAATTTGAAACAGTGCACAAAATTGGGTCTTCGTGTAACACACATTCATCGGGTGCTGAAATTTCGACAGATGCCCCTGGCTCAAGAAATACATCGACGTGAACACGGAACTGAGAAAAAAATCGAACAACGAGTTTGAAAAAAATTTTTACAAATTAATGAATAATGCCGTATTTGGGAAAACAATGGAAAATGTGCGAAAGCACAAAGAAGTGAGGCTTGTGACGGAATGGCGTGGACGGTGGGGGGCAAAAGCACAGATCGCTAAACCAACCTTCCACAGTTGCACTATATTCGACCGTGATATGGTGATAATAGAACTCAACAAGGCCAGCGTTTTATTCAACAAGCCCATACACGTTGGATATTCGATCCTCGACATCTCCAAACTTTGGCTCTACGACTTTCACTATTATTACATGAAGACGACTTTTGGACAAAAAGCGAAATTACTATATACAGACACCGACAGCCTCATCTATCACATCAAAGTACCCAACGTTTACCAAATTATAAAAGGAGATATACACAAATTTGACACTTCGGATTATTCGGTTGATAATCCGTATGGTATTCCACAAGCTAATAAAAAAGTATTGGGTCTGATGAAGGACGAAAACAATGGTAATATCATGGAAGAGTTTATCGGATTGAGAGCAAAATTGTATGCTTACAAAATTTTTGACGACAATGGTGAAAAAAAGCGGGCAAAAGGCATCAAGGGCTCAACGCTCAAAACTATTACGCTTGACGACTACAAAATGTGTCTGTTTGAACATAAAAATGTAGTCAAACCTCAAAATTTAATTCAAAGTAAAAAACACATTGTTCATACTGCGACACAGAAAAAAATTGCTCTAAGCTGGAGAGATGATAAGAGAATGTTGATGTATGATTCAACCGATACACTACCATGGGGTTACTCGTTAGTATAAATCGATATTTCGTGCGCGCTAATAATTTCGGACGTGACTTCTCGCATGCCGACAAAAGCGAGAGCTGTATATATCGAATATAAACAATTTTAAGAGCAAACAGTCTTCTTAAGTACCGGAAATCAGAAACTATTATATACACGGCGGCTATCAATAACATCGAAGATGTCAACGTTGGTCATTCGAGCAATATTCGGCGGATCATTTGGAGCCAAGTATTCATCGGGTACGTATTATAAAATTTTCGCCCCACTATCTCGAATAAAGAAGAAATTTTCATAAAATCCATTCTATTGCAGTTTTCGAAAAGAATGAGACAGCGACGTGACATCGATAGAGTCCATACTCTTTTGATTTTCCTGCTGAATCGAAATCCATATTTGACAAACATATGTCCAAATTTGCGAGCTGTTGACATACGCTTACTCCCAGAATCGGCGGTCTACCGGAGACTACGGAGAGTATTGTCTTTGGTGCCGCGTGCGGATATCAGGAAAGCATATGACAATGGCTTATTGTGCAACTACGAGCTATTGGATTCCGCAGTTAAAATCATTGCCAAATTTGACTGGGCGGAATTGGACATGTTTGCGCCTATATTGAAGGACCATGGTAAGAGCATATTTTTATAAGCTCATCATCATCATTATTGAACAACTCTAGAAACCATCTAATTGTGTTTATTTTCTTTTTTTTTTTAAGCGATAATTCGACTTCGCCAAATTTCGAGTGATGAATCATCTTCGTCAACATCTCCATCGATACATCATATTGATGAGCCATCAGGATCGGAGAAGGATGAAAATAGCTTGATCAATAATGATGATGCATCGCGATGGGGAAGCATTGAAGAACGCGTTCGATGGATGGATCAAAATCAATATTCGCGCGAGTTCGAGCAAGCTGATGGAGCTGTAGCCGGACCATCCGGTCGAAATCAAGCATCTCCACCACTAACACTAACACCATCGCAAGTTTCTCTTAATGTGTGCGATATGTGTCAAAGATCACCATCCCCACCAGTTGAGGAGGCACCGGTGCAAGACGATGCTGCGGACAACTGGGTGCACCATGAATACGATGCCGATCAAGAGTATGGTAGCGATGATGATGATGATGCATCAACATGGATTCCATCACCAGCAGATTCTGGTAATTTTGATATCATTTTTAAAACTCGACATAATTGAAATGCCGTTCAGATTTTTACGCTTTTGAAATATCTCTGTTGCAGGGTATGAATCGTGCGAATTCGAAAATCTGGCATGGCGAGAGCGACGCGCTGCAATGTTGAGTGAGAGTGAAAATGAGGAATGAAAAAAAAATTGTACACAAGTTTTATATAAATCAATTTCATACAGCAGATTTATTTACCCAACTATTGTGAGTATTGTCAAAACCAAGCCATTTTACAAATATTTTATTTCCACGTTTCTTCAATACTTTCTCAACGAGATAAACATCGGGATATTTCACTTTGAGGAGCTCTGGTTCGTAGAAACCGCCACCGATGGGTTGATCTCGATGATCCTTCAGCTGGTACATCGTTGGATTCGTATTTTTCACTCGATCAATCGTAAATATTTCCGTTGTCCAATTCGGAGTGTAACCTTTCTCGAATGCGTTCTTAAATTTGCTGATTCTCACTTTGTCGCCGATTTTGTATTTTGCCGGTTTCTTCGTAGGAGACGTGATTTTCTTGTAAATATCGCGTAAAATTTGTTTCTCATTAGCTGTATTAACATTTTTTGGTTTCATCTTAATTGTACGATGTACGGTATTGTTGTATTCGGAAATCATATCATCGAGAATGTCTATCCACTTGTAATTTCCGCGAAGACTGAATCGCATCCACATTTTATTTTTTAGTGTACGATTGAAACGTTCGCAGATCGAAGCTTTTAAATTGCTGTATATCGAGTACATGTGAATGTTGAATTTTTCCATAAGCGCCTGAAACTCGGCATTGTAAAACTCTTTTCCTCGATCGACTTGCAAGTTTTTCGGTGTTCGACCCTGAACTAGTATGGATTTCATAGCCAATGTCGTATCTCTTCCTGTTTTACTTTTGATCGGTACAGCCCAGGCATACTTTGAGAATACATCGATAACGGTGAGGAGGAACTTTTGCTCAGAGTTTCGGTGAGCGTAAGATGACATGTCGACGAGATCGGCCTGCCACGTCTCATCGAGACCGCGTTAATCAACACGCCGACGGATGTAATTTCTTCGCGCCGGCTTATGTAGCTCTCTCACCACGGTCTCTTTCTCGCTCATGCTCGAGCGCGTGCAAGCGGTTGTCCAGTAGCGCGAGCACTTGGGAATTTTTCACTGATAACGCGTGTACAGCTTCTTGGTCCGTTTTAAACTGGCTCAAGTGGCTCTTGACACTATCGATCATTAACATATAATCACCGCTACTACTACTTTGCTCCAATGTTTTCAGCTCGTTTTCCAACAGCACAATGAGCTCGGAATTGCGTTTCGTCAGGTTTTCAAGATTTTCATGATTGATTTTTTGATGTCTTATATGCTCCGCGAGTTGGGACTCGAGTGCACTGATCATCATGGCATGAGTATCAATATCCTCCCGTAGAGAAGATGTAACGTGATGTATCTGACGTACTTCTTGTTGCATTGCGCTTCGCATTCTCGTCTATCGGATCAGCCAAATTACACAAACGTTTTTTATCAATATCGTATTGTCCATCGCGAGTAATCTTGAATCCTTTGTCTCGAGGTCCGCGAACATTTTCACTTCTATTTTTCGGCTGCAATTGGCGTCCAAACACGTCAACGCTCATCTTGCGAATGTGCAACAAGATCTTGGTGAGAATCGTTTTAATGAATAATTCCAGCCTCGCGTAATTCTTCAATGATTGATACAATTTCGTTGGAATGAGACAAGTTGCCGGCTGCTTGAGATGCTACGAGTAAACGTAAACGATCGACCAATTCGTTAGGATCATCCCAATAAACATAATCGAATTTGGTATTTTTTTCAACCACTTTATGGGTACCTCCGCCAATATGTTTTCTCGATGCGATTTTTGCAATATATGTTTTAGATTTATAAGTATTATCCCTTCGCGTCGCTTCACCGGCTTTGTAAAACTTTTTATGAGCGTTCGTTGTAATTACGATATCTTCATAATTTTTTACATCATCATCCGTGATAGTCTCGATATCGGGAACTTTTTTGAACAATAGCTCGATTAATCCGATAGTTTTTGCATACTCTCGATCTCCCACGCGAATCTTCGGTGAATCAAAGTTTATCGATGAATCACCAATTTTCAGTTTGTCATTGGCGAGAAGTCGAACACCGTAAAAAACATCGAAATTCGTTTTTCGATTCGTTTGTAATAACACGATGTATTCGTTGATTAATTGGTCAACGTTGCGGGCTGATTTGTCATCATCATCACTCTCATCCATACTCGTATCATATGTTGATTTGAAGGAGACATCATCATCATAAGACGTATCAGTTTTTTTAACATCCTCCTTTCCAAACGAATCATCGTGTTCTTCCTTAACGTTTTTTTCTTCTTTTTTTACTTCCTCCTCCTTGATTGGATGATCCACACTCCGTATTAACGTTTCCAGCGGTGTGACTATAGGTTTGAAAACTTCCCGCCTCATGAGTTCGACATCATCCTTGCTGCTTTTCATCATACGATGTTTTTTTCTAATCGCTTCGCTCGCTCGAACAAGCTGATGCAACACATCTCGCTCTTTTTTATGCTCCATGTTGTCGCTATAGCGACGCTGATGATACTACTGTTTGTTGGAAACAACAAAGTCATTTAATGGTGAGAAAAGTATCAAAACCCCGTCGGTATCTACCCTTGTCCACTTCGCTATCCTTGTCAATCGCGATAAATCCGTATTTATCAGAATTCCAACATTCCGAACAAATGCTCTTGAATTGCGAATAAGTCATATCCGTGTTAACATGATCGTTATACACATGTTTCAAATTCATATCATCCTGCTTGAATAGAACGAGAAAGTTCGTATTATCTCGCACGAGATGCTTAGGAATGCGAGCATACGTCTGACAAAGATAGAAGCAGTCGACAATTTCGTGTCTTCCCATGGAGAAAAAGGCCCTCATATTGTCTAGTTTCTCGCACGCAACATCGTCAAAGATGATTATCGAGTGAGGTCGCGCGTCGCTAAGTGACACCACTTGTTCGTGCTCGTTGAACGGATGATATTCGACCCCGTTCACCGGTTCGAGCAATCGTTCGAGCAATTTATACTTTGGTTGTTTCAACGATTTTGAATAGAGGTAAATGTTCTCAAATCTCAGTCCATTGGGATGTATTATAAGCGAGAGCATAGCATTGGTTTTGCCACAATTCGATGGACCGCAAAACACAGCACGAATAGTATCAGGCAGCAAATCACCATGACGTTTTTGTCTCTTCTCCGCTCGCGTAAATTCATCGAAATTTATTACAGGCAATAGTCCCATCTGTGAACTCATCTTGACCGTGACTGATGGAAATAGGTATAAGTAGTATGCTTATAACGATCGATGTCTCAGTTGCGAATGTTTTCCCGTCTGATGAACATATGTGGAAAATGCCGAAACAAGACGATCCGAAAAATCCTATAACCGACAGTTTGAAGAAATTTGCCGATCGTCACTATTCCAATCCTAACATTAGAGGAAGTACACCATTTACGGGAGAAGTTGATCCGGGACGATACGGTGCAGTTGGTGATAAGAAGAAACAGTGTAAATAGGGATATCGCGAGCATTGAAAACTGTCACGCGGAGCATGATCGCTGGCGCGAAAAACAAAAAACGTGGAAAAGGTGCCGTCAACAATTTGGTTAATAAACTTCCATTCGAGTTACACATACCGGGGTATCAATATTGCGGGCCTGGCACAAAATTGTCTGAGCGGCTTGCGCGAGGCGATCCTGGCGTTAATCCGCTCGACGCGGCTTGCAAAGAACACGATATCGCGTATTCGAAAAATCGGGAGAATATTGCGGCGCGACACGCGGCCGACAAGGTGCTGACCGAGGAAGCGTGGAAACGAGTATTCGCCAGAGACGCCAGCTTAGGCGAGAAAGCGAGTGCCCTGAGTATCGCTAATATCATGAAGGTTAAAAGGAAATTCGGTATGGGGGTCAAGCCAAGTTTCAAAAAAGTTGTCGCAGCAGCACGAGCAACGATGATTCGCAGCGATGATTCGAGAGCACTCATCAGATCCGCTCTCAAGGGCGCTCGGAGCGTGACGAAAAGAGCAGCAGCAGCAGGATGTAAAATGCGCGCTCCTCGTGTTATACACGTGCCGAAAAAGATCGGTGGTTTCTTGCCGTTTCTCGTGCCGATTTTCGCGGGGCTCAGCGCTACCGGGGCATTGGCCGGTGGTGCGGCGAGTATAGCGAAAGCCGTTAACGCTGCTCAGGCAGCTAAACGAGAATTAGACGAACACAAACGACACAATCGAACGATCGAGGCTATTGCATTGGGCAAAGGCTTACATCTTAAACCATACAAGCAGGGATTGGGTCTTCATATAGCTCCAAAAAACGTGAATTGAAGCTACCGCATCGACCGCTCACCGACGCAGATCTCCGTAAATACGCACGAATCATGAACATTCGACATTTTCGAGGTGTTTACATGCGGGATAAACTGCCGAAGAGCGGACCGCTGAAATACGAAACGGCAATTGTGAATTTGGATGAGAATATCGGTCGTGGTACACACTGGGTTGCGTACAAAAAATTTGAAAAAAGGATCGATTATTTCGATAGTTTTGGCAACCTTCGACCACCATCCGAACTCATGAAATATTTCGGTGTCGGTAGCGTGAATTACAACTACGAGAGATACCAAGACTATGATACAATCGAGTGCGGTCATTTGTGCTTGAAGTTTCTCTGCGATCAATTGGATTTTGGTGAAAAGTATGCGTTATATAAACGTACAGGGTAAAACAGGGAGGTCAGTCGTAAATTAACCATCATGGATGATAGTTTCACATTAACGATATCGGGAACTTCGTCCATACTCGAGGCGCAATACTTTCCACCGATCGAGCTCTCACCTCACAAAAATTATAGCCTCGGTCTCATCGAATTGCTAACCTTCAATTCCATCCCTAACATCGACTTTCAAAGTAATAAACTTTACGTTGGAGATGAGATATTGACGATACCTACGGGCAGCTACGAGATTGAAGATATTGAGAAATACGTACAGTCGGAGTTGTCGCGTAAAGATATTATTCTCAATATAAAGCCCAATAATAATACTTTGCGTAGTGAAATTAAGTGTAATCGCGAAATAAATTTTATACCTAATGATTCTATCGGACGCTTGTTGGGATTTACACCGCGTATTCTGAGTGCCGGTAAAAGACACAAATCCGATCTACCGGTAGCCATTCTCAAAGTGAACGCCCTGCGAGTTGAGTGTAACATCACCACGGGAGCTTACATCAACGAGCGAAAAGTACACACGATTCACGAGTTTTTTCCGACAGTCCCACCTGGTTACAAAATCATCGAAGTACCGGCACATGTGATTTATCTGCCGATCACCAGCAGAACGATAGATTGCATCAGACTTCAGATAGTCGATCAGGACAGTGATATAGTCAATTTTCGCGGTGAAGTTATTACGATTCGTTTGCATATAAAATCGCAATGGGCATAGTTTACAACAGAATTCTTAATAAACCGACATGGCTTGCGATGGACAGTCGTCGATCAACGCGCAGAGCGTTAACACCTCAAAACGTGTTGTTCCTGCAGAGTCTAGGCCTAAAAATTCGCGAAAAAAACGTGTGAGACATAAATTTTTGTTCTGCGCTTTGGCCATATGCTGTGTACAATGGAGGAGGAAATAGTTAATATTCAGAACCCCGTCATCTTCGATGAATCCATCACACATTGTGAGATTCATGCTCATCAGCCGTATGCATCTGCAACCTTCAACAACAGCGATGAAATCCGCATCTCTATTCAGCATCAAGATCTCTGCATACTACCGAGTCACAGCTCCTTACATATATGCGGAAAATTGACGAAAAACGATGGCACACCGACCCTCGCCACGAGCCTCGTCAATAACGCCATTTGCTATTTGTTCGAGGAAATACGTTACGAGCTCAATGCCATCGAGATCGATCGAAGCAAAAATGTCGGCCTCACGAGTCTGATTAAGGGCTACCTGTCGATGAGCCCGAGTAAAAGCAGCATGCTGGAGAACACCGGATGGCTCGACGTCGAGGAAACGAAGCAAATCGTAGATGCTGCGGGTAATTTCGACATATGCATACCGCTGAGCATGCTGCTGGGCTTTGCTGAGGATTATCGAAAAATCGTGATAAATGCTAAACACGAGCTCATCCTATCGCGATCAAAGACCGACAATGATGCCGTTGTACAAGCAGCCGATGAAGATTTCAAACTCGTTCTGCAAAAGATTGAATGGCTCGTGCCATACGTGACAGTCTCGGATCAGCGGAAAATTCAACTCTTGAAGTACATAGCCAAGGATCCGCCGATTTCCATGAGTTTCCGCACGTGGGAACTATACGAATATCCGCTGCTGCCAGCCACCTCGAAACACGTTTGGTCCGTGAAAACATCGACGCAACTCGAGAAACCTCGTTTCGTCATTCTCGCATTTCAGACAGATCGAAAAAATCAGAAGAACAAGAATGCGAGTAATTTCGATCATTGCAAAATCACCGACGTCAAACTGTATCTCAATTCGCAATGTTATCCCTATGGAAATTTGAATCTCAACATCGATCAAAATCAGTACGCTTTGCTGTATCAGATGTACGCAAATTTCCAATCCACGTACTACAACAGAGAGCCCGAACCATGGTTAGACAAGTCGCAATTTCTGAAGTATGCTCCGCTCATTATTATCGACTGCTCCAAGCAAAACGAATCGTTGAAGACAGGCCCGGTGGATGTCCGCCTTGAATTTGAGTCGAAAAATGATATTCCTGCGCATACATCGGCTTACTGCCTCATACTTCACGATCGTATCGTCCAGTATAATCCGATCAGCGGCGGCGTGAAGAAGCTGATATAATGGATTACATCGTTGATCTTCAAGGCTTCAAACGGCCAATTAACGAGTTTGTCCTCAAAGAAATATCTTTTCTCGAAGTGCAACAACAAGACGGTCCACCTTTGACTCTGTTCTTCGATTCACCATCGCCATGGAAGTCGTTGCCGGTCAAATACAAAGCCATGAATTTATGGCTAACACGCAATTATCATGGAATGAGCTGGGAAGACGGTGAAATACCCTATGAAGCGGCAGAAACGGTGATTGGCGCCATATTGCAACGAGCTCGCAAAGTATACGTCAAGGGACTCGAAAAAACACAATGGATGAAAAAGTTCACGACCGCTGAGATTATCGATCTCGAGACTCTGGACTGCCCATCGTTGAAGAAATTGCCGAAAATTCCACCGGGTTGTTCGCATCATTCCGCCCAAACGAAATACAATTGTGCCAGCGCGAATGTGAAATCGCTGAAAAGTTGGCTAAAGGCCTATCAAACTTTGTGTAATCGCGATATTCTTTGAAATAAAAAAACACACACACATTTATATGACATTTGTTTTTTATTCAAATTTCCCTACAACAGAATAAATTCTAGTTTGTTATATTTTCCACCGATGTCCAAATATAATTTCCCATCGTTAGTCGCAGTCTGGAATTTGTCCAATGTCGTTGGATCCTCATCGATGGCTTTCGTGATTCTGGCCGGCAGGAAGACGGAAAATTCGTCATTAATATCGACGATGTACCGTCGTCCGAATTTCGTCTGGACAGCTCTCACGTTTGATATACGTTGATTCGTTGACACCGGCAGTTCCGACAGTTTTTTCGTCGGTAGAAAATCGTCCATCTTGCCGATTTTGTTGATAGCCTCGAGATCCATTGTTGTTGTTGTCGTTGTGGCTCGGTACTTTGTTCACGGTGCGAGATTTGTGCGGATGCAACGTTACTTCGGATATTGAAAGATTTTTCACACTTTCGTTGATATCTTGAATCACCGACACTCTTTGCAACAAGACTTTCACTTCTCTGATATTTTTCAAGTGTAACAATAATCGCGGTTTCAGCACGACTCGTCTGTCTCGCATTTGATCGTTCTGTAATGAAGCCGCTCACGAAATTGCCGGTTATATATCCTTACCCTCCCCACACACGAAAAAAAAAAAATTACTCATTCTTTTTCTCCACCCGCGAATTTGACAAACATTTTTCACACACTCGACGTTGGGGTGGGGTGCCATCGAAATGATCCATATTACAGAAGTATTATAATGCTCTCTACACGGAAGATACGACAATACTTCAGGATCAATGTGATAACGTCTCGGAAGGAGATGCCAGAGCAAATGTATATGATCACCCCAATACTTTAAAAGCAATGCTTTCGGAATATATTCCAGCTCGTTCCTCGTTAACGTTCGCGGATCCGCGCAGGGAAAAACCGAGTATTTGTTACACGCGCCCATTTTTTTCGGAGAAACAAATTCAATAGTGCCGACACGTGCGATCGAAGATATTTCATCGGACTGAGCTAAATGATCCCTTTCATTTGGTCACCTCCTTCCTTTGATGATTGACCGCCGCGATGCCGTTTCCAATAAATCCTCCCGCGCCATAGCGGCGCCATTCTCCATGTGCATGTTTACGCAAAAGTTCATAATCAACGTTTGATAAGTGCCGACCTGCATAGACACGCACCACTTCCGAGAAATTTCGAGTCTCCAAAAAAGTTTACAATAAATCAACGTTTGATATATACAGCGTTCGATGGAATCGGACGACACGCGTTGATAAGTGCCGTCCTGCAACGACACGCACCACTTCCGAGAAATTTCGAGTCTTCAAAAAAGTTTATCATAAATCAGCGCTCGATATATACAACGTTCGACGGAATCGGGCGGCACGCGCCGTGAACCTCCCCCCTCCTCCCCCTCCCACTCTGCCTTCTCGAGAATTCACATCCAGGCCAAAATACCCCCTCTCCGGGGGGTTCGTGTCCCGGCTAAATCGGGGTTCGTGTCTCGACTAAGTGTCGGTAAATGTCGGTGCAGAGACCTTGGAGTAGAACCGGCCCCATATATCTACTAATATTTATTGTATTCAAGAAAAACTCAGCACATTATTTATTGAGAATGTATTTTTTGATGAGAGATTTCTGTAAATCTCTATTGGCATGTATAAATAAACAGAGCGAAACGAAATCCAAAAAATGTTCACTACGTATCAGCTTGATGAAAATTTCCCTCAGCGACAGCCTTATAATCAATCGGTGTAAAAAGTTTATCGAAAACTTTCCAAAAACATTATTCGAGATAAACTTTGCACAATATTTATTGAGATCATTTTTATGATGAAAGATTTCTACAAATCTTTATATTGGCATGTCTAAATAAACAGAGTGAAGCGGAATCCAAAAAATGTTCACTTGTATTAAAGAATAATTGAAATTATAATGATTTCAAAATACCTGTTATATTTATTCTCTGCAATTCTGACGACAATCCTTGATAAATTATTTCTTGACGAAATGTGTCACGCACTTCTAACTGTGATCAACTGCTCTATATAAAATATTGATATGGTTACTATGGTTATTAAGGCTAGAAGGTGCTAATGCTCCATTTTCTTATGTTTTACCATGAAACCTCGATCCCGTTGAAGCATTTGAAGCGCCAACTAGATCGTACCCAAAAAATGCGAAAATATGTGACGATATTTCCACATAATGTCAAACACCGCCATGTCAGAGCAACGGGTGAGAATAAAAATTTTATTTATAATCATAGTATACATTTATTTTTATTTATATACAGGGTGGGGCATCGGGGGTGGGGGAAAGTGACCCGGGCGTTTTATTCGGAAATGGAGCGAGATATCGAAAAATGTTTGAGACAAAAAGTGTAGGGTATCAAGGGGGACAAAAGATGACATTAATGAATTTCCCCCTAAGTGCAAGTATTAAGGTTTTTCGATGGTCAACTTTGCTGTTTCAAATAGGTAATTGCATTTTTTTTACCGAAAATCGATAGAATGTGTAATTTAGAGTAAAAAAGTACTATTACACTAATGCCCTAAAATTGTTAGATTTAAAAATATTTTGGAAAACAGTTATAGCTTATTCGTTTTCTACATAATTTAAAGTCTACTTACAATTTCAGTTCAGCAAGTGTTCGAAATGATGGCCATTCACATCGATACACTTTTGGAAACGTTTGACGAAAGAACGCCGAATTCTGGTAAAAGTTTCGTCGCGTACACTCGCACATACAGCACTAATCTGTTCCCTCATGTTCGCAGGTGTAGTGGGTACCTCTCGATATGCTATGGATTTGATGTAACCCCATAAAAAAAAATCTAACGGAGTCAAATCCGGAGAACGGGCAGGCCAATTGACCGATCCTCGACGTCCTATCCAGCGACCAGGATAATCTCGGTCCAATACTTCTCGAGCTGTTAACGCGTAATGGGCTGAACAACCATCGTGTTGATACCACATTGTCATTCGATCCATAATTGGTACGTCTTCGAGTAAAACCGGTAAAATTTCGTCCAAAAAGTTCCTGTACCTTCCTCCGTTCAGTGTGCCTTCGATGAAGTACGGCCCAATAATTCGATTTTCGTACATACCACACCTTGGATTTTCATTGGCCCAATAGTGCATATTGTGTCGATTTACCTGACCATGATTTGTAAAAGTCGACTCATCGGAGAATAATATTTTCGAAAAATCGTTGTTTTGAATTTGTCGTAACGGCCATTGACAAAATTCGACACGGTTTTGAAAATCATCGCCGTGTAGTTGTTGATGCAAGGATATGTGATACGGATGGAATTTATTTCGTTTTAAAATTCGGAGGACACTTCTTCGAGAGATGCCAGAATTTTGTTCGATTTCCCGAGAACCAATTTCCGGATTATGTGCGACTGCAGCTAAAACTAGAGTTTCTGAATTTTCTCCTGTAACGAGTTTGATTGGATTTTTTTTTTCATCGCTACGCTTCCGGTTTCCGAAAATAACCGCACGATGCGATCAAATGTTCTACGACCGGGATGCTGTCGTTCTGGGAACCGTTCTGCGTATAAGCGACAGGCTGCGGTTGAATTTTGATGTGTTTCACCGTGAACGTAAATCATGCAAATTTTCTCCGCGACCGTGTATCGATTCATTCTAAAAAGTAATATTTCAATTCACGAATGCAGTAATAAGCGTATGAGTAAAGAAATTAACTATACTGACGTTTTAGCACGTTTCCACTTAAAAACACCAACGAACTGCTTTTATCCGAAATTTGATGGAAGTTTCCGTGTTTTTATCATCAAATAAGTTGTTTTCCGTTACTTAGCTACGTAAAAAACAAACAGTGCGCTCGTTTTCGGAAACAAAAAGCGTTGCAATGGAAAAGAAAAATCCAATGAAGTTCGTGGTAAGAGGAAATTTAAAAGTTTCAGCATTAGCTGAAGTAGTTTATAACCCGGAAGTAAGTTTATGAGGATCGAATGAAATTTTGGCATCTTTCGAAGAAGTGTCCACCGAATCTTGAAACGGAAAAAATTCCATCCATATGGCATATCTTTCCATGAACAGCAATACGGCGATGAGAAGCATTGGACCGAGATTACCCTGGTCGCTGGATAGGACATCGAGGATCGTCAATTGGCCCGCCCGTTCTCCGGATCTGACTCCATTAAATCTTTTTTACAAGGATACATCGAATCCATGGATCGAGAGGTGCCCACCACACAAAATTCGACGTTCTTTCGTGAAACGTTTCTAAAAGGATGTTGATGTCAATTGTCATCATTTCGAACACTTGCTGGACTGAAATTGTAAGTCGACTTTAAATTATGTAGAAAACGAATAAGCTATAACTGTTTTCCAAAATATCTTAAAATCTAATAATTTTAGGACATTAGTGTAATAGTACTTTTTTACTCCAAATTACACATTCTATCGATTTTCGGTAAAAAAAATGCACTTACCTATTTGAAAAAGCAAAGTTGACCATCGAAAAACCTCAATACTTGCACTTAGGAGGAAATTCATTGATGTCATCTTTTGTCCCCCGTGATACCCTACATTTTTTGTCTCAAACATTTTTCGATATCTCGCTCCATTTCCGAATAAAACGCCCGGGTCACTTTCGATGCCCCACCCTGTATATCTTATCATTCGAGATAAGTTTTAGGTCAACTTTGTAATTTCGGAATGCTGATTCTTTTCTAACATCATTATATAGTTGCGGTATCACGAATTTCAGCATTTGAAATACAAAATGGTGTAACAGTGACAAAAAAACGAAAGGTATTGCTTCCGCAGTTATTCGCACGAATGGTTATCGATAATGCCGCTGAAGTTTGCATCATTGGACCATAACGAAATTACTATAGAAATATATTAATTCAGATTTATGCTGTATCTCTGTGTATAATTTTTAAAATTCAGAAGACAAACAGAATCTAAAAATTGAAAAAAATAAGTTTTATGAAAACCATGAAAAAATGTACACGAAAACGTACTTTCGTTGAGTTTTAACGATGCAGATTGTAACACCGCCATAATCGTTATAGAAATGCAGTTGTTTTATAAGGTTAATGCAATCGTTCTATAATATGTCATTATTACAAATCATTTTCTGCGCAGTGACAGTGATCTTTAGATTGGGTTGCGATATACGTTCGTTCTTTGTTATTTTTGAGAATCATTTGACTGTTTATCTTGTTATTTTCGAGACACTGCAGGTTGGCTTAGAAATTTACAGTCCTGATTGTTTTCAAACATCACTACAGAAAGTTGCGGTATCACAAATTCAGATACAAAATGGTGTAACAGTGACGAAATACCAATGGTATTGCTTCCTCAGTTATTCGCATGTATGGTTGTCGTTATTGACGTTAAAGTTTGCATCGTTGGAACGCAACGAAATTACTATCGAAATATATTGTCAGATCTGCGCTATATCTCTGCGGATATTTTTCAAAATTCAGAAGAGAAACCGTTTCCAAAAATCGAAAAACAAGAGTTTTATGAAAACTTCAAAATAACAATTGTACAAAATAACGTACGTTCGTTTTAACGATGCAAATTGCAGCACCATCATTATTACAGAAATGCAATTATTCTATAACGGTAATAAATGTGCCATAATTACACGAAATTTACTGCGCAGTAAGAGTGATGTTACTTTGAAACTGATTGTAGTTGTCTTTATATCATGCATTTGTCGTGATACAATTAAGATGGCTGTTTAGATTGATTGTTGGAGGCGCATTTCCTTCGTACTTTTCTGAAATACGTGTATACTTTTCTGTGTCATTCATGACATATTTCTTTGAGTTCACTTGATTGTTCTCACGTTGTCAATTTTGGTATTTTTATTTTGCGTTTAGGGTTTTCTTTCGTTAAGAATGGTCTGTTAATTAAGACAGGGAGAGAATGTTTTGTTTTTTCAATACGTTGTTTCATTTTTTTTTTAATGTTTTTTCTCAGAGTAGAATGTAAGTCGGACCCATTGAACCCGTTATTCTTAGAATAAAATTGACTAATTTTTTCAATAACCAATTTATTAGTTTTTGCACTTACTTATAATTTTTAATTATGTTCTATTGTATTGCGAGACAATAACGTAGTATACGGAAAAGTATTTAATATATGCTCAAGAGAATATGAAATTTCTTGAAGAAAGAAGAACATGAGATCTCGCTTGAAATCAATGATCAATCAATCAATCAACGGTTGCAAAGAAGACTATCTATATATCGCAACTTATAAATAGAAATGTGGAGACACTGATTCATCTGGATGTTGTTCACGAACGTCTGGTTAATATAGAAGATCATTTCGACGTCTTCGAAAGTGATTTGTAATACAATCTGGATCATAGACTGTAATACAATCTGGATCATAATCGATCTTGATCTTCAATAGAGGAACACTTTTTGGAGTTGAAAACACCTTTATTCAGAAGAAGACAGCGTTTGGTCGTTTTCACTGTTACTACAAGGCGACATCATCACTTCAAAATCTCAAGAACCATATTGGATTGTTTGAGCTAAGAAGCACAATAAAATTCATAGACATATTTTTTTAAGGACGTTATATCGTTAAGATGATTTCATTTCATGTGGTTACGAAACAAATGCGTATTTCTAGCGATGGAAACATAGTTGGAGGACACTTCAGAAAATTTGTGTCCATTTCCAATACCGTTCCTGATTTATTACTATTGTTATCTCTACCTCAAATTGAATTTGGGATTAGTGAACATATTTTTATGAAAACTAATGATTCTTCAGAAAAATTAATATCAATACGGGTTCGATGGCCGGCGTTATTTTTGAAAGTACAGTCCGTTTTTAAAATAGAAGTATTTTTAGTTTTAATAACTAGTAAATCGTTTGGTGTAAAACATTAAAAGTACCCCTCCTATTATGTATTATTATGTATATCCTTTATGTTTTACGTTATGAATTTGTTACGTTATGATTTTTTTTTTGAAGTTGATAATAAAATGATGAGTGTTATATTTTATGTTGTACTAAGTAAAGAATAAAAATGTGATCCGAACATAAAAATTTCTGTGAAATAGAACTCGAGATATTTTTATTTTACTACCGCTGAGTCGGGAACTCGTGGATTAGGCCTACCGGGGATATCACGTTAAAAAAAAACGCGCCTAACACCCTACCCCTGTGGTGGTGCGGAAAAGGGGTATTTTAAATAAAAATAATTCATTCAGTTCATTTCACAGAAAGATATATAATTTTTGAATAGTTCCCAAATAATTTGTTCTTACATTTCTTTTCATAGACATACGACGTTAACCCTTTAACGTCACAAAGACACTTTTCAGAAGTCCTCCTTTCGACGTGATTATTTACCATGAACATGTCAGCGAAAAAATTCCTTAAGTACCTTGTAAACTATTTTCAAGGGTGCTCTTTCGAATGGCGCAACTCAAATTTCGATAACATTTTTTTTTATATCATATTTTTGCAAAATAAGTTGAAAAAACACGAATTTTTGAGTGACATTTTTTTTTCATTTTGAGTTTCAGAAGTCTTATCGGATTATTTTCGGGGCACAAAGTGTTCTAAAGGTGTCCTTGATAGTTGTACTTTCGAAATATGCAAAAAAAAAGTTTTTTGTCCGACGTTATACCGGCAAAAAAACAACAAATAGACTAACAAATTTTCTCTGTTTTGGAGCTTTCAAATATTGTGATCAGAACGAGTCTTTTGAGGTCACATCTAAATTGGCTCTCGTTTTCGAAGGTTTTTCGGGTCGCTGATCAAGAATTTGGAATTATTTTTGCAACATTAATTTGTTTAAACAAATGACTTGACCAATCAATGTCACTATGTGAGTTGCATATGGTTTCCGATGTTTTTTGGGTCCCTCATCACGAATTTGACATTGTTTTTGCCAAATTACTTTGTTTAAATAAATTATTCAAACAATCATTGTCACTATGTAGGCTGCATATGGTTTTCGATGTTTTTCGGGCTGCTCGTCACGAATTTGGCATTACTTTTGCAAAATTAATTTGTTTAAACAAATTTTGACAAAATTTCAAAATCTTCCAAGAGTGCAATCTACGGAAAACAATAGTGCAAAAAATGTGTGTTCAATTTCTATTTCGAAGATGATGCTGTAAGTTGCTGTGAAATTACTATCAAAATTATAAACACATAGGAAATATATAACATGCTTTGCCATCACGTAACCCAACCGATGTTGCCCGATTCCGACCACGAGGGGGTGCATGTTATTGGGAATCGTCTTTTTATTTATTTTTTATTTTATGAATTTTTTAAAATTTTTAAAATTTTTTTTATATTTTCAAATACTAAGCAAGATAAGAAACGATGTGAATACCAAGCGAGATACGAGATGAAACAAAATTCTGTGTTCTAACACAGAATTTTGTTTCCATGAATTCCATGTTGGGTTCAGCGATAGCAAAGCATGTCATATGTTTACTATGTGTTTATAATTTTGATAACAATTTCACAGCAACGTACAACATTATCTTCGAAATAGAAATTGGACGCACATTCTTGCACTACTATTTCTCGTAGATTGCACTCGTGGAAGATTTTGAAATTTTGTCACAATTTGTTTAAACAAATTAATTTTGCACAAATAATGCTAAATTCGTGACGAGCGACCCGAGAAACATCGAAAACCATATGCAACATACACAGTGACAATGATCGTTTAAATAATTTGTTTGAACAAATTAATTTGGCAAAAACCATGTAAAATTCTCGATAAGGGACCCAAAAAACATCGGAAACCATTTGCAACTCACATAGTGACATTGATTGGTCAAGTCATTTGTTTAAACAAATTAGTGTTGCAAAAATAATGTCAAATTCTTGATCAGCGACCGGAAAAACCCCCGAAAACAAGACCCAATTTAGATGTGACCGTAAAAGAATCGTTCCTATTACAATATTTGAGAACTCCAAAACAGAGAAAATTTGTTAGTCTATTTGTTGTTTTTTTGCAGGTATAACGTCGGAGAAAAAATTTTATTTTTGCATGTTTCGAAAATACAACTATCGAGGACACCTTTACAGCACTTTACGGTGCGAAAATAATCCGATAAGACTTCCGAAATTCAAAATGAAAAAAAAATGTCACTCAAAAATTCGTGTCTTTTCAACTTATTTTGCAAAAATATGATATAACAAAAAATGTTATCGAAATTTATGTTGCGTCATTCGAAAGAGCACCCTTGAAAATAGTTGAGAAGGTACTTTAGGAATTTTTTCGCCGACATTTTCATGGGAAATAATGACGTCGAAAAGAGGACTACTGAAAAGTGTCTCTGTGACGTTAAAGGGTTAAATGTCCAGAGACATGGCAGTTCAATTGTTGGCATTGTCATTATAAAGACTATTCATCGATCCATCATGATTCATGATTTCACTATTCATCAATTCATAATAATTTTGTTTTTATAATAACATCATCGCATATCGTTAAACTCGGTGATTTTGTACAAAAAGTCGTGAAATCCACATTTAAAACTTTTAAAATGTAAAAAATGTACGCCAAGTAATTAAAATAGTAGCTTTCCTTAAAAAGTATTTTTTTTTGAAATAGTATTAAAAAAAACAAAAAAACAAAAAACAATAAAAATATTTAATAAAGTACAAAAACAAAAAAACGAAAAAACAATAAAAATATTTAACAAAGTACAAAAACAAAAAAAAAAAAAACTATTAGAATATTTAACAAAGTACAAAAAAAAAAAGAAATCACCGAAACCAGCCAACTATCGACAAAAAACTAGCTTCAATGGATGCGTGGTTAACCCGGGGATTGAGCGTTAACACCAGTTAACCTTATTGTGCGTGAAAATATTAATAGAAAACAAAAACTTATCGAGCAACAACATAAAATTTGGAAATCACGAAAACAGAAGGTCAGGAAAGATAGCCAATTATCAGACAACAAACAGTAAAACAAACGATCAGACAACAAACAATAAAACAAACTGTCAGACAACAAACTGTAAAACAAACGATCAGACAACAAACAATAAAACAAACTATCAGACAACAAACAGTAAAACAAACGATCCGACAACAAACAATAAAACAAACTATCAGACAACAAACAGTAAAACAAACTATCAGACAACAACATAAAACTTAGAAATCAGAAATCAGGAAAGTTAAACAGTTTGTTTTAATGTTTGTTGTTTGATAATATCAAACAACAAACATTAAAACAAACTATCAGACAACACCAAATAGCCAAAAAACTATCAGACAACAACAAATAGCAAAAAAACTATCAGACAACAACAAATAGCCAACAAAACTATCAGACAACAACAAATAGCCAACAAAACTATCAGACAACAACATAAAACTTGGCGTGCATGGTTAAAAAAAAAAGATCGGCGAAGAAAAAGAAACTTCATTTGAAGTTGACTGCTATGTATGTTTCGCATAGTTAATACTACGCGATGTATGCATAGTTAATACTACGCACTGTATGTATAATTAATACTACGTACGGTACGCATAGTTAATACCGCGTACGGTGCGCATAGTTAATACTACGTACTGTATGCATAGTTAATACTACGTACGTACAGTTAATACTACGTAAGTACGGAACGTCGAATTTCGATAAGATATTGTGTCTATTTCTACGATTACACGAATACATCCACACCTTACAACGGCTTTCTTCGGAACTTTCTACGGCCAAATACATTTATTGCATGTCCAAATAATAGATGATAGTTTCATTGAAAAACAAGAGAAACAGTGTGTGAATTGTAATCATAGTTTTCTTGAGAAGTCAGGGGTCACGGCCGACGATTTGTTAATTTGAATAATCTTATCGTTTCCTCAATATCAACTTAAAATAAAAAATTGAACTCAGTGGCCTTCAACGTACTCAATGGTTGCAATTAGAAAATAATATTATTCAAAACAGTCAACTGCGTCAGAGAAATTGTAAGTTTTCTGCTCCGATTCAATATTCTCAAGGGTGGCAATCGCATCAAGAAAACAAGTTTCATAAGCGACAAAAAGATCTTTCGGCAGGAATGTTGAGCTTATTGACTCCTGATAATACAGGGAAGAAGTAGAATTGAAATTGAAGTAGTACGAAAGAAAAATTGAACTGAGTGATGATGAAATCACTCAAGGATTTCTCCGATTCAGAAACATCTCCGAAAAGTATCGGGTATAAAATCCCACATTGATAATAAATTTGTATTTCGAGAGTCGTAGACCAACCAACAGACTCTCTGGCCAAAAATATTCAAATCTTCGCGCTCCAAATCCGGTGGTCACAAGACTCGTTCTCGATCCCTCTCCCGGGACGGAACAGTAGGTTCTGCTACTACCATGGTTGTAACGGGTAACGGGGAATTACGGTTCGATTCCGGAGAGGGAGCCTGAGAAACGGCTACCACATCCAAGGAAGGCAGCAGGCGCGCAAATTACGCACTCCCGGCACGGGGAGGTAGTGACGAAAAATAACGATACGGGACTCATCCGAGGCCCCGTAATCGGAATGAGTTCACTTTAAATCCTTTTACGAAGGATCCATTGGAGGGCAAGTCTGGTGCCAGCAGCCGCGGTAATTCCAGCTCCAATAGCGTATATTAAAGTTGTTGCGGTTAAAGAGCTCGTAGTTGAATCTGTGTGTCACGATGCTGGTTCACCGCTCGCAGTGTTTAACTAGCATGCCGTGAGACGTCCTACCGGTGGGCTTAGCTCTTTTACGGAGCGGTCCAACTAATATCCCATCGTGGTGCTCTTCATCGAGTATCGAGGTGGGCCGGTACGTTTACTTCCAACAAATTAGAGTGCTTAAAGCAGGCTATCTTCGCCCGGATACTCTGTGCATGAAATAATGGAATAGGATCTAGGTTCTATTTTGTTGGTTTTCGGAACCCCGAGGTAATGATTAATATCGACAGATGGAGGCATTCGTATTGCGACGTTAGAGGTGAAATTCTTGGATCGTCGCAAGACGGACAGAAGCGAAAGCATTTGCCAAAAATGTTTTCATTAATCAAGAACGAAAGTTAGAGGTTCGAAGGCGATCAGATACCGCCCTAGTTCTAACCATAAACGATGCCAGCTAGCGATCCGCCGGAGTTCCTCCGATGACTCGGCGGGCAGCTTCCGGGAAACCAAAGCTTTTGGGTTCCGGGGGAAGTATGGTTGCAAAGCTGAAACTTAAAGGAATTGACGGAAGGGCACCACCAGGAGTGGAGCCTGCGGCTTAATTTGACTCAACACGGGAAACCTCACCAGGCCCAGGCCGTTCTTAGTTAGTGGGGCGACTTGTCTGGTTAATTCTGGTAACGAACGAGACTCTAGCCTGCTAAATAGGCGTACTTTCTGGTATCTCGAAGGCCCCCGGCCCCCGGTCGGGCGGTTTTTGCTACCGACGTACAAACAAATATTCTTAGAGGGACAGGCGGCTTCTAGCCGCACGAGATTGAGCAATAACAGGTCTGTGATGCCCTTAGATGTTCTGGGCCACACGCGCGCTACACTGAAAGAATCAGCGTGTCTTCCCTGGCCGAAAGGCCCGGGTAACCCGCTGAACGTCCTTCGTGCTCGGGATTGGGGCTTGCACTTGTTCCCCATGAACGAGGAATTCCCAGTAAGCGCGAGTCATAAGCTCTCGTTGATTACGTCCCTCCCTTTGTACACACCGCTCGTCGCTACTACCGATTGAATGATTTAGTGAGGTTTTCGGACTGGTGCGCGGCAGTGTTACCGCATTGCCGATGTTGCCGGGAAGATGACCAAACTTGATCATTTAGAGGAAGTAAAAGTCGTAACAAGGTTTCCGCAAGTGAACCTGCGGAAGGATCATTATCGTTGATGCGCTTTTGCAAACGCAGCAAACAACGCGAAGTCTTCTCGATAGAGAGAGAGAGCCCTCGTGGGGGGCTCTCTCCCCTCGCGGGGAGAGGTGGGGCAGCCTGTTCCGTTCGGCGATGGTTCCTCTCTGTGGAACTACCAACGGATGAAGAGGCGCGCGGATAGATTGACGACGTGTCCTTCTCTATCTGTAAGATAGAGAGAAGGAGGAAGTCGTTGCCGCGTCGCTCCGAGGCTTTTGAATGAACGTCACGCCCGAAAACGGGGCGCGTTCGCCGCGTCCCCGGGCGGTGTTGCTCGTGTGCGCGCGCTCGATATATTTGATGCTGCGCGCACGCAGCCGCCCGGGGGTGTCGCGCGTGTTCTCGCTCGCCGCGCGCGGCTCTCTCGAGCTCCGAACGAGGCGAAAGACAAAATCGGGTCTTGGCCCGCGCGTGATCTGCGACGTGTGGTGGTGGGTGGCAGTGATGATGGTCGGCGCAAGCCTCCCCCCCACCCCTCCCCCTCCCGCGCACGGTCGCGTCGCGTTACAAGTACAGAGAGGAGAGAGGAGGGTGTATGGGTGGTTCATACTGAGCACACAACGCCGTGTGTATTACACGCTGAGACAAATGAATTATTACCCTGAACGGTGGATCACTTGGCTCGTGGGTCGATGAAGAACGCAGCTAATTGCGCGTCAACTTGTGAACAGCAGGACACATGAACATCGACATTTCGAACGCACATTGCGGTCCACGAATACAATTCCCGGACCACGCCTGACTGAGGGTCGTTAAAACTTACGAGACTGCCTCCTCTCATTGTCTCTCCCGCTCGCGAGAGAGGAAGAGAGACAGAGAGAGAGGCGCGCATAATGAACTTCTCGTCGTTTCGCTGACGAAAGGCGTGGTTTGCTGTGCCCGTCCCCGTTCTTCACTCCGGTGTCCGCTTGCGGCGGGTCGGGGTGGAGGGGGGCGGCCGGCATCCGCCCGACGAACGACGTCGTTCGAAACGACACGTTGAGAGAAAAACATGTGAGAGCGGCCTTCGACGCTGGCGACACCCTGCGCGACGCGGGGCTGGTCGTCCGAGGTTGCGCTGGTCGCGCACGTCTGTTTTCACAGAGGGCGCGCGGCACGCCCGCCCGCCTAGTGGTCGATCGAGTCCCCGTGGACGAAAACGGAGAGAGGGAAGCTCTGAAGGAAGAGAGCAGAGGAGAGAAGAAGAGAAGAGGGAGGGTAGTAGACGCGCGCGGGGGCCAGACGCGGGGGCCGGGAGATGTGGTGTTCGGGAGGATCCATATATCCCGAGGGGTACGGCCCGAGCCCAAGTCCATCTTGAATGGGGCCAATTACCCGCAGAGGGTGCCAGGCCCGTAGCGGCCGGGACGACCTTCGGGAGGATCTCTCCTTAGAGTCGGGTTGCTTGAGAGTGCAGCTCTAAGCGGGTGGTAAACTCCATCTAAGGCTAAATACGACCATGAGACCGATAGCGAACAAGTACCGTGAGGGAAAGTTGAAAAGAACTTTGAAGAGAGAGTTCAAGAGTACGTGAAACCGATCAGGGGTAAACCTGAGAAACCCGAAAGATCGAATGGGGAGATTCATCGTCAGCGAATCCCGGCGAGGGCCTCGATACGCGATGCAGGCGGCCTCGCGTCGCGGTGCACGCGTTCGGGTCTTGAACGCCGGGTCTCGTCGGCGTGCACTTCTCCCCTAGTAGGACGTCGCGACCCGTCGGGCGTCGGTCTACGGCCCGGGTGGGCGCCTGTCACGTGGAGAGTCTCCCTCGGGGGGCCTCGCGCGGCAGACCCCCGGTCGCCCGGCCAGCTGCCCGGCGGTACTCGCACGGTACTGAGCCGCACACGAAATCGAGATGCGTCCGGCCCGCCGCAAGCTTGGCCAGTGAGATTAACCACGGATGCCACGGACCTTGCGCCGTCACCGTGCCTGGCCAGCTGTTGGCCGGCGGTGCACTGGGGCCGGCTCGAAGATTGCATTACCGGTCGGCGACGCTACTGCTTTGTGTACTTTCAGGACCCGTCTTGAACCACGGACCAAGGAGTCTAACATGTGCGCGAGTCATTGGGATCTCGAAGCCCAGAGGCGCAATGAAAGTGAAGGTCGACCCCGCGCCGACCGAGGGAGGATGGTCCGCGTTACGATGCGGTCCCGCACTCTCGGGGCGTCTCGCTCTCATCGCGAGGAGAGGTGCACTCAGAGCGTACACGTTGGGACCCGAAAGATGGTGAACTATGCCTGGTCAGGACGAAGTCAGGGGAAACCCTGATGGAGGTCCGTAGCGATTCTGACGTGCAAATCGATCGTCGGAACTGGGTATAGGGGCGAAAGATGTTACGTCCTGAGCACTCCACCTATACATACTTATAACTCAGTCTGAGCTCTATAATTTTTTTTTTCGATTTTATTTTTTTTTTCAAATAATTATTTCAATACCCTAAGGTCTGAGGGACCCCCTAAACATTTAAAAACGCTTGATTTCTCAAGCATGTATTTTTACTATCAAAAAATATCGGTAAAAAGCATAATTCCCCGTAAATTTACAACATAACATTGTTAATAACAATGCTACAGGTTTGCAAAAATTACCTAAAAATTCAGCGTCAAAAACCAAGTCGAAAAGGTTCACGACTTTTTTCTGTAGCTCTGCAAACAAGCGAGATATCAGCTTTCCAGATTTCTTCAAAATTTTACTTTGTTTGATTGTACTTCGTTAATAATTGGGATAGCCCCATAGTGTGACCTGTCTAACGAAAGGGCGTAAAAAGTTGAGACGTTATGGTTTGCAACATTCCCGATATTGTTAACGATAACCGAGATAAATAACAATTTTTGATTTTAACGTTGTAAAGGCCTCCCGGGACACCAGGAGCCTCCCTAAAATAATCTTAGGCCTGCTAAAACATTTTTTGAGCACCTAAGCACCATATTATTATATAATAGTCACCCTACGGCACTGTAAAGCCATATTTCTACATCGTAACCACCCTAAAGGCACTGTGATGCTATATAATACATATTTAAACCACCCCAAGGCACCGCAAGCCATATAATACATATTTAAACCACCCTAAGGCATTGCGATGCCAAGTATTACATTATATAACCACCCTAAGTATCATTATATATCTATATATACTCTCTTATAGTACCATAAGACATTGTAAAGCCATGCAACAGGCTACAAGCCAAAAGGCGTATGTACAAATAATCTTATTCTTATTACTCTTAAGATCCCAGAGAGGACTTAAAGAATTTTTCTCATAGCATATAATTCTGTAAGAAGAACAGAGAGGTGCAGACACACGCGCCGATTATTCCTATCTGTCCCGGGAGAAAGAAAAGCATAGCTAACAACGCGTGATAACGAACGGTCACCAAAAGCTAAGCGTTAGATATCTCCAGAATATACATCCTGAAGTCCAGACTAAACATCCTGACAGAGGACCGAGATGGAAACGCGAGCCGCTGGCCATCCTCACGTAGCCACGCGCCTCTGACCATCCCTACCAGTCAGCATAATCCGACGCGAGCATCAGTCCCCACTCGCGAAGTTTCAACCATATATTCGGGGACAGAGGGATCGAATCTTCAGTTCTAGTTCGGTCTCTCCAGCAGCGAAGTACTGCAAAACCGACTCTCTGCAACGGGCCAAGTCCCAACCTTATTATATAGCGCGGCATAGTATATGCCTACATTAAAACTTACATATTAATAAAAGTTTCTACATATTCTTCATTTAATTCAAAAAACCGCGAAAAATAAAATAAAAGGTACACTCCTTATTACAATATCCTACAATTATTTCCCAAGTGTCATCTTATTTCTTTCAATACATTTCAAACTGTGAAACGCGAAATATATAAAGTTTTTGTGGGGCCAAAGTGATAATTACCCCGTTCAATTAAATAATAAAATACAGTGGAGTTGTGAATTTGCGAACCTAAGTGTGCGACCTTCCAAAGACTAGGCGAGCCTGCTCTTGGTGCATCTACGTGCACGACAGCGGTGTTCCCTCCGACGGAAGGGCGTATAACTTTCCTCCCATTAGAGCGAGGCTGCTCTTGGTGCTCTACGTGCACGACAGCGGTCATCCTCTTTGCGGAAGGTCTTGTTAACCGTACTGCAAACGCGGGATACAGGACTTTCTTTCGATTCATCCCCTCGCATATTGGCATATTCCACCATTTTATTATATTTTAAATATTGTGTTTTTTTGTGTTACAATAATAAGGTTTGAAATTGTGAAACTGTGTTAGCGATCCTCTAAAGACCAGGTGAGCCTGCTCTTGGTGCATCTACGTGCACGACAGCGGTGTTCCCTCCGACAGAGGACCGTTTAACTCTCCTCCCATTGGAGCGAGGCTGCTCTTGGTGCATCTACGTGCACGACAGCGGTCATCCTCCTTGCTGAAGGACCTGTTAACTGTATTACAAACGCAGGATACAGGCCTTTCTTTCGAATCTACCCCCCCACATGCTCAAATTTTTATTATTGAACTTAAAATAATTATACCGGTAAAATTCGTATTTGTTCCGGAAATATTCCTGGATCATCGCGTGCTGCAATCATTACCTGAAAATAAAAAGGGAATGGTGTATTAAAATCCTTTAAGAGGAAAAATCAATTAACATCATACTTATCCTTAATCCTTCCCCGGGCATCGACATCGGGACAGTCCACCTGAAAATGAAAAGTCGTTTAGAAGCCTGAATAAAAAGGAATTAATTCTGAAAATAAAATAAATTAAAATAAATTACATTTGAAATTAAAATAAATTGCATTTGAAAATAAAATAAATTGCATTTGAAAGTAAAATAAATTATTGAAATAAATTGGTAAATTGGGTGCGATCTGCTGTTGTATGTGGAAACTCTGCCACATACATTGGCGAGCGTATCGGTGCACGTAACTTTGCACTGGGCCTCGTTTACAGTAGAACAAACCTAATTCCAAAAACGGATGTATTCGCTTTATCGTGGGTTTTCGGTGTACAATAAACTGTTTTGGCACTGGCAGGAAGTCCGGTGCACGTAACCTTGCACTGGGCCCTGTGTTAAGACCCCGTGAATCGAGTCATTCATAAATTAATTATTATTTCTGATATTTACAATAATTCATCCATTCTCGACAAGGAGAGTGCTGGTGCATGTAACTTTGCACTGGTCCCCCTTTTTGAATGGTGAATTAATTTCTGATAATTTAAAATGTTTTTTCCAGTCAAATAAATGTTAAACGCATTATTCGCAAATTTATTTATTTTCATTATTGCAAATAATTCAACCATTCCGGACAAAGAGAGTACTGGTGCATGTAACTTTGCACTGGTCCCCCTTTTTGGATGGTGAATTTATCCCCATAAATTTTTTAATCAAATAAATAAAAACTTGTCCAAAAATTATTTATTTTCTATACTATACAAAAGTTAACTATTCGCAACAAGGAGAGTGCTGGTGCATGTAACATTGCACTGGTCCCCCCTTTTTGAATGGTTAACCAGTAATTTTTTTATCAAATAAATAAAAACTTGTCCAAAAATTATTTATTTTCTATACTATACAAAAGTTAACTATTCGCAACAAGGAGAGTGCTGGTGCATGTAACATTGCACTGGTCCCCCTTTTTGAATGGTTAACCAGTAAATTTTTAATCAAATAAATAAAATTGTCCAAAAGTTGACTTATTTTCTATATTATACAAAATTCATTCATTCGCAACAAGAAGAGTGCCGGTGCATGTAACTCTGCACTGGTCCCCCTTTTTTGAATGTTGAATTAATATTTTTTTTATCAAACAAACAAAATTTCTCCAGAAATTTATTATTTCCTTTTTATTACAAATTCAACCACTCTCAATAGGGAGAGTGCTGGTGTGCCCAATGTTGCACCGTTTTCCCCCTTCTTTTTTTTTATGGTGAATTAATTCCTGATAGTCTTAAATATTTTCTTTTTTTTTAAATAAAATTTTATTTTAAATTCATCTTACACTATTATAGAGGGCAGCCATCCGTGCATTTCGATTTCTCGTGAGCGGTGCTGTAACCCTGCACTGGGCGAGGAAGTCAACGAGAAGTTCCATCAGGAACGGAAGGTTGGTTGAAGTGCAAACTCCTGCACGACTTTATCTCCCTGTTTGGACAAATTTTCTCAGTGACACGAAATGTATACGAACGGTTGTTTTCTTAAATAGATGTCGCGAAGGAGGGCCGGCCAAAAGTTTAAACTTAGGCGCGAAGCCGCCATCGCAGAGGGGATTGTCCGGGTCGAGCCTCGCGGGAATAATACCCCTACCCGGAAGGTCAACCTTGACCCCCCTCCTCCTCGTCCGGTCAACGCGGTCGCTCCCTTCCGGCCAACCCACTACTCGGTGGTAACGGCGGAGGAGCTTCAGCCTCAACCCCCACCTGCACCATCAACATCGTCCGCGGACCAGCAACCGCCGTACCGTCGCCCCGTCCCGACCCCTCAGGAGATCCCTCCGGAGCTGCGCGGCGACCCTTTCCCCAGACTATACTTACCTTCTCCTATGCACACGTCGGAGTCAGATGCCGACACCGTTGAGGTCCTCTCTTCAGACCCTGAAAATGAATGAAAATAATAATATAAAAACAAAATAAAATATATTAAATTTAAAATAAAATATATTAAATTCAAAATAAAAATATGTTCATTTCGAAGTAAAATATGTAACCTTTGAGGAAAAAAAATAAATATATTCAAGCGTGTAAAGACCCGCTACGTCTCAACGTTCGTTTTGCTACCAAATAAATAACGTTTATCTCTTTTTACCTCAAGAGCATTACTTATTGTTTTAATTATTTTGCGCGCTAATTTTGGCCTTGCATCCTTGTCCCGGCTGAGCTCCCACTTGGCCAAACAAAGGGTGTTGATCCGTGCGTTTCACCCGTTATCCCGCTCGTCCCTCGACCTGCGACGTAACAGAGGGTCGCGGTTCCTGGATGCCCTAAGGCTGCGCACGAACACATTCGGAACCCGAGACGTGCTAAGCCGGGCTAATCCAGGAGTGCGCAGACCATTTGCAGACGATGTGGTGCCTATCGAGAGACTCTGGGCCACATACTGGGCTTGTGTATTCATACCAAGAGAGAAAGAATTCACAGACACGACGAAATACGGGACTTCATCGCGTCAAAAGTTGCCCTAAGGCACACGGTCATGGTTGAGCCCCAGATCAATGAAATCGGGGAGTTGAAGAAACCAGACCTAGCAATCAAACTGCAGGACAAAGCCGTGGTTGCAGATGTCACCGTGCGGTACGAAAAGGGATCATACCTTGCTGATGGTGCGACCGAAAAAACCAAGAAATATCGACACACGGCCGAGATTCTCAAGCTCATGTGGGGCTGTACCTCGGCGTCAGTGATACCGGTAGTAGTCGGAAGCAGGGGGACAATCCCAAAGGCCACGAAGGTAGGACTCACTGAATTAGGTCTGACAAAGAAAGACCTAATCACAATATCGATGAGATGGCCTTGAGGTCATCAGTGGAAATCGCGTGTGCCTTTATAGATTACGACAACTGAGTGAGAATAAACCGGGCGGGACTATCTTAGTCCAACAACGGACATGGACGCACGACAAATCGGACAGTGACAATAGTGCAGTGCAGTGCCGGGACTAGTGTGGACACGAGACCTTAAAGACAAGGACTGAGACTGAGTGGCATTGAGTGTTGCATGGAACTCGTGATGTTATTTATTTGTCTTTTATTCTATTCGTGACTGGACTATTACCTAACAACAATCCAGTAATGGTCCTACACATCAAATTACAAGCTCGCTAGAGAAAGAATGGTAACTCTAGCGATGCGAGTCGTAAGGCGCCTACAGTACGGGCTGTTAGGAGGCTTCGGCGGCGGAGCCGACACGGGTCGGGCGAGCACCTCCACGAGGTTTTCCCTGGTAACGTCACCATCCAGAAGGGACGGCTAAGACTCGCAAATGCTTATGCAACTCCGTTTGGGTAATTTTTCCAAGCCCGATGAATGGCCACAATGCGGTGGCATGGCGAACAAACTGACGAGAGCACGAGCTCGATACGTTTAAGTTTTAGCCCAACAGGGGGGTAAAGCCCTGGAAGTATGTCCACTCGCGTGCGACGGTTAGCTTCGTCTTGCGCTGCCATCAAACGCTGGAGAGAGACACAGGAAAATAGCCAAATGCCTCGTCATGTAATTAGTGACGCGCATGAATGGATTAACGAGATTCCCACTGTCCCTATCTACTCCGCCAGGTGCTGTGAGGCAGTAGTCAATAACTACGTGCTTATGGCAATACTTGGCAACATGTACTTGTACTTGTACTTCCACGTGTTACCGGGCAGTAGTTAGGTCAATAACTATGGGAATAACGGTAGGGACAAAGGGACAACGGGAACGAGCCGATAACGCCGATATTCCACGGCGAAGTGCCTCTGTGCGAATCCGAGAGAAGCCACGTGAGCCATGGTTGAAAATGTGGGGAATTGGTGGAAGCACCTGCCCTGCATGTAACCATCGGCCGGACTTCAAACGCCCACTGGATCGGCGGTGGGCGGCGGGAAGCGCGGGCCTTCTGCTTTCGGATTTCCTGCGACCTATGCCCATCCTGTATCCTTGCCCCGTGGTTCCCCGTGAGCACGCGGGGGCTCTCTGGGCTCGCGACCCTGATTTATCCGGGTAACGAGATGCCGTGAGCGCCCGCGTGGCCAAACCGCTCTCCTCGCGACCCCGCCCGCGAGAGTCAAAGGATTTTTCTATCGCCCGTACTCGGGGCATTGCGTTCTCGCTGGGAGTAGATTACCATTAGTTGCGTATGCCTTTATAGGCGAGGAAGCAGAGGCCGTCTCACTTCGGTGAGCGACCTTCACACTAAATGTCCCTATCTACTTCCCTGCGCAGCTGAGTCACGGGTCGGTCTTAATGACCGAATGGCCCTAATATGTGGCTACACACACAGAGGATTGAGCTCTGTCCCGCCGGGGGGCGCCTCTGTGCGAAAAGTGCCGCTCGCTCGGTCCTGACGGACCGTGGAGTGCCTCGTGAGCCATGGTTGTTGGCTTTCTGATACACGCTGTCGAAATGCCTTATCGGATGTGTAGCAATGCCGCACGTGTGAAGAATTGGCGACAGTGGTGGCTTTTTTGCCCCACGCGCGACCATCGGCCGGGCACTCGCGCTACTTCTGGACTGACGCAGAGCGGCGCGTCGCATGGGCCCTTCTCCCGGTGGCGTCCGAACCCCTCCCAACCCTCCCCAATCCCCAATCATCCCTTTTTGGGCGGCGCTCTGATCGTTCCCTCCTGCCCCACGGGGCGGGAGGGAGGGATCAGTGCCTCCCACGTCTCAGCCCGGGCCCTGCGTCGCGCGTTCCTCCCCCGGGGGGTGCTCGCGGCGGTGACGGAACCGGCGAGACAGGCTAATAATTCATCTTTTCTCCTCAGCTAGCTTCCGTAAGTTGCAGGTACCCTAATCTACTAATCTTTCTTTTTCAGCTATTTTCCCTAAGTTGCAGGGACCCCACGGTGATAGGCGGTCCCGTGGGCGTAAAAATTCCGTCGCAAAAGTAATGATGGCGGATCTTTCGAAGGGAAATTCTTCCGGAGGCAAAAGAGCCCCCCATTCGGATCTCCGGGCGGGGGCCCCTTTCGCGAGGTCCGTCTTCAGTAGAGACGCGCGTGTGAGTGGTTGTGCGAATGTCGAGAGGCTGGGCTGCGTCTGTGCTCTCCACTACGGCCACCCACAAGGCCTCCGCGCGTCCCTCGGGGTGCTCGGCAGTCCCGTACCCGTGCCAGCTCCGTGAGTGAGGGGTTCGGCCTTCGTGGCGTCAAAATCGTGCTTCACAGGTGTGACAGGCAGGTCACTAGGGAACAGGGTAACCAGCCTGTAGAGGCTGAGCGCGTGCAGGTTAGACAAAACGCGATCGCGATCGCGATCGCGGCAAATCCCCCACCATCATCATCGTCTTCTTCTCCACCCCCACGGGAACGCGTCGCGAGAATAGCCGCACCAGGCGGAGAGGGGGCCACGGAAATTAGGCTGCTGCAGCTGAACATAAGGCGTTCGGCTGTGGTAACGGGTGAGGTGCTTCAGCTACACCTTTTGCGGTCTAGGGATCGGTGCGCGGGTGGCCGCTGTACGCTCGCAACATCCGTGGGCGCCAGTCATGGTCTGCAACCCGACGTTCCAATGTCATTTCATCTCGCAGCTCAGCACGATCCACTGCCCCTGTGCGGAAATGCTGGCACCCGGTTTCTCGTTCTACGTCGTGTCCCACTATTTTCAGTGGCGGGACGACATCGAGGAGCACTTCAGACACCTCGGTATGGTGCTTCGCTCGCTGAGGGGGCAGAGAGTCTTAGTGTCGCTTGATTCGAACGCCCGATCCGCTCTTTGGGGCCCTCAGGCCACCAACGAGAGGGGAGCCAGGTTGGAAAGGCTCATTCGGGAGTTCGGATATGTGGGTCACAACGACATTAACCAGGCTCCGACCTATTGGACGGACAGGGGCTCGTCATACATCGACGTGACCCTTGGATCGCCGGACATGGCCCGCTTCTTCGGGTCCTGGACAGTGCGACAAGACTGGACGTCGAGCGATCACAACGCCCTGGACGTGAGAATGAGGGTCCCAAAGGTCCGTGGAAATGACGGAGAAATTGGGTCCAGTCGCTTCAATACCTAGAAGGCTGACTGGGACCGGTTCTCCGAGATCCTGGCCGACGCGTCGGCAGCAAGACTGGAAGGGCTCTCGCTCGCGTCCGGAGCGGACGTCGAATCCATGGCTGTGACTCTCACGGGCGTCCTCACGGATGCCTGCACCGCGTCAATGCCGAGAAAACGGTACTTTAGGAAGTTCAATCCGTGGTGGACAATGGCTTTGACCAACCTCAAAAAGGAGGTCTATCGTAAACGTAGAACGTATCCAGGTAGAACAGCCTGGCCCCCTTCGCCTCGCCAACGTGCTGGAGTACCGCAACTCTTTGCGGGGATACAGCAAAGAGGTGAGGAGGGTCAGGCTCGAGAGCTGGAGAACCTTCGTCACGTCGCACGGCAACGCGAAACCCTGGGGCTTCGTGTACAAGCAACAGGCTGACAAACTTCGCGTTGAGAGGGTGCTCAGCACCATCCGGCGTGACGGCGGGTTCAGTGAGAACATGAGAGAAACCGCCAGCTGTCTTCTCGACGCTCACGTCCCAGACGACCGGGAACAGGACGACACTCCCGAGCAGCGAGTGGTCAGGGAGAGTGCACTCGTCGCACCCGAAACCCCAGAGGACCCTGCTGCGATCTCCCGGGCCGAGGTGGCAATGGCCATCAAGTCCTCCAAGAACGGAAAGGCTCCGGGACCCGACCTAACTGAGGTCGAGGTGCTGAAGTGCGCCTTTACCGTTATTTCCGAGCAGTTCGTTCGTCTCTTCGATGCGTGTATCAAAATGGGCACCTTCCCCGCCACCTGGAAGGAGGGCTCCCTGAGAGTGCTCCTGAAAGGTGAGGGAAAGGACGAGAGGGATCCGAAATCCTACAGGCCCATCTGTCTTCTTTCGATGCTAGGGAAAGTCCTAGAGAAAATCCTTAGGGGGCGCATCGACAGTTCAGCTTCGTCCCGGGTAAGTCGACGGAGGACGCGATCGTCGAGCTGCGCAAGATGGTGGATGACTCGCAAGAGTCGTACGCGATTGCGATGCTCTTCGACATCTCTGGGGCCTTTAACAACGTGTGGTGGCCCCTGGTCCTCAAAGCGCTCAAAGATAGGGAATGCCCGCGAAATATCTTTCAGGTTTTCCGCAGCCATTTTGATAGCAGGAAAGTTAGTATCGCGTGGGAAATAGCGAGGTGTCCAAGCGGCCCACGATAGGCTGTCCTCAAGGCTCCGTGCTTGGACCGGCTTGCTGGAACCTCATGTTTGACTGACTCCTCAGAATCCTCGAGGAAATAGCCCCGAACAAGTTCGTTGCTTACGCTGACGACCTTCTCGTCCTCGTGAGTGGCAACTCCCGTAGGGAATTGCAGGAAAGGGCCAGGACATAGTAGATAGGATTGTTGAGTGGTGTCCATCCTCCTTAAGAGTGAATGGATCAGGAGGCCACTGGTAGGCCGACGCGGCGGGGACCGCCCCGACCGTGCACGTAGGGCAGCCAGGCGACCGAACCTGGCGAACAGATACCCGGTCATTCGTATAGGAAACACGAGCATAGCCTTTAAAGACAGCGTTAGGTGTCTTGGCGTCCACTTTGATAAGGAGATGGGGGTAAAATCGCACTGTAGGAGTATAGCGGAGAAGACAGGGCGGCTTTTTGACCGGATGGGCAAACTAGCTAGGGCAGGGTGGGGCTTGCGGTACAAAGCAATGCGAGCAGTCTACAAGGGAGTATTCGAGCCGGTAGTGGCTTATGCTGCCTCAGGTTGGTCGGACCTGTGTAGCCAGGCCGACATTAGGGTACTTAGGACAGCGCAGCGACTCGCGCTCATAGCGACCACATCCGCTTATAGAACCGCGTCGTACGGCGCCCTGTGCGTCATCGGCGGAGTACTTCCGGTGCAGTTTCTTCTGGCATGAAGCAGGGCCCACTACGAGTCGAGAATAGGAAAGGACGCTAGGATAAACAACGTCGTAATCCCGGCTAATGCCGCCAATGGTTACAGCCGCATCGAGGACGAGGCAATTAATATGTGGCAGGCCGACTGGAACGCTTCACCAAAAGGCCGCACCACATTTGCCTTCTTCGAGTCGGTCCGCGAGCGAATGGGCGCCAAGTGGTTCCGGCCGGACCACTATACGACGCAGGTGCTCTCCGGGCACGGGGACTTCAGGGCGCGCCTGGCGTCACTGGGCCTCGTCGGCGGGGAGGTCTACGAGTGTGGGGGGCTGGACACGACGTGGCATTTCCTTGCGGACTGCCCGATTTTCGAACCGCAGAGAGTCGCTCTGCGGGACATCCTCGGCGAGGCGCGGAGGCCAAGACTGGCGGCCCACCGATTGGTGGCTGAAAAGGGGGCCTTTGCGCTCTTTGCCGACTTTTGCAGGGAGTCCCTTTGGCTAAGGGGTCAGGAGAGAAGGGCGTAGCTGGGTTCCGTTCCCGAACCAGCTGGGCCGTGGACACACATATGTATGTCTCGATTTTGAATCCTCG
>OY390728.1:2595769-2600769 GCA_959613375.1 Heteropelma amictum | reverse complement strand
AATGTGGAGGGTAAGATAACTATTTTTCCGACCCGTGCATCTGTGGCATGTGCAGTAGTATCTAGATATTCTACTAATCCCGAGTAAGTTTCAGCAGGTATTTTTGCTTGATTTTGTTTTATAAATTGTATGCGATCCTTCTCGACTTTTACATAATTATCTACTGCCCACTGTTGAAAAAGCCGCCTTCCCAGAAGAATGACATTTCCGTGATCGTTTTCTCGGATAGCCATCCGATATCGAGTATAAGCTTCTCTGGATATTCGTTTCTGAGTATTATCTGTTTGTCTCAGATCTCGATCCCACCCTCGAGTACCAAATGGGTAAAAGAGTGGAAACACCCAGGGTTCAACATTAGGATCCATAGTACTTACCGATTGTAGTCGCCGCGCTTTTTTATTGCATATCGTGACATACGATTCCGGAATCTCTCCATCGGCAGTAGTCGAAAATACGGCCGCTACTTCGTTACTTCGTTGAAAGTTGAATCTTCGGCGATCCATTCCTGGTTTTAAAGTAAAAAGAAGTTGTAACTCGTCAGGTGGTTGTGCGTTGTCAGATCTATTGGTCTCTTGAGCGCGCAATTCTTCCCCCATCATTTTATATAATTGAGCGAAAACATTGTTTTCACGCATAATATGATCCAATAGTCCCAGTATGCTTGAATCAAGCGCAGTGTTTTGTCTTTGTATAGAACTGACTGCTTCATGGGAATCTACTATGAACAACTGGCCGTAGGTTGGCAGTTCATTGGACGCTGGGTGAAGGGCTGTATTTATCTGATAATAAATTTGGCCCTGTATCTTGAAGCAGTACGGCCCAGGACGTTGTCCTTCAAAATTCATTGAATTGGCATTGAATGAAGAGAATGAAAAGGACGCGTTGTAGTTTCGAATACGCTCGAAAAATATATTTGATTTTTCATGACTTCCATTGAATAAGGAATATAATTCCACTGGCATTTCTCGTAGATGTTCGAGCCGTACTTTTCCATGACTGCAGCAATCATGAAATGAATTTCCCATGTTGGATACTTTTTCTGATACAAAATGTGCAGCCGTACAGTGTTTACATAGCTCAGTCATGCCACCACCATAATGTTCTTGTACATAATCCGCTTCTCTTTGTTGTACTCTTAGTTGCAATTCAATGTTTCGGTGATGTAATTCTGTTAATTCTTCTTCGAATTGAAAGTTGCGCTGATATGGTATTATCACTTCTTGAATAAATTCCACTTCAGTCTGTATTTCGAGAGCTCGAACAGAACGATCATTTGAAGTACTTTGTACAACTGTAGCAGTTTTGCTTCGACGATTGCATTGATTTTCAGCTCGTTTCTCCAGCCTAATCCGTTTGAGTTCTGTTTCCTCTTCCGGTGTTCGAACTACTTTCCGTTTTCCCATTGTTTTATATTGTAGCTATTATTATCTTACATGAATAAAGATTCATCAACTGCTATTGATATTGTATTAAACTTTTGTCGTATTGAATTATTTTTTACGTATCTTTTTTGTAATTGATTAATAATATCAAAATAGTATCAGATGTGTACATAAATTATTAAAATGATATCTAATCAGCACCAAGCCATATTGTGTTCGTTAGAAAGTTCAAATGGTTCAATGAAATTGAAGCAAATCAATTAAATAATGAAATAAAGGCAAATCAGTTAATATGAGTAGGAGTATATTTTTTAATAATATTTGATTACTAAATAAAGGTTGAAACTTTTGTAGATATTAAATCGTTCGGGAAACGATATTTTTACTCTTAATTACCAATTTTTACATTATTTCCATCATCATCATCGATGTAAAAATGACTATCATTATTATTACCATTAGTAGTATTATCTTTAACTGTCGCAATTGTATTCAGACCTTCATGATCATATCTTAAATCAGGTCATTTTCATGTATTAAATCATTATCATCATCATCATCATATCTCAAATTAAATCATTATCATTACTATCAATACTATCACCCTAACCAATTGGTGATCTCGAACAATCTCAAATAGATAATAATATATTGAGAAATAAAATATGAAAAATAATGTATATTGTGAAAAAAATACTCAAGCTTTCAGAAAAAAAACTAATTTATAAATTCTTAAATGATTATGTTTTAAGAATTTGTTGATAACTTTTAGGTCATATTATTATTAATTGTTGTTCATAGCATGCCAAATGTTCATGATTTTTTGCAGATTTTTATTGAATCAAGAAGTACGAAAATTTTAATCGACTACAATTTTTGGCTAGGAAGTGCCTGTCATACATGGTTATAAGATTAAATTTCAAAGAAAATAAGAGACGCTGAAAGCATAATCTATCAAGGAGATCTTCGGAGCCCCGTTGGCCTGATTGGTTCTAATATTTTTTGAAAATTTAGTTATTTGATGTCATACATTTGAAATTTATTACGTTATGTTTATCACTACATTGCTAACAAATGACAATATGACTCTAAAAATATGGAAATATAAAATATGAAAATAAGAATAGAGTTGTCGTCTTACCATGAAAATTAAAGAAAAACCCACTAGCAAGATCGTGACACTTATGCCAATTAATAATCATTTGTAGAATGACTGTTTCAGATAATGAACACCGCTAAAATTGCGCTCATCGTTTGTTGTTTATACAAAATTTCAATAATAAAAAAGCAATGTACAATAAATCAGAATATATGTTTAAAAATTCATTTCCTGCTCTTAAAAAGTGTTTTAACGATACATGAAAAAATCAGACTTTTTAGCGAAAAGATGAAAAGATTTTCTTTTCATTGAAAAGAAAATCGCGAAAAAACAACTATTTTTCGATCCGTCACATTGAAATCTTCAAAATATATTGATTAGTGATATTCAAAGACGAAGATTTAAACCCAGAACCTTCCGGTGACCAGTTACCTTTCTGACCATTGTTACGTCCTGAGCACTCCACTTATACATACTTATAACTCAGTCTAAGCTCTATAATTTTTTTTTCTATTTTATTTTTTTTTTTCAAATAATTATTTCAATACCCTAAGGTCTGAGGGACCCCCTAAACATTTAAAAACGCTTGATTTCTCAAGCATGTATTTTTACTATCAAAAAATATCGGTAAAAAGCATAATTCCCCGTAAATTTACAACATAACATTGTTAATAACAATGCTACAGGTTTGCAAAAATTACCTAAAAATTCAGCGTCAAAAACCAAGTCGAAAAGGTTCACGACTTTTTTCTGTAGCTCTGCAAACAAGCGAGATATCAGCTTTCCAGATTTCTTCAAAATTTTACTTTGTTTGATTGTACTTCGTTAATAATTGGGATAACCCCATAGTGTGACCTGTCTAACGAAAGGGCGTAAAAAGTTGAGACGTTATGGTTTGCAACATTCCCGATATTGTTAACGATAACCGAGATAAATAACAATTTTTGATTTTAACGTTGTAAAGGCCTCCCGGGACACCAGGAGCCTCCCTAAAATAATCTTAGGCCGGCTAAAACATTTTTTGAGCACCTAAGCACCATATTATTATATAATAATCACCCTACGGCACTGTAAAGCCATATTTCTACATCGTAACCACCCTAAAGGCACTGTGATGCTATATAATACATATTTAAACCACCCCAAGGCACCGCAAGCCATATAATACATATTTAAACCACCCTAAGGCATTGCGATGCCAAGTATTACATTATACAGGGTGATTCGGTATAGGTAGTGCATCCGACACCTACGTATTCCAGGCTATATTCTGAACGAAATGACTTAGGCGTTTTAAAAAATACTAAATAGCTTTTAAATAGGAAGCAATAGAATTCTAGAATTCTCGACCAATCAGAGCTGCTGTTTCATTCATGATCGGAGACGCCTCAGGACCGGGTAATCAAGGCTCCGATTCGAAAAATTCGAAAGAGCGACAGAGTTCAGGCAGAATTTCGTTTCGCGAGCCCGGAAGTCTTTTGTTCCAACCGAAGTTTGCTGTCCCTCTCGATCGAATCATGTATCATACGACCGGTCGGCATTTGTCATTTATTCAATGAATTGTGCTGCGAAGTCCATTTATTTAATGTCGAAAACATTTTTCTTATGCAAGCATAGATCATTGATGATTCGTGCGTCTAATGCTTCGCCTCTTTCTCACGAGTAATTGTATTTATACTGGAAGTCTACAGTACTCTGCAAAAAATGTTTGATAATTGTAAATGATTTAAGAATCGAAGGTAACGACGCTCGATTCTCATGTGGCACAGCTTTCACGAAAAAAACTATTTCGCGTGTCTCATGCATCCGGCTTCATCCCACATGCTTTTTTGTGTGTACTGAGGCTCTGCAGTACTCGGTAAGAAACGATAGACAACCGTGGACGATTAAAGGAAGAGAGTCAACAATGCTTGATTCTGATGTGTCACAGCGTGCACAAAAAGAATTATGTCGTGCGTCCACAGCTTCAGGCTCTTTCTCACGAGTTATTTTATTTATGCTGGAACTTTGTAGTACTCTGAAAAAAACGCTGGACAATCGTAATCGATAAAAGGATCATAGGTAACGATGCTCGATTTTCATGTGTCAGCTTCAACGAAGATAATGTTTCCACATGTCTGAAGCTTCCGGCTACTTCTCACACGTATTTTCATATACACTAGAACTCTCTGGTACTTGGAAAAAAATAATAGACAACCATAGCTGCTCGACAGATAGGAACTAACGATCCTCGATTCTTATCTGACGCAGCTTCCAGGGATTAAACTATTTCGCGAGTATCATGCTTCCGGCTCCTTCCCACATGTATTTTCGTGTGATCTGAGACGCTACAGTCCTCGGAAAAAACGTGAGATATCCGTGGACAATTAGAGGAAAAGAATCAACAATGCTCGATTCTCATGTGGCATAGCTTTCACGAAAAAAACTATTTCGCAAGTCTCATGCTTCCTGCTTCTTTCCACATGCATTTTTGTGTGTACTGAGGCTCTGCAGTACTCGGTAAGAAACGATAGACAACC
>OY390728.1:2503147-2595569 GCA_959613375.1 Heteropelma amictum | reverse complement strand
ATCGAATCGAAACATTCGAAAAATGTATTCTCTCGTGCTTTGGAAAAATTCCAAGAAAATAACTTTAAATGTAGTACCATCTGAAGACATTTCGAAAAATGAAAATGGAGATTTAGTCGGGAAATGGGGGAACAGATCGTATGCAGTGGAAATTATGAGAAGAGACGGTAAGTGTCATACTCATAACCCTGCAAAATAAAGGTTTTTTCGAATTTTTAAAAATATATCAGATCTATTTCAGACAATAAAGATTATTTAGAATCGCTGGAAATGAACGAATACGGCCTGGTTACGCCAAAAAAACTTGGTGCTTCAAGAAAAAGAACTCACGACTGTGAAAAGAGTGTCCAGGCGAAAGAAAAAGAAGATGTGACAAACGATCAAAACGGGCAGATAGTGAAGAGTCTTATCAACCAGTCGACGACAGCTGCATCGAATCGGTCCAATATCAGAGACTGTCAAAGATGTGAAGAATTCTCAAAATGTAAGTTGAAGCCCGAAACATTACATCATATATGTTTTTTATATGTTTTTATGAGTTTATGTTTTTATGAGTTTGCGTCAAAAACATACAACCCTTGAGGGAACTCCTCGCGATGATGGAAAACTATCAACTGCATCATTCGTCGGACGCTTTTCCTAGCCTTGATTCACTCGATGATGCAAACGTAAAGGTACGACGAGATAATTGCACATGAATTTTTTACTTTTATGAAATATTTAAAAGGTAACGAACGGCGTTGTAACGAAGTAGTTTTTTTCCATGCACAGGTGTCCCTGTTGCCTGGATCGACCGTTTCTATCGACTCGAAACATTTGAGTTCGATAACGAAAGCGTTTCGAAAAGACCCTAAAGAATTGGTTCGAAGAATTATCAAGGCGATTATACCGATACAAAAATTATCGAAAATGACGCGAACTGGCAGGGGAGAAACGGAGAAAATTCCACCGGAGATTCTGGAGGATACTCGAGGTAATTAAATTAGATAGTGATGGCTGATAATGGGTGGCGACGCAGATGATGACGACACCGAGGACAACCAGGACGACGTGAACGTGGCGATGACAAGAACAACGACGACGAAGACGGCGATGACGACGACGAAGAGGACGAAGAGGACGACGACTAGGAGACTGATGGCGACGATGACGAGGACGAAGACAACGAAGGGGACGAAGAGGTCGAAGAGGACGACGACGATGACGACGACGAAGACGACGAAGGGGACGATGAGGACGACAACGACGATAACGACGACGACGAAGAGGTCGAAGAGGACGACAACGACGACCACGAAGAGCACGAAGGGGACGACGACGATGACGGCGACGAAGCGGACGAAGAGGACGACGGTGACGACGACGACGACGACGACGACGAAGAGGACAAAGGTGACGAAGAGGTCGAAGAGGACGACAACGACGACCACGAAGAGCACGAAGGGGACGACGACGATGACGGCGACGAAGCGGACGAAGAGGACGACGGTGACGACAATGACGATGAAGAGGACGTGCGAATGATGATGCTGAGGACGACCACGATGACGACGGCGATGACGAAGAGAACGACAATAACGACAAAGAGAACGCGGAAGACGACGACGCTAAGGACGATCACGACGACGACGATGATGACGATGATGACGGCAATGAGGACGTGGTCTACGACGATTACGATGAAGTCGATGATGACGATGACAATGACGAAGAGGACGCGCAGAACAACCACGACTACGTCGACGATAACGGCAACGACGACAACAACGACGACGACGACGACGACGACGATAATAATGCGATGGCAATTATATTAACCACAGCTAAAATAACATCAGTCATAATAATGAGCATAAATTAGCGAGAATAAAAACATTTTAGAAATAATTCAACAATATTTGTTCTAGTTTACGTCAATACCCATGTACCGAAAACGTTGAAATTGAATCAAAAAGAATTCGATGCCTGCATCACAACGATGATAAATACGCTGAAACAAGGCGAACGGAAAAATTCCTCATCTGTCGATGGGAAAGGTCAAGCCCCAATAAATTCCTCGGAGAAAATCGGAGTACATGCTAACAGGTATTTAAGAATTTCGGAAAATATCATGCAATGAATTTCTTTTTATTCATTCAGTAATTTAGAAAATGTATTCATTTCTTACCTGATAGCGATGGCCGAGAAGAGATGTCATATGACAAATGTCTTGTTGAGGCAATGAAAAAACGTATATCGGGGACAAAAGATCCAGAACTTCGAGAAGAATCGGATGAGGCTGATATAGAAGATAATTTAGAAGCTATGGGACTGGAGGTCGATGAAAAAATGTCAGAGAACACAGGTGAGGAACAAATGAGGCATGAAGAGGAAGAGCTGCAGAAACATTTACGGGACGTGGAAATGAATCGACAGAGAGAGGCAAAACAGGAAGAAGCGCGTAACGAAATGATGGAAATTACGATAAAAAAACAACGGGAACGAGCAACCGAACGAAAACATTATGAAGGACCACTTGAAAAAAATTGTACACAGAAAACTAAAGAGATGAAAAAGCTGCGGGAAGACTCGATCGGAAATAATCGAGAAGGACACCATCGAAAAGCCGAAAATAGCGGCGAAACATCGCATTCGCGCCTCTTTTTGGAAAAATTCAGGAAGGACCGGATAAAAAGAAGAGAGGAAATAAGTCGAGAAGACAAAGAAAGGTCAGAAAAAAAAAAATACGAATCGAAAAAGAATGAAGAGGATGAACGGGATAGAAGAAAACGTAGACATGAATACGAAATCTATTTCGGCAGGCATGAAAGCCCAAGGATGAGTAGATACGAATACAAGAGCCGGGACAAATGGTGCAAAGCAGAAAGGAGCCAGGAATACTATGACAAGCACAGGCTGTATAGGCGTATTTGAAAATACAAAAATAATTTTCTGCATGATGTTCCCAATAATAATATAATAATAAATCCGAATAATACTTCCTAAATAATATTTGAATGATTCAATAAATCTTGAACTATTATGATACATGATACTTATGTTGTTTTATCATTTTCAACATTCATTTCAGCGTAATCAATGCTCGCATCTGAATCCAATAACTATGGCACACATTGGTGCATTATGCGTAGCGTAGTATTCGAAATATCTTTTTGTTAGTACTGATATTCGTACTTTGCCCGAAATTTTCTCCTCATTCGTGCTTCAGATATATCTGACACACATTTAGCACATTTGTCTGAAACATTTGTTTTTCATGAGTGAGTCATGAGGCAACATGAGGGACGCAGTCTCATTTCATACATCTTTAACGTATAATGTGTTGCGCATCGTTTAAAACTATCTCAAGCATCAATTTTTTTTACTCGGGCTGCTGTAACCAGAGGATGCTCCCGCAGAAATGCTCTCATTTCCCCGTTTGTTTTCAACAACGCGTCATATTCGCACTCCCAAATCTCCAGCAGTGTGTAGCCACCATCGCGTATTCTATCAGCTATCGCGATAGTTCTTTCAAAACGCTCATCCATCGTTGTATCATCGCTTTGGTTGAGCTCTCGATTGATGGGATAGCAGCGCGGACAGCCGTGCCAGTAACACCCATGAAATTGTAATACATGCGCAACGATGGTATTATCATCGTCATTACGTGTCTCGTAGTAGCCGTCGACTAGGAGATTTTGCGGGAGCTTAAATTCGCGCGAGCGACCCGCATGGACAATTGCATGCCCGAGAGAATGCTCCATCCACACGAGCCACGATACCGCTTTTTTCGACTGATTATGGGCCCATCTGTATCCGCCTGTAGAAATAATACCGATCGTATTGTCTTTCAAAAAATTTTTACGGAAAACACGAAAGCAGGCTGAGGCTATTGTGGTGGCCTCGTCAAAGGGATACACACGACCGCTAGCGATAAACATATCGCGAAAAGCCATACACGAGCGCCTCAAAATTGTCCCGTCATCGGTGCAGTAGGTTACGAGTTCATTTGCAAAATTAAAGACATACCGCGATTCAACTAGTTCACGATACCACGTCAGAAATTGTGCTCGCGCAGCCGTATGCATTGTATCGGGCGAATAATTTCCGATAGGCGGCAGCTCACCGACATAATTTTGGTTTTCCGGCCGATTGAACAAATGCGGAAAAGTGCCTTTTGCGATAGCGCCTGGGAGGCCAAAAGCTTTCGGCAAAGCACTCAGCGGCATGTGAAAATAATTTAGACTATCGAGAAAGATGAGTTTTTCGAGACGCATGGAAATTATCTTTATACCGTTCATAATTAAAGACGGAAGTTGCGTTTTTTTCTCCTCGATTAGATAGCGCAGGATGAATTGCGCGTCGAAACCCCCTGCATTATGGGCGATACATATTGTTCGCGTGAACCCCTTAATATGCTCCGAGGCTAATTCAACCAGCTGAGATACGGGGTTTTGTTTAAAAATAAACTCGTGCGGTCCGCAATGCTCGCACGGCTCGTCTATAGAGTCATTTGTACAGCAAAATGTACAAACGCGCTGAGCTACACATAAATTTGGCTCGTGCTTGAATGTGCTCGTATCACCGATCACCGGTGTACTCTGCTGTGTCTCAAAGTCATAAAAAATGAATATCACCTTTGGGTCGGCTTTGCGCGAATAAATCGGTCTCATGAAACATAAATGATTATTCGGTTGATCGCTTTTACATGTTTTACAAAATGTCACACCACACACGTGTTTTTTTCTTTGATTTTTTTCCAATGGTCTTATCGTGCGGAAACAGTCGAAACAACGTTTAAGCAAATCGCATATGCTGGCTGTTTTACGGCCGCGATACGCGCCAATTACGGAATTGTGCTTTTGGAAACATTCATCCCCATAAAAATCACGATAGCATACTGGGCATCTGAGTGTATTGTTTAGACGTCGTTCACGCGGTGGTGAGCCGAAACAGCGAGAACATTTCTTTTTTTGCGAGCATCGATGGCCAAATCGACGATATCGCGTAGCCTGTATTACAGGCTACGCAAAAATCTCTACTGCCAACTGCGCCCCTTAGATTCAAAATTGGCTGAAAGTGATGCGATCTTTCGTAATACAAGATGTACAAAGTATGCCTGATAATACCGACTGTGTTCAAAACTTGTTGCGCGCCGTCGAATAGCGGCTCAGACCTACGGCCGAGAGTGAGAAATTCATAAACTATGATAGCAATACCCTCAGACGCTAAATAATTTTGATAAAAGGCAATTTCGCGTACACCGCAGCCACGCGCCGGTATGACAACATTTGCCGCTCTCGTGAGTTCAAGAGCAGCCTCTCGTTGCGCAGCACCGTTTATCTGTCGTATTCGTTGCCAATTAGCGTGCAAGACACCCGATCGTATTTCACCGCGTTCCGCGTAAGCCCGGCCGGCCACCAATGAGCGCGCCAAACAAAGCTTATCATTGTTCCTAATCGTTAAGATAGATTTTTTTGCTACACCCTCGTGTGTCAGACCTTTTCAACCCGCTCCCTCGACACCCCTGACAACGCATGTTTTTATACCGCACGCTTCATCGATATTCAAGGAGGCGGAACTCTGAGCAACGCTACTTATTAAATGCCACAAGTCGCGAAAAGTGCAGGCCCCTTGCAGGCCGAAAAGATAGCCATACAGGCCCGTGTGACAAGCCGCCGGCCGTAAAAGACACGCCGACATAATCGCAGCCCTCGCATGAGCTGGTGATATGCGTCAGGACGTCACGAAATGCTCCTTCGAGCCATTTTATCGTACTGGTCCCAGACGGTGGTTGGCGAATGCGCATTACCGTCTCTCTGCCACGCAGTTTAAAGCGTTTAAAATAACGCCTCGACTCCTCGATAATTTCAATGCGCTCTCCCGGCGGCTGTACATCTTGAAAAGTTTCCGACAGGCCTGTATCGCGCGGCCTGCCTTCGCCCACTTGTATCTCTGAAAAATCACAAAATAGTAAGCGTCGAGAATTTCTGAGTTTCAGGCAGACTCCATCAGTATAAACTATTACCATTTATTATTATTATTATTATTAGGGTCCCTGCTAGAAAAGAGCTTCATCGTCTTCAAAAAAACCCCATTCCTATGAATAACCTGTCATAAAATAACCAATCTTACTTACATTTTTAAAAAATTACATGTCAAATAAAGCTTTTACCTGAGTCGGTATTGCCAGAGGCCATGAGCTGCTCATACCACTCGTTAGCTCTGTCAAAATCATCGTCCGCGTCTGATTGATCCAGGTCGAGCTCCATCGGGTATTCCCATGCCTGATTCTCGCGATGATCGAATTGTTGTTCAACGTCATTCTGAATTTCACGAGCCCATTCCTCTAGCAGAATGTTACCCCTTCCGTTGGCGGTTTCTTCCTCTTCGTCTCCTTCATCCGCAATGCGTTTCTCATCTATGAAAATCGGGTTGTGTTAGATAATTTCATTTTCGATTTTTACTTTAAAAAAATACTTACACGAGGGTCGTGATAAATCGGAGAATATTTGAGAGGGGTTAAAAACACTCGACGCTGCTGGTGCTGGTGTAATATCGGAGCACGTGGATGAATCGCTATCGGCACACTCGTCTATTTCCCGACCGCGTCGATATGCCTGCCCTATACCCGAAGGCCCAGCTACGCACATTTCTTCTTCTTCTTCTTCTTCTTTATCATCATCATCATCATAAGTGCGCTCCTCGACGGCCTTTGTCGCGTCAATAAGAGCCGCTTCTTCATCGCTCGATGCATCGAGAAGCTGCTGATAACCTGTAATCGGCCGCCCGCCACCGCTGTCGTTAAGCCTCATCAGCGTTTTGCGGAATGGCGATATGTTACAATTAAAACGGTACTTACCCTTAATTTCTTCAACGAAAGTTCTGATACACGATGAGTCATTAACACCGCGACGTTTTAATTCTTCATATACGCATGTAAGAATAGACAGCCCTTTCAACAGACCGCGCTTGTGCGCTTTCACAATGACGCGCAGAGGTGTCCACCATATTACATATTTTAAGCGCTTCAACAGTCTATCTCTGGATAAACACTGTAATTCACCGTACCAGCGTTCATTGCACCGTCGTCGAAGCTGCGCACTATGAAATTTTGCCAATCGCAAAAGATCTATAATACACTCGCGAATAAGCGTTACGTCTAACATTGTCGATTAATCGCGCGAGATAACTCTCTGATGCTCGGTTAAATGACAACTGAGTATCTCTCGCGTTTGAAATGAATATAACATTTAATAAAATAGCTCTATGCGCGTGTGTGTGTGTGTGAGTGTGTGAGAAGGGCGCGTATGCAGTTTTCGCGACTTCGGCAAACTTGATGGAAAAAATTAACGGCCGAGCGATGGTAGAAAACATGGGTACGACAACGACGGCGACGACGACGATCGTGATGTTCGCCTAAATATCGAATTATCTTACAAGAGCTCGAGCGAGCGCTCGCACACGTGCCATCACCATCTCCGTATTCCTCAGAGCAGATATTTTATATTATTCACGTATATATAATAGCGTAGAAAAAATAACGAGCTGACCACGTCACATTGACGGTGCATTGAAGCATTTATTCATACTCAATTACAATTATTCATTGAAATTATAATTTGCAAAGTTCCTCCGTCCAGATCTCGTCGGGGGGATGTCGCGGAAAAGGCTCCATGTGATAGAGGCGACGGAGCCCCAAAATGTCTGCGGGAGCAGCCACGGGATCCCATACCCAACACTCCTCTGTATAATTAACGTCACTCCATAATCTCGCGAGATTTTCGCGGTTTTCTCTTCTACGTGTTCTCACGGCTTTAGCGACTTCAACGAAGGGACAAAGAGCCCTCTGTAACAATGCAAAAATTAGAAAAGAGCACGCACGCACACACACACACTTGAAATGTTTTTTACTCACCAGGACCAGGTCCGATCCTTCACGCTTGAAAATAATCTTGCTTCCTTTCACATAGAACTGCATCTATGAATAAATCAAAGCATGAAAAAGGTGCATTTGGCATGGAACGCCTCGTATACAAATCGTATTGTAACAAATAATTACTTCAAAGGTTTGACTGTGCAAATTCTTCTTCTTCTTCTGCTGATGATATAAACGCGTTGTTTTCAAATTGCAAGAAACTTTAGATCGCTGAAAGTTTCTTCGAGCTGATCGTCAGACGATACGATACTCGAAACGACAAATAATAAACCGAAAGCGGAAAAGTAATACGCTATTGCGTCGACCATCACGATCGTTTCACTCGCTCCCCCTTCTCCTTTTAATATTCTATGAACAAAATACACAATGATGAACATTAAACAATTCTACAATTCAGTTAAATTCGCCTTGTTTTGTGACGAATTTTTAGAAGGGTGTTTCTTTTTTCGTAATAGCGTAGATCGGAAAAAATCGCGATATCTCGAGAACGGTGCGAGATACGCGAAAACGGGCGAAATTTCAGGGTGGAGTATGGCAAGGGGTTCGTGCTCATCGTGTCGAAAAATTTTCGTTCAAAAAAGGACGTAACTCGCGTCGTTATACGTGAGAGATACGTCCTTATTTCTCGGCCTGCTGTTAAGGCGAACACACGCCTTGTCGCTAATAACGCTTCGGCATATGAATCTATCTCTCTCTCTCTCTCTCTCTCTCTCTTTCTCACTCTTTTCGCGGGCCCTCGCGAATTACGATATATTTCGTATGCGTAGGACGCGAGTAACGTCGTAAGCCCGTATACTTGTACACCGCGGATACGTCCTTCTTATTTCGAGCGCGAAATATCGCGATATCTCGAGAACGGTGCGAGATACGCGAAAACGGACGAAATTTTGGAGGTTTTCAAAAGGAATCTCTGTCTCTCTCGTGCGTATACTTCGTGTGCTGTTGCTGCCTTCGCTGTGGACACGTGTCGATTCAAAAAGAGATGCATCGTTGTCCTCGCCCGGCAGGATTAGATTTCTTCGTGCGGTCATTGGCGCGACGACGTGCAATTTTGAAAGAATCTGCTCGCTCTCTCTTTCTTGCTGTCGCAAATGACGGCTTACCTCATGTACTTAAGAATCTATGTCTTCTTTCTTCTTCTACCAAAGTTTGCAGCAGTTATTCCCGCTGACATACGCTTTTCATGCCGTCGCGCGTGTCCAAAACAGATGCATCATTTGCCCCCTCGAACTGCGAGATTAAATTCCTTGGTACGTCTCGTAACTGCGACGATCCTCGATTTTGATGACTCTTCACGAGCGAATATGTTTCATACCGGAGCAAAGAATCATCCTCAGTCTTCTTCCAGCATCTGAAACGCGCGGGTCTTGTAAAAACGGTGAAAATGTTTCCGCGGTACAGTGCGTCTTTGGAAGCGGTGTTTTGCCGCATTGTGTGTGTGCTGAGCGAGTGCGCCGTTTTTTACGAAGCAATGAGGTGCAGGCGGCGTACGAGGCCCTGCATATAATAATAAGGGCCTTCTACGAGGAGGACCCAAGGGGCTGGCGTCTGCCTCGAGAAGACGCCTTCGTAGGCGCCTCGTGCGTCGTTTTTCGCCACGGGGCGGTTTCGCGGGGTGAAATCATCCGTGGCGATGACGACGGCGAGTACTTCGAGGTGTACCTCGTCGATTCCGGTGTCACCGATTTCTTTTGGTTGCACGACCTCCGCACCCCACCACCTCTGGCCTCCGTGGTCCCCGCTTTGGGGGAGGAGGTAACGATAGCAGGGCTGGATCGCCATGATATCCCGGGGGTGGAGGAGGCGTTGTGGGTCCTCTCATCAGAGACCCTCTTCAGCCACGGTGTCGTTCACCACCCCGTCAGTCACCCACCAGCCGTGCACTTGACAACAGCGGCGAACGTGGGTGTTGCGGTGTGGTTGATCCAATGGTTGGAGCTGGACCATTGGGAGGACAACGACGACGAGGGTTTCGTGGAGGGGCGCGCAGAGGAGTGAATCGTGCGCGACGTGTGTGTGTGTGCGTGTGTGTGCATAAAACGAACGTTTTGACGTTTCGCGACAACGACGTTTTTGTGTGTGTGTGTGTGTGTGCGCGGAAAACGAACGTTTATACGTCGTTGCGTGTGTGCGTGGAAACCGAACGTTTTACGTCGTTGTGTGTGTGTGTGTGTGCATGTGCGTGTGCGTGTGCGTGTGTGTGTGTGTGTGCGCGCGCGCGGAAAACGAACGTTTTTTACGTCGTTTTTCCAGCTCCCCCTTCACGAGTCAACAGGATGCGGCTCTTTAAAGGTAACAATTAAATATAGGATTTAAATATATAGGAAATTGAATATATATAAAATAAAGAAAAAATGAGTGGACCGCTACGGCGACTCTCCCGGCCGCCCCCACTGTACCCACTCCAAGGATAGGGGGTAGGAGTGGGGGTAGGAGTGGGGATTCGCCATAGTGGTCCACATACTACTTATGGGAAAAAGGATTTTAAAAAATACCATCATTTACGCCTTCAGCAGCCGATCTACGTTCTTATCAAAATTGTATCACTAATAGATCATATTTACAACTGAATTAAAAAAAGCATATATACATCTTTGCTATTCCGAGGCCAACTGCATTTAGCAAACTTCATATTATCCACACATAGCGAAACATTATCTTTACCTCGCAGCAAACTTGTATAATGGCCTTCATTCACATTTTCACCTTCATGAACAATTGCACTCATAACTTTATAACAATGATCATTTATACGAATAATTGCAACAGGAACGCCTTTGATATTAATTTTTCTCTTTACTATTAAAGCATTTTGTTTCTGAAAAACTAATACTTGTAGCACCAATACTTTTTGTAATGATGTTATGACTTTTTTTCGATTGAAAAAAGTGATCGGCACTGTGGACACTCCTTACTCACTTTTTTTTTATTTTCCCACGTTATAATCAATGATATCCTGCAAACTAAATGGCGTTTTACGAGAACCAGGTATATCTAGCAATAAAATATTATTTGAATGGAAATTGTCCATCTTTGTACCACAATTTAGGCATGTAATTGTAGAAGTAATTTCATGCCTAATAATATCCCGCACATCATCTACGCGGTCACAAAAGGAATTAATAAACGCACTTGGATCATGCTGCTTCCCATCAATAAACACTTTACTCACAAACTGTCTCACTTGGAATGTATCAACTTTACCACATTTGGACACATATGCTTCAAATGCCGATTTTATAACGGTTTCTGTTAAAGACGATGCGACTGCATCTCGAATATGAGAGCAATGTATCAAACACTGGATGCTAGCATTCGCAAAACAAGAAACGCCATCATCGTTTGGCAACCCCTGCACGTGAAACGGTAGAGATTTTTCCGTTAGCGGTTCCGTTTCGTTGTGATGATCAACAATATATGCCGGTAGAGCCCACACTCGATCAATTTTTTTTCTAACTGGACATTGCACAATTGTGTAAGGTATAAGATCAGGCCGAGATTTTTTTCGCAACCGATTATATTCAAAATAATACCTTTCTCGCTAGCTTTAACAGAAGCAGGATCGTAATTGGCAAGGTGAAGTCCGGTCAATGCCGTAACACGTGATAATGCCACATAGATTTGACCAGAAGTGAATATCGAATTACCCACGTCGATTAGAGCATTTTTTAAACTTAAACCCTGACTCTTGTGTTTAGTCATTCCATAACTTAAGCAGATAGGAAATTGTTTTCGTACAAGAAAGGCTCTGTCCATCACTTCAAATTTAACAGAACAACGTTCTAATATATATTCCTTTGCAGATGGCAATGTAATTGTTATAGTATCAACATCATTTGTTCGAATATTGCGATTTACAGAAACAATTTTCCCAATCGTCCCATTGACAAGACCCAAAGTAACATCGATATTTCTCCGAATCATTACTTGAGCACCAATTTTAACGATTATTTCTTTACCTAATCCTGCACTCCTTAAAGTATTCTCTTCATCAGAACATAACACTTTGGAAACTTTTTTTCTTAAACGACTATCACAGTCTATAGTGTCTTGTGCAATAAGGTATATTTCCTCTGAAGGAATACGCGCCAACATTGCTGTATTCAAAATGTCGCATTAATTACCTGTGGCAAATAAACAAACAGTATCTGGTGGTAAATTGTGCAAACAGTCACACAGTTCTGATAATCGACCGCTAACACTGGTCTCATTAAACAATATCTGTCGGGACTACAAATTTTTAGTATCCGATTCTGTAACTACTCCAATTCGTATCCGAGATAATAATAAATCTCTATACAGAAGATCACCCTTTTGACGCATGTTAATTGTAAGCTCGTCATAAGAAAATAGATCATGCCACAGATGAACAGTGCCCATTCCTCCAATAAACTTTTCAATATGATTTTTGGATAAATTCATAAATGCTGGTGATTCATTACGGGTGGAAGTTGCATCAAATCACCGAAAAGAAGCACATGTTTTTGTCCAAACCAGCCATCCTCCATCTCCGATGTATTAAATATTTCAGTCAATCGCAAATGAATATACATGAAAGTAATATTAGAAGATATCATCGAAACTTCATCAATAATAATCAAAGTAACATTCTTCAATTCAGCTCGTAACCGTTTAAGAACAGCATCTGACAATGATCTATATTTGGGAGTCTGCCCAAGTTCTACAGGCAACTGGAATAAGCGATGTATCGTTAAGCCATCAATATTGAACGCGGCAATTCCCGTTGGGGCCGTTACCGTTGTATCTTTCTGGAAGATATTTTTAACTGAAACGCAAATGGTTTTTATAAGAAAACGTGACGAATGTAAAAACGCTGCATAAAACATTGCAAATTTGCATTCGCGAAAATCGAAACATCATGAACATTGGAAACTCCCTATGAAATAAAAATATATCTGGTCTTGATTCAAATCCACGAGCAGTAAACAGTTTTTATTATACTTCCACTAAAAATAGTATATAAACATTTTTACTATTTCGAGGCCAATTACGTTTAACAAACTTAGAATCATCAACACATACCCAACCGATAGATTCATTTCGTAGTATGCTCGTGTAATGGCCATCGTCAAATCTCCCGCCTTCGTGGACAATTGCACTGACCACTTTATATCGATTACGATTAAGCCTAATAACTGCATTAGGAACACCTTTAATGCAAATTGTTTTTTCCACCATTTCACTGTTTCGCTTTTCGAACGTTAAAATTTATAGTATCAATACTTTGTTCATCGCCGAAATTTCTACCTTTTGATGAACACACGAAGAACGGCACTGTGAACAATATTTAGAGACATTCATCCACTTTCCCACGTTATGATCAATAACATCTTGTAAACTCGGTGGTACTTTACTGGGCGGAGGAACATTTAGAAAAACGATTTTATTCGTATTGCAACTGGTAACTTTGTTGCCACATTTTTTGCATGCAATTACAGAAATAATGTCATGTTGAACACAATTTCGAATGGTGTTTGATTGGTCACAAAACAAACTAATAAACTCACTTGCATCATGTTTCTTTCCATCACTAAACATTTCACTTATGCATTGTCGAACTTGCATCACATCGATTTTCGTGCATTTTGACATGTATGCTTCAAATATAGAACCGATAAGGTGATGCTCTGCGGGACAAGACAATACAGCATTTCGAATGCAAGAACAATGTATCAAACATTGCAAACTTGCATTCGCAAAATCTGAAACACCATCATCATTTGAAAATCCTCGACAATGAAACGGTAGAGTGTCTTGTCTCAATTCTGTTTCTTCTTGATGATTGGAAATATACTTCGCTAGAGCCCATATTCTATCGAACTTCTTTCCTGCATTGTATGTCGGAATTTTGAACAGCAAGGGATCGGATCGATAGATATTTCGCAATCGGTTGTATTCAATGATGACTTTTTCATTGACCTTAACAGAAGACGGATCGTAGTTAACAAGATGGATTCCGTCCAATGTTGTAACACGCGATAATGCCACATAAGTTTGACCACAGCTGAATATTGAATTACCTACATCAATAAGAGCGTTTTTGAGACTTAGACCTTGACTTTTGTGAACAGTCATGCCATAGCTCAAACAGATTGGGAATTGTTTTCTTATCACGAACGCTTGATCCATTACTTCAAATTTAACAGAGCAGCGTTCTAACGTATATTCTGCTCCACACGGCAATAAAATTGTCAAAGTATCGACATCATTAGTTTGAATGTCTCGGTTTACACTAACAATTTTAGCAATCGTGCCATTAACTAGACCTAAAGTAACATCAATATTTCTTCGAATCATCACTCTGGCACCAATCTTAACAATTATTTCTTTAGCCAATCCTGCAGTTTTTGAACTGTTTTCTTCATCGCTGCATAGAACATTGGAAATCTTTTTTTTCAGACGATTATTGCAATCTATGGTATCCCACGCAATAAGTTTAATTTCCTCCGAAAGAATACAGGCTAGCATTGCTTTATTCAAAATATCACACTGATTGCACGTGGAGAATAAACACACAGTGTCTGGTGACATGCTGCACAAATAATCACATATTTCAAGTAGTCGACCTTCGACCGTCAATTGTAAAAATTGCAGTCGTCTCGATTCCAAAACCTTTGTATCCGAATCTGTCACAACTCCAACTCGAATTCGAGCCAGTAAATCTCTGTAAGACAGATCACCCTTTTGACGCATATTGATCGTTAGCTCATCATACGAAAATAATTGACTCCACAGATGAATGGTGCCCATCCCTCCAATGAGTTTACTAATATGATCTGCAGATAGATTCATGAATGGTGGTTTTTCATGCACAGGCGGAAATTGAAACAAATCACCGAACAAAAGAATGTGTTTTTTTCCAAACCAAAAATTCTCCACTTCCGAGGTATTGAATATTTCTGACAAACGTAAATGAATATACATGAAAGTAACATTCGATATCATCGATACCTCATCGATAATGATCAATGCAACATTCTTCAAATCGTTGCGCAGCACATTCAATGCACTATCTGACAATTGTCTATATTTAGGAGTTCGTCCATGTTCAACTGGTAACTGGAATAATCGATGTATCGTCAAACCATCAATATTGAACGCTGCAAATCCTGTCGGAGCAGTTACGGCTGTATCTTTGTTAAGTGTATTTTTCGCCCAAACTCGGAGAGTTTTTATGAAGAAACTCTTTCCGGTTCCTCCTTCACCACTTACAAAAAGTCGAATAATTTCGTTGTCAAGCATCAAAGTATTCGTCACTCTATCAAATATACGTTTCTGATCTGAATTCAGATCACTTATCATTTGGGATAGATTAAGATCGACAAATTTGTCTGCACCGTCTTTGAAATCTTTTATAACCCCTTCAATTTCTATGGGGACGTATTCTAAATCATTGCCGACGTTCATTTCCACTTCTTCTGAAGTTTCTAATAACAGTTTATTAACTTGCTCATTCACGCAATCAATAGCTTCTTGAACATCTCCCATTTTCTCATGATAACGCAAAGCTTCTGTAAGTTCATTCTGTATAGCAGGAAACGCTTGTTTATACGTCTCATGTCCGTTTTTCAAATTTTCACATTGTCGCCAAGGTTTGAATAAGAAAATCAAAGTACGAAAATGTCGCTCTGGCTCCGTTTCGACATTATAAACATAATGATTTATAAGACACCCACGAGAACGCTTTTTCAAATACGTTGAATGACCAATTTCGAATACTTCATTCGATGTTTTAGGCTTTATTTTGATAACATCGTACCACTTGGCAAAATCATACAAATTCACGTTTTCTAATTCCGAAGGTCTACTTGGATAATGATTATCAATGAGCGATGGATAATATATGTCCGTTGATTCGGGATTTACTTTTTCAATAACTTTGCGAGGTTTGAGTCTTTTACTTTGAATAATGTTAACATCCAACCACTTGAATGTAGTTCGAGGATCAATTCCATACAACGATACCCCAAGGATACTATCGGCAGCTTCCATAGCTCCACATTCACGATTACTCAGCATTCGCATTGCCCAATTCCAAAGATTACTAACAAGTGACTTGGATGATGTAATAATATCAATTGTCGAACCCATAGTGCTTTTTTTGGGTTTAACAATATATTTTGTCGTGTAAAACGTCAATACTGTAGAAAATTCACCAACGAATTGAATGTCCATATTACCTTCCCAAGCACAAAGTATAGCCGGGTTATAGTCATTAATATTAACCTCAGCAGTACTACGAGGAAGATCATACAATCTACTGTGCGTTTTCAACGTTTTTTTTCCAGCAATGGAAATAGCGACTTCACGAAGTTTGAAACATTCGGTCAGCGGACGAGGATGGTTAAATCTGCAACGGCGGATAAAACCAGTCTTCGTCTTTTTGTTTCGCATACAATACGAGTTATGTTTGTGAGTTTGATGAGACCGCACGCGTCTGTATAATAGTGGTGAAACATTTTGATCTGGCATTCTACAAGTAACATACTTTAAAATAAACGAAGCAATTTCTTCTGTTGAGGATTCACCAATTATTGGAGCATTCTCAATCCAAATCAAAAGATGAAAATGTTGAGCTCCTCTACTCTGGTATTCTCTCCGCCAGAAATAGTGCATTACTTTGCCAATGGGATTATCAGAGGAACAAATAAAGTCCAACATAGCTTTAAACTTTATATCCACAAATCTGGATGTAGCTATTGGATCAGACACAATGAGCTCCATCGGATTGATCTTTCGTGTTGGAGCAATATCATGTAATTCGCGGAGATGATCAATCAAGTCTTCCCACAACCATTCAGCAGGGCTAATAGTTAGAAACCACGTAGCTGGACCATAATTACGCGTCATACACCTCAAATTACTTCTAGGTATTTTCCAGTACTGTTCCGTATTCCGTAATCTGGAAGATATCGTATTCAAGTTCGATTCAAGTTGCCCTTCCGACAGCTCACGAAGATAATTTCTCACAGTATACTTATCACGAGGATTTACCACGTTCATTTTGTGAAATATACCTGCATTCATTTGGCGAAAATTATTATTATTATATGCATAAAACAGATATTGTATATTTAATCGAAACTGCGAATGTTTAGACATGAAGAGCGATTTGAAGAATTCAAAATCCGATATAGGTACTTCTCTTTCTGCGTTCTGTCCATTTTCGTCATATGGAAATAAATCGGGGAAGCACTGGAGGTCCAAGTGTTCGAGTCGTTTATCCAAAGGGATATCATGGACTTTCAACATTTGATACAGTTTCGTTGCAGAAATATCTATTCGTCGCTCGTGCATCGGATAAATAGTAAAATTATCATAATACTCATTCGATTGCGAAACGTTGGTAAGAAGCGCAACTTTATCCTGTTTATCTAACTCGACTGCGGGTTCACCCGTTTCATTTCTGACACATTTTTCTTTTTCTGAAAATTCAACAATATTTAAATTGTCAGTCAATAAGTTGTCAGCCGAATTGGGCATCTGGATTTCTGAATAAAATGGATTATTCGATTTCAACCACTTCAACACACTCCACACTTTTCCAACATTAACCAACCTTTCCCAAACTATTTTGGATTTGGTCGGAACACCACGAACCATTATGTAAAATTCATGATTAGGATTAATTGATTCATTGGGTGGACAAATTTTTTTCAAAGTTTCCTGGATCGGCAACGGTAAAATAAAATTTGTGCCTACTGATTTTGGAAGGAGATGCCTAGGAGGCAATCCTTTATTCATGACTGTTCCTAATCGTTGGACTACTTGAAATGATTTAGCTCGTTGGATCAAAATTTTTTCGTACTCATTGAGATCGAAAATGTCTGATGGTACCGGTCGGACGTATAATTTATTCAGGATGCATGGCGGTGGAATTTTATTTTCACGGAATTTTCCATGACAATAACGACAAATATAATTGTTTCCATCAACAACGACTTGCTCACCGAGAAAATCCATAAGCTTGTGCCATGCACTTCCATATTGTAAAACTTTCGATACCCTGATCTCGTCCATCACACGCTTTGTGAACGCTCGAAACGCCGATTTCAAATTCAATCTGATGCTGCTCTCATCTAAATCGATTTCCTGAATATCTATCTTAAAAGCTTGCGCTTTTTTCTCAGCATTATCGGCAATTTGCCGGAGCGTTTGGATATCGGTATTATTCAACGCCTCATCCACTTTGGATAACCGCTTGAATAAAAAAAAAAGATGATAAATCGATCTGAGAATACGTCGAATCGCCGGAAAATGTGGTGATAGGATTTGCACAGCGAAAAATTTCGAAGTACAAGATTTTGGATCAATATAACAACCGTGAGAATGGCCAAGTTTATTCACATTCACGTTGTTTGAACACTTGTGAAAACGATTGAAGAAGGTGGACAGCTTCCTCAAATTACAATTTGTAAATTGTTTAAAATATTCAAGCAAATTATTAGCAACGTCAAAACCATGAACTTTACAGGATTCGCTGCATTTCCACGTTTTTTGCCCTTTCTTTTTACCTACCAAAGGCAATACATTCTCTGCTTTCCCCTCGACGTTCATCACTACGGGGTCCGCTAGGATAGGTGCACTATAAGTAGCTTCACCAAAATACGCTTCGGATGAAGCGTTATGCAACGATTCTCCACATAATATCGAAATGTGATCGCCCACATTCGTAGATTGATACTCTGCGAAACGAGTCAAACAAACCTCGATCTTTTCTTTTGTATCCTTAAGGATGGCTTTCATTTGACTAACATACGTTCGTCTAACGGAATAACGCCACGTTATGATTCGTTCAGACTCTATCCGACGATCAACGGGTTTACCCGTTAAACAATTTGACAAATTTTCGATATATTTTCCTTCTGTATACTTCGTTTTGATCCAAGTATTACGGTTAACAAAAGTACAATATTTCTTTTTAATTTTATTGCAAGCTTCTATTTGCCGAAGACCTTTTTTATTCGCATAACTTCGCGCCGTACGCATTCTTTTTATAACATTACGATATTTCCGTGTCCCACAATGCCTATTGTTTTTATTGCATTGAATACTTTCATTTTCTTTCTGTATCACATGACATGACTTGCTATCACTTTGAAACAAGTTATTATTAGCATCCACCGATGATATCGCAACAGGAATACTGTCAATCAGATGACTATCAAGTTCAGGCGTATTGATATGTTCCGCTACCGAAGATTCAAATTTTCTGAATTTAAATTTTGTCGTTGGAGGACATTGAATACGACCAGCGCGTTTGTTCACAGGGCTAAGAAACTCTTGCGGCATGACATTGGCGAATAGAACAACACTTGCAAAAGGTTGAATTATCTTCGAGTCAAACATTCTCAGACAATGCTCACGCATTTTAGCATGATCATACGTAATATGCTGCGGACTTCTACCCAAAAATAATGACACGGCGTATGCTATTGCAAATACTCCGCAATCATTACCGTTTTGTTGTTGATCAACCGACGGAAAAATGATTGATTTGGGTCTGTCAAAATCGTAAAAGGGAAACAATTTTTGCAGAAAAATCTTGTGGTAGTGATGCAAATCTTTACCACCAATTGAATCGTAGATAAATATATTTTCTGTATGGTAATAACAACACACCCAATGACCATTCACATGAGGTTGATATCCTGATGGATTCAACTCATCACAGCTGAATAAAATCTGTATGTGTTTATTATTCTGAGGGACAGCATTAATTCTTTCGAGATGATAAAGATGCCATGGAGACCGTGGCTCGAATGTTGAACCAGACACCAGTCTCAAAATTTCATGAAAGTTTTCGATATGATCTGCGTTCAACTTCAATCCATCGCGGATAAGGCGTCTTTGCCGAACTTCAAACGGTTCAATGTCAACATTCGCGTCACTCGAATTATGATTGACTTCTACGATAGAAGGCTTAAATTTGCTGCTATATTGAATATGAGAAATCTGAGATTGTACAAATTCCAAATGTGCATCAGGCGCGATACACAATCTTTTAGCTTGGAACTTCTGAGCTCTTTTTCGTGTATTAACTTGCCATTTTTTTATTGTTTTGGTCAAAGACTCTATGACGTTTGTGTCGGAGACATCCGTTGGAAAGTGTTCAATTAGATTACACTGAACCATTTTCAATACGTGAGAATGCATTTGCGGATTCGAGTAACGTACATTTTCGGGTTTCAAATGGTACAGTATTGACACCGCATATGCCATCGCGTACAATGCGCTATCATTTCCATTTGGCTGTCGATCAACAGACGGAAACAAAACGGCGCCGACTTCATCAAAATTATAAAAAGGAAAGAGTTTTTCCAAATACAGTCTATGGAGCGGGTGCAAGTTGCTGGAACGAGCTGGATCGTATATGAACATTTTGCGTCCGTCATAAAAACTGCAAAGCCAATGACCATTAGCTGATTCAGCGAGATTTTTTGAAACCAGCTCACTACAACTGAACAACAATTGGACGTGTTTTTGATTTTGTGGAACCGGTTGTATATTGTCGAGAGCGTGAATATTCAACTGCGGTTGCATTTGGAATACACCATCAGCAGCAGCGATAAATAACGCAGTAAACATTTCAATATGTTCATCATCGAGCCACTCAGCAGTTGTAGTGCATTCTTGGGGTGCAGATTCTATTCGCTCAGGATTAACGACAGTCAACGGAGGTTGCATCTGACGTACATCATCTTCAGCTGCATGACATACTGGAGCGCACCCTTCAATTTGCTTATCGTAAAAGCATTGACCGTTGCTAACACGATCATTTTCGTGAATGCTACTGTCTTTCTGAGCTATTTCACCGACACACAATTTTTTTGAGTTGGATCTCTGGGCTCTTTTCCGTTGCTGAATCTGCTTTTCTTTCTCAATTTTGGTCAAAGATGCTATGACGTTTGTATCAGAGACATCCGTTGGAAAATGTTCAATTCGGTTACACTGAAGCATTTTCAATAAATGGGAACGCATTTGCGGATTTGAATATCGTACATTTTCAGGTTTTAAATCGTACAAGATTGACACCGCATATGCCATCGCGTACAAGGCGCAAGCATTTCCATTTGGCTGTCGATCAACAGACGGAAACAAAACAGCTCCGATTTTGTCAAACTTATAAAACGAAAGAGTTTTTCCAAATACAATCTGTTAAGCGGGTGCAATTTAGTAGAACGAGCCGAATCGTATATAAAAATGTTGGACCCGTCATAATAACTGCAAACCCAATGACCATTCGCTGGCTCAGTGAGATTTTTTTAAACCAGCTCACTACAACTAAACAATATTTGGACGTGTTTCTGATTCTGTGGAACAGGTTGTATATTCTCAGGAACGTAAATATTCAACTGCGGTTGCATTTGAAATCTACCATTACCGGCGGCGTTAAATAACGCAGCAAATGCTTCAATATGTTCATCATCAAGCCAGTCGCCATTCGTAATACAATCGATCTGCGGCATTTTATAGTCTACCGATGCCGATTGAGCCATCATATCAATGAAGGCGCAGAAAAAATGTTTTTTAATCGTCGAAGCGCTTTACAGCGCTAAATGCGTGTCACTAAAGGCGCCAAAAGCTGCCAAACAATTTTTTTCTTGGCACTCGACAAAAAAAAAGAAACGAAGAAAATTGAGAGAAATAGTTGAAAGAGAGAATAGAAAGTAAATAAGTGAATAAATTACTTGAAATTACAATGGGAATCGAAAAACTGAAACAGAAAAACCATCACCGTTCTGCAAGTTAGCCCAATAACCGTAAAAATGTATTTTAATCGAACTGTAATTCAGCGTATTATCGTATAGTTTCGATCATACGCTGCCATATACAGGGTGAGACAACAAATTTCATCAGTAGAAATATTTCCTCAAATATCGGACTTAAAAAAAAACTTTTCAAGCAATAATTGCATAGTTCGCAGGGGGTCATCAAATGATGACTATGAGCTTCATCCGTGTTTGGGTTGAAAATTTCAAAGTCACCTCTATTTTATAAAATGGGATCATCATGTTTTTTTTCTTCAGGATGAATTTTTCTGAAAATCAATGTGTGAACTTTTTTTGGGTTCTTTAATGGAATTCTGAAGAAAAAACATGATGATCCCATTTGAAAAAATAAATGTGACCTTGGAATCTTTAAAGCACCGCCGCACGGATAAAGCTCGTAGCCACCATTCGATGACCCCCTGCGAACTATGCAACTTTTGTTTCAAAGTTTTTTTCCAAGTCCGATATTTGAGGAAATATTTGTACTGATGAAAGTTGTTGCCTCACCCCGTATGTTATAAAAATACAAAAAATGTTCACTCTGTCTTAACGCGGTGCAAACTTCCATCAGCGCGAACCTTATAATTGATCGGTGTAATAACTTCGTAGATAGAAAACTTTTCAAAAACATTATTTAAGGAAATACAGACAATTGATTTATCACAAGTAAATTTGCCTGCTTTCTTCCTGAATAAACGAAAAATTTGTTATCGTATAAATCATATTCCTTAAAAAGTATTTTTTTTTGAAATAGTATTAAAAAAAACAAAAAAACAAAAAAACAATAAAAATATTTAATAAAGTACAAAAATAAAAAAACAAAAAAACAATAAAAATATTTAACAAAGTACAAGAACAAAAAAACAAAAAAACAATAAAAATATTTAACAAAGTACAAAAAAAAAAGAAATCACCGAAACCAGCCAACTATCAACAAAAAACTAGCTTCAATGGATGCGTGGTTAACCCGGGGATTGAGCGTTAACACCAGTTAACCTTATTGTGCGTGAAAATATTAATAGAAAACAAAAACTTATCGAGCAACAACATAAAATTTGGAAATCACGAAGACAGAAGGTCAGGAAAGATAGCCAATTATCAGACAACAAACAGTAAAACAAACGATCAGACAACAAACAATAAAACAAACTATAAGACAACAAACAGTAAAACAAACTATCAGACAACAACAAATAGCCAAAGAAACTGTCAGCCAACAACATAAAACTTAGAAATCAGAAATCAGGAAAGTTAAACAATTATCAAACAACAAACATTAAAACAAACTATCAGACAACAACAAATAGCCAAAAAACTATCAGACAATAACAAATAGCAAAAAAACTATCAGACAACAACAAATAGCCAACAAAACTATCAGACAACAACAAATAGCCAAAAAAAATATCAGCCAACAACATAAAACTTGGCGTGCACGGTTAAAAAAAAAAGATCGGGAAGACGAAAGGAAATTTAGTAATACGCCTCGCGGTGTTGAAAATTTGACAGTTCGTTGGGGTCCAGGAGAGAAGTAGATATTTTATAAAAATAGTTTGAATAAATTTGAAACATTTTTTTTAGTTCAATTTTAAACTCCGAGTGTGTTCGATCATTGCATCAAATATTTGGTGTCCAAGTGACAAGATTTTGAAAATAGTCAAGACATTTGACAACATTTGAGTTCGTTCGATCACTCAGTTCAATTTTTCTTTCGTACTACTTCAATTTCAATTCTACTTCTTCCATGTATCATCAGGAGTCAATAAGCTCAACATTCCTGCCGAAAGATCTTTTTGTCGCTTATGAAACTTGTTTTCTTGATGCGATTGCCACCCTTGAGAATATTGAATCGGAGCAGAAAACTTACAATTTCTCTGACGCAGTTGACTGTGTTTTGAATAATATTATTTTCTAATTGCAACCGTTGAGTACGTTGAAGGCCACTGAGTTCAATTTTTTATTTTAAGTTGATATTGAGGAAACGATAAGATTATTCAAATTAACAAATCGTCGGCCGTGACCCCTGACTTCTCAAGAAAACTATGATTACAATTCACACACTGTTTCTCTTGTTTTTCAATGGAACTATCATCTATTATTTGGACATGCAATAAATGTATTTGACCGTAGAAAGTTCCGAAGAAAACCGTTGGAAGGTGTGGATGTATTCGTGTAATCGTAGAAATAGACACAATATCTTATCGAAATTCGACGTTCCGTACTTACATAGTATTAACTGTACGTACGTAGTATTAACTATGCATACAGTACGTAGTATTAACTATGCGCACCGAACGCAGTATTAACTATGCGTACCGTACGTAGTATTAATTATACATACAGTGCGTAGTATTAACTATGCATACATCGCGTAGTATTAACTATGCGAAACATACATAGCAGTCAACTTCAAATGAAGTTTCTTTTTCTTCGCCGATCTTTTTTTTTTTAACCATGCACGCCAAGTTTTATGTTGTTGGCTGATATTTTTTTTGGCTATTTGTTGTTGTCTGATAGTTTTGTTGGCTATTTGTTGTTGTCTGATAGTTCTTTTGCTATTTGTTGTTGTCTGATAGTTTTTTGGCTATTTGTTGTTGTCTGATAGTTTGTTTTACTGTTTGTTGTCTGATAGTTTGTTTTATTGTTTGTTGTCTGATCGTTTGTTTTACTGTTTGTTGTCTGATAATTGGCTATCTTTCCTGACGTTCTGTTTTCGTGATTTCCAAATTTTATGTTGTTGCTCGATAAGTTTTTGTTTTCTATTAATATTTTCACGCACAATAAGGTTAACTGGTGTTAACGCTCAATCCCCGGGCTAACCACGCATCCATTGAAGCTAGTTTTTTGTTGATAGTTGGCTGGTTTCGGTGATTTCTTTTTTTTTTGTACTTTGTTAAATATTTTTATTGTTTTTTTGTTTTTGTACTTTGTTAAATATTTTTATTGTTTTTTTGTTTTTTTGTTTTTGTACTTTATTGAATATTTTTATTGTTTTTTTGTTTTTTTTTTAAATACTATTTCAAAAAAAAATTCTTTTTAAGGAAAGCTACTATTTTAATTACTTGGCGTACATTTTTTACTTTTTAAAAGTTTTAAATGTGGATTTCACGACTTTTTGTACAAAATCACCGAGTTTAACAATATGCGATGATGTTATTATAAAAACAAAATTATTATGAATCGATGAATAGTGAAATCATGAATCATGATGGATCGATGAATAGTCTTCATAATGACAATGCCAACAATTGAACTGCCATGTCTCTGGACATTTAACGTCGTATGTCTATGAAAAGAAATGTAAGAACAATTTATTTGGGAACTATTCAAAAATTATATATCTTTCTGTGAAATGAACTGAATGAATTATTTTTATTTAAAATACCCCTTTTCCGCACCACCACAGGGGTAGGGTGTTTGGCGCGTTTTTTTTTTAACGTGGTATCCCCGGTAGGCCTAATCCACGTGTTCCCGAGTCAGCGGTAGTAAAATAAAAATAACTCGAGTTCTATTTCACAGAAATTTGTATGATCAGATCACATTTTTATTCTTTACTTAGTACAACATAAAATATAACACTCATCATTTTATCATCAACTTCAAAAAAAAAATCATAACGTAACAAATTCATAACGTAAAACATAAAGGATATACATAATAATACATAATAGGAGGGGTACTTTTAATGTTTTACACCAAACGATTTACTAGTTATTAAAAATAAAAATACTTCTATTTTAAAAACGGACTGTACTTTCAAAAATAACGCCGGCCATCGAACCCGTATTAATATTAATTTTTCTGAAGAATCATTAGTTTTCATAAAAATATGTTCACTAATCCCAAATTCAATTTGAGGTAGAGATAACAATAATAATAAATCAGGAACGGTATTGGAAATGGACACAAATTTTCTGAAGTGTCCTCCAACTATGTTTCCATCGCTAGAAATACGCATTTGTTTCGTAACCACATGAAATGAAATCATCTTAACGATATAACGTCCTTAAAAAATGTGTCTATGAATTTTATTGTGCTTCTTAGCTCAAACAATCCAATATGGTTCTTGAGATTTTGAAGTGACGATGTCGCCTTGTAGTAACAGTGAAAATGACCAAACGCTGTCTTCTTCTGAATAAAGGTGTTTTCAACTCCAAAAAGTGTTCCTCTATTGAAGATCAAGATCGATTATGATCCAGATTGTATTACAGTCTATGATCCAGATTGTATTACAGATCACTTTCGAAGACGTCGAAATGATCTTCTATATTAACCAGACGTTCGTGAACAACATCTAGATGAATCAGTGTCTCCACATTTCTATTTATAAGTTGCGATATATAGATAGTCTTCTTTGCAACCGTAGATTGATTGATTGATTGATCATTGATTTCAAGCGAGATCTCATGTTCTTCTTTCTTCAAGAAATTTCATATTCTCTTGAGCATATATTGAATACTTTTCCGTATACCACGTTATTGTCTCGCAATACGATAGAACATAATTAAAAATTATAAGTAAGTGCAAAAACTAATAAATTAGTTATTGAAAAAATTAGTTAATTTTATTCTAAGAATAACGGGTTCAATGGGTCCGACTTACATTCTACTCTGAGAAAAAACATTTAAAAAAAAATGAAACAACGTATTGAAAAAACAAAAAATTCTCTCTCTGTCTTAATTAACAGACCATTCTTAACGAAAGAAAATCCTAAACGCAAAATGAAAATACCAAAATTAACAACGTGAGAACAATCAAGTTAACTCAAAGAAATATGTCATGAATTACACAGAAAAGTATACACGTATTTCAGAAAAGTACGAAGGAAATGCGCCTCCAACAATCAATCTAAACAGCCATCTTAATTGTATCACGACAAATGCATGATATAAAGACAACTACAATCAGTTTCAAAGTAACATCACTCTTACTGCGCAGTAAATTTCGTGTAATTATGGCACATTTATTACCGTTATAGAATAATTGCATTTCTGTAATAATGATGGTGCTGCAATTTGCATCGTTAAAACCAAACGAAAGTACCTTATTTTGTACAATTGTTATTTTGAAGTTTTCATAAAACTCTTGTTTTTCGATTTTTGGAAACTGTTTCTCTTCTGAATTTTGAAAAATATCTGCAGAGATATAGCGCAGATCTGACAATATATTTCGATAGTAATTTCGTTGCGTTCCAACGATGCAAACTATAACGTCAATAACGACGACCATACATGCGAATAACTGAGGAAGCAATACCATTAGTATTTCGTCACTGTTACACCATTTTGTATCTGAATTTCTGATACCGCAACTTTCTGTAGTGATGTTTGAAAACAATCAGGACTGTAAATTTCTAAGCCAGACTGCAGTGTCTCGAAAATAACAAGATAAACAGTCAAATGATTCTCAAAAATAACAAAGAACGAACGTATATCACAACCCAATCTAAAGATCACTGTCACTGCGCAGAAAATGATTTGTAATAATGACATATTATAGAACGATTGCATTAACCTTATAAAACAACTGCATTTCTATAACGATTATGGCGGTGTTACAATATGCATCGTTAAAACTCAACGAAAGTACGTTTTCGTGTACATTTTTTCATGGTTTTCATAAAACTTATTTTTTTCAATTTTTAGATTCTGTTTGTCTTCTGAATTTTAAAAAATATACACAGAGATACAGCATAAATCTGAATTAATATATTTCTATAGTAATTTCGTTATGGTCCAATGATGCAAACTTCAGCGGCATTATCGATAATCATTCGTGCGAATAACTGCGGAAGCAATACCTTTCGTTTTTTTGTCACTGTTACACCATTTTGTATTTCAAATGCTGAAATTCGTGATACCGCAACTATATAATGATGTTAGAAAAGAATCAGCATTCCGAAATTACAAAGTTGACCTAAAACTTATCTCGAATGATAAGATATATAGGAAAAAGGATTTTAAAAAAAATACCATCATTTACGCCTTCAGCAGCCGATCTACGTTCTTATCAAAATTGTATCACTAATAGATCATATTTACAACTGAATTAAAAAAAGCATATATACATCTTTGCTATTCCGAGGCCAACTGCATTTAGCAAACTTCATATTATCTACACATAGCCAAACGTTACCTTTACCTTTACCTCGCAGCAAACTTCTATAATGGCCTTCATTCACATTTTCACCTTCATGAACAATTGCACTCATAACTTTATAACAATGATCATTTATACGAACAATTGCAACAGGAACGTCTTTGATATTAATTTTTCTCTTTACTATTAAAGCATTTTGTTTCTGAAAAACTAATACCTGTAGCACCAATACTTTTTGTAATGATGTTATGACTTTTTTTTCAATTGAAGAAAGTGATCGGCACTGTGGACACTCCCTATTCACTTTTTTCGATTTTCCCACGTTATAATCAATGATATCCTGCAAACTAAATGGCGTTTTACGAGAACCAGGTATATCTAGCAATAAAACATTATTTGAATGGAAATTGTCCATCTTTGTACCACAATTTAGGCATGTAATTGTAGAAGTAATTTCATGCCTAATAATATCCCGCACATCATCTACGCGGTCACAGAAGGAATCAATAAACGCACTTGGATCATGCTGCTTCCCATCAATAAACACTTTACTCACAAATTGTCTCACTTGGAATGTATCAACTTTACCACATGTAGACACATATGCTTCAAATGCCGATTTTATAACGGTTTCTGTTAAAGACGATGCGACTGCATCTCGAATATAAGAGCAATGTATCAAACACTGGATGCTAGCATTCGCAAAACAAGAAACGCCATCATCGTTTGGCAATCCCTGCACGTGAAAGGGTAGAGATTTTTCCGTTAGCGGTTCCGTTTCATTGTGATGATCAACAACATATGCTGGTAGAGCCCACATTCGATCATTTTTTTTTCTAACTGAACATTGCACAATTGTGTAAGGTAAAAGATCAGGTCGATATTTTTTTCGCAACCGATTATATTCAACAATGGCTTTCTCGCTAGCTTTAACAGAAGCTGGATCGTAATTGGCAAGGTGAAGTCCGGTCAATGCCGTAACACGTGATAATGCTACATAGATTTGACCAGAAATGAATATCGAATTACCCACATCGACTAGAGCATTTTTTAAACTTAAACCCTGACTCTTGTGTATAGTCATTCCATAACTTAAGCAAATAGGAAATTGTTTTCGTACAAGAAAGGCTCTGTCCATCACTTCAAATTTAACAGAACAACGTTCTAATATATATTCCTTTGCAGATGGCAATGTAATTGTTATAGTATCAACATCATTTGTACGAATATTGCGATTTACAGAAACAATTTTCCCAATCGTTCCATTGACAAGACCCAAAGTAACATCGATATTTCTCCGAATCATTACTTGAGCACCAATTTTAACGATTATTTCTTTACCCAATCCTGCACTTCTCGAAGTATTCTCTTCATCAGAACGTAACACTTTGGAAACTTTTTTTCTTAAACGACTATCACAGTCTATAGTGTCTTGTGCAATAAGGTATATTTCCTCCGAAGGAATACGCGCCAACATTGCTGTATTCAAAATGTCGCATTGATTACATGTGGCAAATAAACAAACGGTATCTGGTGGTAAATTGTGCAAACAGTCACACAGTTCTGATAATCGACCGTTAACACTGGTCTCATTAAACAATATCTGTCGCGACTGCAAATCTTTAGTATCAGATTCTGTAACTACTCCAATTCGAATCCGAGATAACAAATCTCTATACAAAAGATCACCCTTTTGACCCATGTTAATCGTAAGCTCTTCATAAGAAAATAGATCATGCCACAGATGAACAGTGCCCATTCCTCCAATAAACTTTTCAATATGATTCTTGGATAAATTCATAAATGCTGGTAATTCATGTACGGGTGGAAGTTGCATCAAATCCCCAAAAAGAAGCACATGTTTTTTTCCAAACCAGCCATCCTCCATCTCCGATGTATTAAATATTTCAGTCAATCGCAAATGAATGTACATGAAAGTAATATTAGATATCATCGAAACTTCATCAATAATAATCAAAGTAACATTCTTCAATTCAGCTCGTAACCGTTTCAGAACAGCATCTGACAATGATCTATATTTGGGAGTCTGCCCATGTTCTACAGGCAACTGGAATAAGCGATATATCGTTAAGCCATCAATATTGAACGCGGCAATTCCCGTTGGGGCTGTTACCGCTGTATCTTTCTGGAAGATATTTTTAACTGAAACGCAAATGGTTTTTATAAGAAAACTTTTTCCGGTTCCTCCTTCTCCGCTGATGTAAAGTCTAATAATTTTATCATCATCATCAAATACCAAAGTATCCATTACTTTATCGTAAATACGTTTTTGATCCAAATTCAAATCTTTTATCATTTGTGAAAGATTTTGATCTGCGAATTTCTCTACACCGTCTTTAAAATCTTTAACGGCTTCTTCGATTTCAATTGGAACACATTCCAACGCATCATTATTATCGACATTAGTTTCTAAATTATCTAAAGTTCCTACCAACAACTCATCGACCTTGTCATTCACGCAACGCATAGCTTTTTGAATTTCAATCAGTTGCTCATGATAACGCAATCCATCGGCAAGTTCGAGTTGCACCGCAGCGAAAGCTTGTTCATACGTATCATAATCGTTCTTCAAATCGTTGCATTCCCGCCAAGGTTTAAATGAAAAAAGCAAGAAATAATAATATCGTTCTGGTTCAATTTCAACATTATACACATAGTGATTAATAAGACAACCACGGGAACGCTTTTTCAAATACGTTGATTTGTCTATTCTGTATATCTCACCCAACGTTTTCGGTTTTATTTTCACTATATCGTACGACTTTCCAAAATCGTACAAATTGATGGTTTCTAATTCGGAAGGCCTATTCGGATAATACGTATCAATTATCGATGGGTAGAATAAATCCGTTGATTCGGAATCAAGTTGCTGAATAGCTTTCCGGGTTTTAAGCTTTCTACTTCGAATAATATTGACGTCCAACCATTTAAAAGTAGTCTGAGGATCAGTTCCATATAGTGGAATACCGAGAACACTGTCAGCCGCTTCCATAGCTCCCCATTCACGATTACTAAGCATTCGCATTGCCCAATTCCAAAGATTGCTAACAAGCGATTTAGACGAATTAATGATATCAATTACAGAACCAACACAACTCTTTTCTGGCTTAACAATATATTTTGTGGTATAATGCGTCAGAATTGAAGAACATTCACCGACGAATTGAATATCCATATTACCTTGCCAAACACAAAGTATAGCTGGATTGTAATCATTAATATGAGTTTCAGCCGAGCTACGAGGTAGATCATACAATCTGCTGTGTGTTCGCAAATTCTTTTTCCCAGCGATAGAAATAGCAACATCACGAATTTTCATAGTTTCGGTCACTGGACGAGGATAGCCAAATTTACAACGGCGAATAAAACCAGTTTTCGTTTTTTTATTCCGCAAACAATAAGTATTGTGTTTGTGATTTTGATGAGTTTTTACTCGTTGATACAATTGTGGTGAAACATTCTTATCAGATAACCTACAAGTAACATACTTAAGTATGAACGAAGCAATCTCTTCTGATGAAGATCCAATTATTGAAGCATTTTCAACCCAAATCAAAAGATGAAAATGTTGAGATCCTCTGCTCTGATATTCCCTGCGCCAAAAATAATGTACGACCTTACCAATCGGATTATCCGATGATGAAATAAAGTCTAAAATCGCTTTAAATTTTATGTCAATGAATCTGGATGTACTCACTGGATCAGAAACAACGAGTTGCATCGGATTAACTTTTGCCGTCGGAGAAATACCGCGTAAGTCACGAAGATATTCTATTAAGGGAACCGTATGGTCTAGAGCACGAAAATTTCACCTATTTTCACGATTTTTTTTTTGCCATAAAAAATTAAAAAATCGATGTTTTAACTTTTCGGGTTTATTACTACCTTTATTAAGTATACAACAAATTTTTTTTTTAATTTTAAAAACAGTGTTTATTATCATATAATTGGCATTGAAGACGACCCTCTCGAAAAATCCGACCCGGACGGTGAAGATCGATCCGAGACTTCTACTCATCTGAAACACAAAATTCAAGAAGATTCTTAATCAGAAAGAGTGCAGTTATGGTCGGGGCTGGAACAAATCGAAAAAATTGAAAATTGACAAAATGGCGCGCTTTTGAAAAAAAAATTCGTAAAATCGGGTTTTTTTCACTAGTTTTTTAGTATAAACAATACGAAATTATTTAAATAAAATTATGATTGCAGCCCCGACGATAGCCATACATGTTGTGAACAACATATCCAAATTTCAAGTGATTCGGTTGAATAGTTTTTTTGTTTTCACCTGCGCGGTGCCGAAAAAAGTCGTTTCGAGATAAATGAGTTTAAAGTTTGAGGTACAGATATTTTCAAAAATTGAGCAAATTTTGAATACTTACAGTTAATCCGCGATTCCGGCACCATATAGGATTCCTTCGGAACGTTCATAATTCAAGATTTCCTCACTCCTTTCATTTCTTCGAGCTGTCCGAGCCTCTTTGGAGTTGTCCGTGCTCCTACGGTTGGCGCTCGATACTCGCAGCTCGTCTCGGTTTTGCGCTAGTTGCTCCGCTTGTGGCCCGATTGTTATGCCCATGGTCTCCATTATTTTCAATAGGGATGCGAATCCTTCATTGAATATGCAAGCGGAAATGTGAGTGGCAATATCAATGATTTTTTTTCCGGCAAACAGATGTTTCGGCGCAAGGTGCCACACGCAAGCATTGAAACTTTCGTTATTGTTCTGCGTATTACTGCCAATACACCTTTCCAATAAAGTCTCTGCTGTCAATTCTTCATAAATTGGTTTTAATATCTCTTGTGCTTCATCGCACAGAGCAGGTGGGTGCTCGTAGGTGTCTAAAGTACCTGCAGCCTCACTTTGACGCCACTTGCACCACGATTCGGAACCTGGAGGACAGTACGAGTGTTGCGGATTTTCATCTGTTGAAATTTTGTGATAATATGCTGCCCATATTTCACTTCTCATCCCTTCAGTCGAATCTGAATTACGTCTAATTGCTAGACCGTAATAAGTTGACAGCTCTTGCAATAATTTATTCGTCAATTGTTGACGCTTCGGTGTTTTATTTATCGATTTCCGCTGTGTCTTTTTTCCCTTTTCTTTTTCTGTCAATTTCTTTGTTGCTTTCTTTATTTGTGCATGTTTTTTTTTCGCATCAACAGCACGTTTGTACAAACATTTTTTAACATGCAAAACACATTCTTTTTTGCAAACTAAAAAATCATCCCCGTAAGGCTTTGTGTCCAATAAGGCTTTGAACGTTTTCGTGTCGCCGTCTCCGATATAGTTCGCGTATTTTACGTTGTACAACTCTTCCGATCTCTTGAACATTTCCACGATGCCGTCTACCTCCATTTTGCCAGCACTTCCGGTATGATTTGCGTCACAGTGATCTTCATGCTCTCGATACCACGCTTCATATTCAACCGTATCCTCTTGGCCTTTCCATTGAGAGCAGGCTTGACATATACTGCATTTGACGACAACATCTAAAATTTTATTACTGTATTTCCCTATTAACGAGGCAATACCGAGAAGCGATGAGAATCCACGTTTCGCCCACGATCCATCACCAGACACAGAAAGTTCATCCGCGGGACGCCCAGCTTTTACATTCAACTCGACTTCTTCTTTCAATGCTCTTTGGAAAACGATTTTCGCGACGGCTTCAGCTGCAATTTTTATATTGTCCACGATGCCGTAATATGTACTCTTACAAATTCCTTGTCCAAGATCCATGAGACCGCACAAATTTTTCAAGCCTTCAAATCCTACTCCAAGCATTCTCAGGGCGAGAACAAGTCGACGGTTGATTTCAAATGCCTTATCAATTAACGGCGAAGACAAAATAAAAGTTTCTTTACACTCACACTTCACAGAGAGTTTGAATCCTAGACCACGTTGTCCGTTTTTGCTAAAAGTGACCGCACCGTTACAATCTTTACACTTCAACAACTGTTGCAACGTTAAAAATATCATGCTGAATTCGATGATGCAATAATTGAAAGTAGGATTAACGTTTACTTCCAATTCCTCATTGCCTTTTAATTTTTTCGCAGACGTGCTCGTAAAATCAGTAGTATTTTCGATAGTGAATCGATTGCCCTTGAAATATCTTTTGCGACCTACAGAAGATGGTCGTCTAGAAGAGTTACGGCCTTGCTTTCTATCCATATTTTCTGATATTTTATTTCAAAATTTTCGATGTTGGTTCGTCAAAACGTAACGTTGTACTGATCAAGTCAGGGGAAAGCGAAATGACCGTTTCCCTCACAAATGTTCGACAATAGGTATATTTCGGGGAAGGGAAAAGTATATATAGGTATATAGTATGTACTATATACAGGTATATATTTTCGGAGAAGGATTGGGACAGCTGCTGTGCTCCGATTAGGTTACCGGTTAGCGCTAGACCCGTTAGGAGCGCGCGGACCGCTCTCTACCTGCGTTATGGGCTGTAGAAGCTGTAATATTGAGAATTTCTGCATGAAAATTTCACAGTATATCCTTGAGATACTATACTTTCGACATATCGAAAAAAAAAAAAATCGATTTTTTCAAATTTCTAGACCATACGGTTCCCTTAAGTCATCCCATAACCATTCTGCAGGACTAACGGTTAAAAACCATGTAGGTGGACCATAGTTACGAGCCATACACTTCAAATTATTTCTAGGAATTCTCCAGAATTGGTCCGTATTACGCAATCGAGAAAAGATTGTATTCAAATTGGACTCAAGCTGTCCTTTCGACATTTCGTGAAGGTAATTTCCTGCCGTATATCTAACACGAGGATTTATTATATTCATTTTGTGAAATATGCCTGCATTCATTTGACGAATATTGTTGTTCTGTAATGCATAAAATAAATATTGAATATCCAGCCGAAATTGTGAATGTTTAGACATAAATCGAGATTTTAAAAATTCAAAATCTGATAGCGGTACCTCCCTCTCTTCATTTTGTCCATTTTCTGCATATGGAAACAAATCAGGAAAGCATTTAAGATCTAAATGCTCAAGGCGTTTATCAAGTGGGACATCGTGAACTTTTAACATCTGATATAAATCCGTTGCGGAAATGTTAAGTTTTCGTTGGTGCATAGGATAAATTGTAAACTTTTCATAATAAACATCAGACTGAGACATCTGTGTGAGAAACGCTACTTCTTTTTTTTCGCTCAATTCGTTTACAACCTCAATATTCTTATTGCCAACTACAGATTTCAAATTTTCAGTATTTACAATTGCACCCAAGCGTTGACTTTCGGAGAATTCAGTATCATTCAAATTCTTTGTTAATAACTCGGCAGGTAACTTTGGCAACTCAATCCCTAAATATAATGGATTATTGGATTGTAACCATTTCAAAACATCCCATATTTTTTCGACATTCACCAATCTTTCCCATACTATTTTAGACTTGGTAGGAATACCACGAACTATAATATATAGTTCATGATTGGAGTTAATTGGTTCTCTCGAAGGACAAATTTTTTTCAATGTCTCATCCATTGGCAATGGTAAAACAAATTTTGTGCCTACACATTTAGAGACAAGATTTTTGTTAGGCAATGCTTTATTCATAACCGTCCCTAATTTTTTGATAACTTGAAAACATTTAGCCCGTTGGACTAGAATCTTCTCAAACTCATTGAGTTCAAAGAGACCCGGTGGCACAGGCCGAACATAAAGATTATTCATAATGCACGAGGGAGGTATTTTATTTTCTTTAAATTTGTCATGGCAGTACCGGCAAATATAATTATTTTCCTCAATCGTCTCCCATTTGTTAAGAAATTCTTTAAATTTCTGCCAACTTTCACTTTGTGATATTTTCGAAACCCTAATGCGAATAACATTATTGCCGATACATAACTTTTCACATGAAATACACGCAAAGCGTGGAACATCCATCGAACGTTTAGTAAACGCTCGAAACGCTAATTTCAAATTCGATCTTATGCGATTTTCATCGAGATCAATTTCTTTGAAATTTTTTTCGAAACTATGTACTTTCTCCTGAGCTTTTGTAGCTACTTGTTTGAGGGTTTCGGCATCAGTTTCATTCAAGCTTTTATCCAGTTTGCACAATTGCTTATTTATAGAAACGAGATTGTAAATTGCCCTAAGGATGTTACGTATAGCTGGAAAGTGTGGCGATAACAATTGCACTGCGAAAAATTTTGATGAACATAATTTAGGATTGATATAACAACCATGAGAATGTCCCCGTTTATCGGCATTCATGTTACTCGTACATTTGTGAAACCGTTCCAAAAAAGTAGGTAATTTACTCAAAACGCAATTCATGAAACACTGAAAATATTCTTTTAAATTAGAGACGACGTAAAACTCATTCGTTTTGCATGACTCATTACAGCTCCCTGTCTTTTTCTTTTTTCTTATCAGGGGTAATATATTTTCTGCTTTGCCCTCAGAATTCATTACGATGGGCTCTGCTTGCTGATATAAATTATAAGTACTTTCAGTGAAATATGCTTCGGAAGAAACGGTATGCAACGACTTTCCATATAATGACTCAACGTGATCATGCACGTTTGGAGATTGACACCCTGCGAAGCGAGTCAAGCAAAATTCAATCTTCTCTTTTGTGTCTTTGAGAATTTTCCCCATGCGAGTGATGTACGCTTGTCTGGTGTAATAACACAACTGAATAATTCGTTCAGCCTCCAATCGACAGTGGACCGAATCCCCTGTTAAATGAGTTGATAAATTTTGTATATATCTTTCTTTCGTGTACTTTGTTTTAACCCAAACGGTACGGTTGACAAAAGTACAATATTTTTTTTTAATTCTACACGCCACTGCATTTTTGTGCTTATCATCCGAGTGAAATATTTTTTTATTTTTTTTTATTTTACAGTTCGTACGTGCTGCACGACAATCATTAACACTCTTTTCTCGATTTTCTTTCTTTTGCTTGACGTTTCTTTCCTTTAACGTATAATCTTTAATTTTCGTTTCGTTGTTATCTTTAAACAACGAAAATTTAGAACCTGACAACTTCACTTTCTTTGCCGAACACTTCAAGGGAATGGCTTGTTTTTTTGGGGGAGATAAAAACTCTCGAGATGAAATGGTTCTGTCCTTAACAGTACATGGAAAAGACTGAAACGTTTTTGATTCAAACATCTTCAAACAATGCTCGCGCATACGCATATGATCGTATGTAATATGCTGCGGGCTTTTTCCTAATACTATCGACACAGCGAAAGCTATTGCGTACAACCCGCAATCATTACCATTTTGTTGTTGGTCGACAGACGAAAAAATTATCGAATTCTCTCTATCAAAATCATAAAAGGGAAAAAGTTTCTCCAAATAAATTTTGTGATATTTATGGACACTTTTACCCCCAATGGAGTCATAAATAAATATGTTTTCTGTGTCATAATAACAACATACCCAATGGCCATTTGTATGAGGCCCGTACCCCGGCACGATCAATTCGTCGCAACTAAATAAAATCTGTATATGTTTTTCAGTCTGCGCGACGGCGTTGATTCGATCAGGATGATAAAGATGCCACGGTGAACGTGGTTGAATTTCGAAACGTGACGATGCACTTAAAATTTTACCGAATTCTTCGATATGATCTGCATTCAATTTAGAACCGTCACGGATAAGACGTCTTTGTCGAACCTCGAACTGTTCAATGTTAGCATGAACATCAATCGCATTATCATCAACTTCAATAATAAGTTTACTGCGTTTACTGCGTTGTTCAACTTGAGACTCTACACCAGATTGTGAACGCCGATCTGATAAAGAATTTTTTGAAACATTTTTACGTTTTTTATCATAGATCGATCGGTGTAAATCATTAGCGGAAACGGATTGTCCGTTAATGACGTTTGCAATAGTGTTACTATTCAAATGATTGCCACTCACTACATTTGCATACGTTCTATTATCAACAAGATTCTGACTTTTCTTTTGACAACTGATATCGGGTTGAACTGACTTAGAACACAATTTTTTTGTTCTATACCTAAAAGACGATTTACTAGCCTTTCGTTTTTCTCAACAACATTTAAAGAGGGTATGACGTTTGTGTCTGTAGATATGTCTGTAGAAAAATGTGTGATCCGGTTACACTGAAAAAATTTCATTAAATGAGAACGCATATGAAAGTGCGAATATCTCACATTTTCAGGTTTCAAATTGTATAATATTGATACAGCAAATGCCATGGCATACAATCCACAATCATTGCCGTTTGGTTGTCGATCAACCGACGGAAACAATACAGCGCCGACTTTATTGAAATCATAAAAAGGAAATAGTTTTTCCAAATACAACCTGTGGAGTTGGTGCAATTTGGTACCACCAGCAGAATCATATATGAAAATTTGGCGACCATCATAATAACTACAAACCCAATGACCATTTGCGGGTTTAATCAGATTTTCTGTAATCAACTCACTACAACTGAACAATATTTGGACATGTTTCTCATTTTGCGGTATAGGTTGTATTAGCTCGGGCATATAAATATTCAACTGCGGCTGCATATGAAATGTGCCTTCAAAAGTTGCATTAAATATCACAGTAAAGGCTTCAATATGCCCATCATCCAGCCACTGATTATTCGTAATGCAATCTGTAAAGACCTTACGGTCCATCGGTGCCAACTGAGTCATCATTCAATTGAAGTGTCTCAAATACAACGTCTTTCAACGTTAAAGCGCTCAAATGCTCTGCACCTTTGATTACTATAGAAGCAAAATCCTCTCAAGGTGCAGAAAATGCAGCTGCTAGAGGCGCTAAAAGCAGCCGATGAATTTGTTAATGGGCACTCGACAAAATAAAAAATTTTGAAAAAAAAGAAAAAAAATAAGCCGAATCACGAAATAAGGAATGAAATAATAAAAGGATAATTTACTTCCGGGGCGTCGTAAAGGACAAGGAAATCACCCTGAAACAAAAGACAGCATAACTGTTCCACGCGTTATGTTTCCATATAAACTGCACAATCCAACAAAAGTCGGATCTTTTTAGCGAAAGTCCCAACAGACGAAAATAAAGCTGAGAAAAATTAACGTGAAATTAATATATTCAGTGCAAGTTCAAACCGAATTCGGGGAAGTACTATAATTCGTACAGCGGGGCGATCTAATGACTGTTGCTTGTAGAACTCGACGAAGTAAGACGAAAAGTATGAATACATTTTTTTTATATCCCGCTTAGTTTTCGAGGTGTCGATTCAAAACAGAGGATATTAAGGTTTTCGCGCTGCCATGATCTGATGACAGATCCTTGCAGGACTGGACCATACAGGACAAAAAATGAAAATAAAATGTTGCTTGAGCTTCTGTGTTTGGTTGGGTCTAGGGGTGCGTTTGAGATTTTCTTCATTTTTCTTAGGCTTTTTTGTTTGGTAATGTTTTGAGTTGTTTTTCGGACTTTCTTTCGTTGCTTGAATTTTAATTCGGAAGTTCCAAATCAAAGAGAGCGATAAGAGCAGGAGAAGGATGGATACAGTTTTCCTGACCTACTTTGTGTCAATTCCTATTCCTATTCTAGACCTATTTCGTGTCTACTTACACATTAAACAATTTAAACATAAAAAGCTTGTATGTAGAGTAAAATTCTATTATTCGTGAGACAAAAGTGCTTGAACGCTGAAAATGAAAGTTTATGGCATTTCGGCGTCGCTGAAGATCCTGGGGTCGGAATTGCAAAATTCAAAATGGCGAATTTAATATAACTGATATTTTTAATAAAACTCGCAGGTATTATTATATTGTTTAAAAACTTGTGACACTCGAAGTTTTGAGGTTGGTGATCATAATCCTAGTACAACAATTGCAAAATTCAAAATGAAAAATATGACAAAACTCGCAATTTATCGTTTAAACGGCTAAAAACTTGATACACGTCGATTTTAAAACCGCTAATTTCGTTTCCAACGTGAAAATATGATTATAAATTGAAGTGGATTTCTAGCGTATCAAGTATCCTATCAGTAAAGTGAAAAACCACGAGATTTGACCTCCGTGAAGTTGACCCCCGATTTGATCCAAATTGATTTTAACTAGCACGAATCGTTTAGGAATGATTTGATAGAGTCTGACAGAAAAGAAAAATCGTTTGAGAGTTAATAGTTTTTCCGAAATAAAAAATGTTTAACTTCCGCGCAAAATTAGCCTCCAGATTTTTGTTAACCGTAAAAAATGACCATTTACAATTTTTCAAGAAATCGTTTCAGAATTTATTATCCAAAAACGCAACCAACCAAAAAGCCGTGTGATGCGTGGAACGCACCGCAGTCGTAAGTTACATGCAGTAAATATAGAAATCTCTCCTAAGGTACAACATAAATGATAAGATCGTTAGAAAGGGTTTGGGATTAGATAAAAGCATTTAAGAGTTTATATTTTAAAAAATATAAGACGTCGATTTTGTGAATTTTCAGAAACCTGGGTACTAACTTTATGCAAAAATTAAAAATATTTTCTTAGGAAAAACTATCAACTCTCAAACAATTTTTCTTTTCTCTCAAACGATTGTCAAACGATTCGCGTTCATTAGAAAATACAATATATCGGGGGCCTCCTAAACGGCTAAACTAATTTTAATGAAATTTGTTGTGTGTGTTCAAGGGGATTCGAGAATGATTTAGATTTACAATTCGGTACAATTCAAATTGTTCATTCAATTAATTTTCGAATTATAAAGACGTGTGTACGGGACAACGTCCGACGGGTCCACTCGTATATATATAAATATATATTTGTGCATAGGTTAATCCAGATTCGAATAAATATATATACATAATCATCTTCGAGTATTTATGAAATATTTCAAAAAATCCTGTCTGCGTAACTAGAGAAACGAAATGAAACAATGGGAATTGAAAAAATTAATATTGAATGAAAGCTTGACAAAAGCTTTAGACAAGAGTGGTCTTGAAATCTATCGATAGGAAAAACGTCAAAAATGTCTTTTTAACGTAAAATTCCGAACATCTCTATCGACTAGGCTAGAAAAACAAAACAAAGCGATAAACAATAAAAACTAGACACAAACTTTTTTAAAACTTTTTCCCGATGAGAGATTTCTATAAATCTCTATTGGCATGTCTAAATAAGCAAAGTAAACCGATAAATCCACAAAATGTTCATTCCGTATCAGCTTGGTGAAAACTTCCGTCAGCGAGAGCCTTATAATCAATCGGTGTAATAACTTTGAAGAAAACTTTCCAAAAACATTATTCAAGAAAAGCTCAGCACAATATTCATTAAGAATATTTTTCTGATGAGAAATTTCTATAAATCTCTATTGGCATGTCTAAATAAACAGTGAAGCGATAAATACAAAAAATGTTCACTTCGTATCAGCTTGATGCAAATTTCGATCAGCGAGAGCCTTATAATCAATCGGTTTGAAAAGTTTATCGAAAACTTTTCAAAGACATTATTCAAGAAAATCTCAGCACAATATTTATTGACAATATTTTTCTGATGAGAGATTTCTATAAATCTCTATTGGCATGTCTAAATAAACAGAGTGAAGCGAAATCCAAAAAATGTTCCCTCCGTATTAGCTTCATGCAAACTTCCATCAGCGAGAGCCTCATAATCAATCGGTGTAATAACTTTGTGGAAAACTTTTCAAAAACATTATTCAAGAAAAGCTCAGCATAATATTTATTGTATTCAAGAAAAACTCAGCACATTATTTATTGAGAATGTATTTTTTGATGAGATATTTCTGTAAATCTCTAATGGCATGTCTAAATAAACAAAATGTTTACTCCGTATCAGCTTGGTAAAAACTTACATCAACGAGGACCTTATAATCAATCGGTGTAAAAAGTTTATCGAAAACTTTTTAAAAACATTATTCAAGAAAATCTCAGCACAATATTTATTGAAATCATTTTTCTGATGAGAGATTTCTATAAATCCCTACATTGGCATGTCTAAATAAACAGAGTGAAGCGAAATCCAAAAACTGTTCACTCAGTATTAACTTGGTGCAAACTTCCATCAGCGAGAGCCTTATAATCCATCGGTGTAATAACTTTGTAGAAAACTTTTCAAAAACATTATTCAAGAAAATCTCAGCACAATATTAATGGAAATCATTTTTCTGATGAGAGATTTCTATAAATCTCGATATTGGCAGGTCTGAATAAACAGAGCGAAGCGATAAATCTAAAAAATGTTCACTTCGTATCAGCGTGGTGAATACTTCCATCAGCGACAGCCTTATAATCGATCGGTGTAAAAAGTTTATCGAAAACTTTTCGAAAACATTATTTAAGAAAATCTCAGCACAATATTTATTCAGAATATTTTCCTGATGAGAGATTTCTATAAATCTCTATTGGAATGTCTAAATAAACAAAGCGAAGCGATAAATACAACAAATGTTCACTCTGTCTCAACGCGGTGCAACTTCCATCAGCGCGAACCTTATAATCGATCGGTGTAATAACTTCGTAGATAGAAAACTTTTTAAAAACATTATTTAAGAAAAACTCAGCACAATATTTATTCAGAATGTTTTTCTGATCAGAGATTTCTATAAATATCTATTCGGATGTCTAAATATACAAAGTGAAGCGATAAATACAAAAAATGTTCACTCTGTCTCAACGCGGTGCAACTTCCATCAGCGCGGACCTTATAATCGATCGGTGTAATAACTTCGTAGATAGAAAACTTTTCAAACACATTATTTAAGGAAAACTCAGCACAATATTTATTCAGCATGTTTTTCTGATCAGAGATTTCTATAAATCTCTATTCGGATGTCTAAATATACAAAGTGAAGCGATAAATACAACAAATGTTCACTCTGTCTCAACGCGGTGCAACTTCCATCAGCGCGAACCTTATAATCGATCGGTGTAATAACTTCGTAGATAGAAAACTTTTCAAAAACATTATTTAAGAAAAACTCAGCACAATATTTATTCAGAATGTTTTTCTGATCAGAGACTTCTATAAATCTCTATTCGGATGCAGAGATGTCCAAAATCTGTAGCGAGCGCTACTCGCTACACGCTACAAATGTAGCGAAAAAATAATTTTTGACGCTACTTCGCTACACTTGTAGCGAGAAGTCATGGGAGCGCGCTACTTTTGTAGCGGGTAGCGGATTTTGTTCCGCTACTCGCTACTTTTATAATAGTAGCGGATTTTGCTCCGCTACTCGCTACTTTTATAATTGTAGCGGATTTCTTTTCGATACTCGCTACTTTCGTAGCGAGTAGCGAATTTTGCTTCGCTACACGCTACTTTTGTAGCGGGTAGCGGATTTTGTTCCGCTACTCGCTACTTTTATAATAGTAGCGGATTTTGCTCCGCTACTCGCTACTTTCGTAGCGGGTAGCGAATTTTGTTTCGCTACTCGCTACTTTTATAATTGTAGCGGATTTCTTTTCGATACTCGCTACTTTCGTAGCGAGTAACGAATTTTGCTTCGCTACACGCTACTTTTGTAGCGGGTAGCAGATTTTGTTTCGCTACTCGCTGCTTTTATAATTGTAGCGAATTTCGCTTCGCTACACGCTACTTTTGTATCAGGTAGCGGATTTTGTTTCGCTACTCGCTACTTTTATAATTGTAGCGGATTTTGCTCCGCTACTCGCTACTTTTATAATTGTAGCGGATTTCTTTTCGATACACGCTACTTTCTAACTTGGTTAATGAATTGGTATAATTTAAAATAAAACAACACTAAGTCAGTATTTCGTATAAAATTCTTTATCAGCAAAATGGTTTTGAGTAATTTCACTAGAATTTAGTTATAATCGAAATAGTCGTTGGGATGGAGATACGGAGCTCTTCTCCCTCTGTACCGGTAGCGGTACCATGCCGCACGGCTCCTACCCGCGGCTGATCTTCGCTGCCCTGCAAGTCACAGAACGATGTCAATTATATTCAAATAACAAGCAACCCAAAGAAAACAACCACTGATTGTTTAGCTGTAATTTCAAAAAAAGGTTTATATTTATATGAATTACACTTCGACCAACTGGAACTGCACACAGGTTAGTTCTATGACATTACGCTTACAGATCTTTTTTGTAAAGCGGTTCATTACCTACGAATAAAATGTTGTACATTTTCCGCTAAGATTTGTCTTCATTCTACAATAAAATTCCAAACATGCTCGGACAGCCTTACTTCATGTTACTCTTATGAAAAATAGAAAAGTTCAATGATGAGCAAGAGACGAAATTTTCATTGGCATCTGTTTTCATGAAACCCAACCTTCTCAACCCATTTCAACGAAAAAATTTTGTTGTATTGCCCTAATGGACACATATAAATGAGTCATAAAATTCTCACGCTGTGTGTGCCCATGAAACGGACTGCCATAGAGTGGTGATGGCACCGGTGGCAGTTGTTGCTGTTGCTGCAGTTGCAACTGCAAAGAAAGCAGCTGCAGTTTCATAATCATTCTTTCTTTCTCTTCTTTCTTCATCCTCTTCTCTGCCTCTTCTTTTTTCTTCTCCGCCTCCTCCTTTTTTCTTTTATTTTCTGCCTCCTCTTCTACATTCTTCCTCGCTGCTTCTTCTTTTTTCTTATTCTCTTCTTCTTCCTCTTTTGCTTTCTGTTTCAATTCCGCCTCTTTTCTTACTATTTCTTCTTCCTGATTCTCTTTCTTTGTTCTTTTTTCAATTTCTCCATCCGAACTTTGATAATTTCCCATTTCTGAAATATAAAAACGTAATTTACATATGATATTTTTCCAATTTTTTCCTTTTTCCTTCGGTTTTAATGTCTTTCCTCTTCCCTCCTCTTTTTTTCCCATTCTCACTAAAGTTCTATCACACTCAGTCAGTCATGCTATTCGTGCAAAATTAATTTGTTTTCACAAATTGCTTCACCAGTCACTATGTCACAATGTCGGTATGTAAGTTGTAGATGGTTTCCAATGTTTTTTAGGTCGTTCGTCATGAATTTGACATCGTTTTTGCAAAGCTAATTTGTTTGAACAAATTATTCAAACAATTAATATCACTATGTATGGTGCATATGGTTCCCGATATTTTTCGCGTCGCTCGTCACGAATGTGGCATTATTTTTGCAAAATCAATTTATTTAAACAAATTGTGACAAAATTCTATAATCTTCCGAGAGTGCAATGTACGGGAAATAATAGTGCAAAAATGTGCGTCCAATTTCTATTTCGAAGAGAATGTTGTAAGTTGCTGTGAAATTATTATGAAAATTAATTAAATGTATAACAGGCGTTGCCATCGCGTGACCCAACCGATGTTGCCCGATTCCCACCACGAGGAGGTGCATGTTATCGGTAATCATCTTGTTTTCTTCTTGTTTTTTATTTTTTCGAATTTTTTTCATTTTTTAATATTTCTTTTCATTTTTAATTTTTTTCATCTTGCTTTCTTTTTCAATTTGTTTATTGAAATTTTTTTTGTTATGAACTTCTCATCTTTTTTTGTTTGAAATGATTAATTAGTGTATTGATACGAAATGATGTAAATATCAAGCGAAACATGAAATGAATCAAAATTCTGTGTTAGATTCCGTGGTGAATTTTGCCATGGCAAAGCATATTATATGTTTACTATGTGTTTATAATTTTGATAATAATTTCGCAGCAACGTTGAACATCATCTCCGAAATAGAAATTGGACACACATTTTTCGCATTATTATTTCCCATACATTGCACTCTTGAGAGATTTTGGTATTTTGTCACAATTTGTTTTAACAATTTAATTTTGCAAAAATAATGCCACATTCATGACGATTGATCCGAAAAACATCGGAAACCATATGCAACATACATAGTGACATTGATAGTTTGAATAATTGGTTTCAACAAATTAATTTTGCAAAAATAATGCCACATTCGTGACGATTTATCTGAAAAACATTGAAAACCATATGCAACTTACATAGTGACAATGTGACATAGTGACTGGTCAAGCAATTTGTTGTAACAAATTAATTGTGCACAAATAATGTTAAATTCTTGATCAGCGGCTTGAGAAACCCCTGAAAACGACAGTCAATGTACATGTTAACAGTAAAAGACTCGTTCCGATCACAATATTTGAATACTCCAAAACGGAGAAAATGTATTCGTCTATTTGTTGTTATTTTGCAGGTATAGCGTCGGAGAAACATTTTTTTTTTTGCATATTTCGAAAGTATAATTATCGAGGACACCTTTAGAGCATTTTATTGTCCGGAAATAATTCAATAAGACTTCCGAAATTCGAAATTAGATAAAATTGTCATTTAAAAATTCGTGTCTTTTTAACGTATTTTGCAAATATGTGATTTAAAAAAAAATTTATCGAAATTTAAGTTGCGTGTTTTAAAAAAGGTGGCATCGTGGAATGCCACTGTGCTCCAAAGGGTTACATTCAAATCATTTCAATCATTCAAATCAAAATTTCTATTTTTGAGTCACAGACTATTTTAAGCACAACTTTCAACATTCCCACTCATTCTCGTTTTATACCTCTTCTCTCTTCAATTCTTCCCTATTAGTACATGTGTATGTACTCAATTTTATCGTATTAACTTAGTTTTTATCATATTGCAATATTCTAAATAAAAAAAGATGTTACGTAGTGTGGAAAATGAAGAGGTTACTTACTTCTACACTTCTACACTCTTGTCGTGAAGGGAACTGACTGATGCGTAGCATATAGAGTCTGTCGCGCCCTTCGCCTCGCAAAATTACATGAGTGTTTGTTTTCATTTCCCACCACGTCTCTAGTGAATGCTTCATATTGTACACATTTTTTCGTCGTCACAATTATATACTAAAGAACATTTGTAATTTCATATTTATGCTGAAATAAAAATGGAAAAAATTAACCATATAGCTGCTCTATAATATATCATGATTATGATAATTATGACGCATATTTTATTGAATTATTCTTATACTCGAAACTTATCGACAATTTATTTTCAAAAGCGACGGTTGTTAATAACAGATCATGATTGTTTAAATGTAACTGTATAAATATAATAGAGTTTTGGCAATAACACAAAAAGTTTTATTACTTTTAATAATTATTTATATCTTATCGCTAGTATAGTCCGAAAACCTTTTGTATTTTTGGTTTAGCAAAACCAATTTTTTTGAGAATATTATAACGCTGCTGAGAGCTAAAATTTTCAATCTTAATATACCTCCGAATCGCCGGCGTAAAACTGTGAAAAGGAAACAATCATAACAACAGTTTCGTCAAGCGATTGTTATTTTTTCGCTGTGTGTGAATGCCACTTTCATAGATTTCACCATTGAAGGGACAGTACAAGTTTAAACGTGCACATGAGAACGACTACACATTAGCGATCGAAATATTACCGAGGCTCGTAAAATTCATGAACGGTTTTGCAGTGATAACTCTAAGTACGGATAACATCTAACATCTTCATGCGAATACGCGTAATATTATCGCAAACACCGAGAATTTTTTCTTGAGTGCATTTAACCGCAAGGAACATTCACTGAATGTGAAATCTAGTGTAATTTGGAAAACTTCTTTATTTTTCCATATTCACAAAAAGTTCTACATTCAAGCAACAAATAAAATAATTTTCGTGCGACAAGTGAACGAAAAGAATGACGTTTTAAACGGTAAGTGCAATCCAGTTCTGCAACAATATTTCAAATAAGTAAAGAAACAAATAAGAAAAAAAAGAAAATGAATGGAAATGCAAACGAGAGAATGGGGAGATTACGAGATAATTAGATACAATTGAGAGCGTACAGTAGGCTGCTTTAAAAAACGACATTTCTTTCTTCTCGGCCGATATAAAAAACATTCAATATACTGAAGAAAAGATCCTGGCACAGTGAAAAATGTTGATCTCACTTTTAAAACGTTACAGATGCTCTCTCAAATTTCACTGCCAACCGCAGGGGACATTTTGTATTTTTATAAAAAGCTTTTCAAAAATGGAATATCGTTTTTTTTTTGGAGTGGCTTTATGTATAAAGAGAATAGGAATATATGGAGGAAAATGAAAACGTTATGGAGACAATGCAAGAAGAAGAAGAGAAATAAGACAAAATACGCGAACATAGGGGGAGGGGGATGTAAAGAAATAGGAAAGTAAAAGAGAGAATAAGTGATAAAACATGAGGGAAAATCTAGAGATTAAGGATGTACGGCACTCATAATCTCAACAGAATCGAAGTAAAATGAGAATTTCGTGTCCATAGCATTTTGAGAGTGAACTGTGAATTTATTATCTTTTCATACTGAATTAATTGGTTCATTTTTGTGAGTGGCTTTTAATTTTTCCAACATTTTGTCGGTACTTTGAAATTCCGTTTTTTCAATTTTGTTTAAGACTGCATAAACGAAACCGCTCGTTAAGTGAATCGGAAATTCCTCACAATAAGAAATCTTTACATACGAAAAATAAAGAGTAATTTGCAATTTTTTATAATTTTTCGGAAATTAATGAAAAATTTTAAAATATTGACAATTTGATAAAAATTCGAGCGCATTGAAAACATTTTCGAATTCATGTAGTATGAAAAGAAAAGAGGTTTACGGTTCATTTTCAGAATTTATTTTTTTTACAATTTCTTACCAACTTTTTAAAATTGTTATTATTGAAAATTACTGTGCTCAGTATCTGATATACGATTGTTTTGTTTTAGATTTTTATAGGATTGCCGAGTGCACGAAAGTTCTATTCTACTTCGCTTTTCTTGAGACTATGGGTTAACTGATAATGAGAGCCTCTGGAAGAATCTGAATACGACCAAAACAAAATGTAATTTTCGCGTACTTGCCGATGACATGAAAAAGTAAAGAAAATTAGTCACATTGAAGCATTCATGGATATTGGTTTCAGATAATAACATGATCGAAAAGTTTGTGAAAAATTAGTATAAAAACCCGTTTCGAAAAACATTTAGAGAAGTTATTTCCTTTTCATGTTAAGTAAATTCATTTATTTTTCCGTATATGAATCTTTTGAGGGATTGAAAATTCCAATTATCGAAATTTTTTGAAGATTGTGTAAGTGAATAGAAATTTCGTATGAGTAATGAAAAATCTTCGTATACTACAGTTATTAATAATTAGAAATTTTCACTAAAAATTCATTCGGTTGTTTATATTGCTGTGTATTATGAAATATGCCATTTCATGAAATGTGAAATTAGAAATATTCATTTTAGAAATGATTTTTATAGAACGGCAGTTGTAACATACCCAAAAAATCATTTACAATGGAGCAGGGAGCTTCAACATCTGCTAACACGGATCCACGTAAGATTTTGCATGTACTATATGATTGAATATGAAAAGCATTAAAAAAGAAACCCATTATTAAGCTGCGTTATTTTCTGTTCTTTTTTATGTTATGAATTCAAATATTTTCACCCACGTTTCGAAGTTTTCGAATTGATAATACACGTGAAAGGAATATCAAATATCCACTAATACACTCTTTTGGGATAACGGTTTTGTTTTCTAGAATCACGCATCTTTTAACACATTTTTGCACGGGTTTTTTTAAATGCGTGTTTTTTGCCAATTTCTCGAAATGAATTTCAATCTTGCAATGTTTTCGCGGCGAACATTACAGATATTATCGAAATATTTGTTTCTTGATACAGACATCGAAGAGAATGAACATGTGCAAACCGATCACATTGGTGCTGATGACCTAACGAATTCTGATATTGATGAGGAAGATGAGCTTCATCTTCTTGTGGCAGAGTGCGAAAAGCACGCCTTTTCAGATGGAGAATTTTTCGAAATCGATACCGAACTCTCTTCGTTCAAGGGATCTCTTTTCGGAATTTGTAAATTATGCCCATCTAAAAAGACAATAAAAGGTTCCTTCAAGTCACCAACGAATTTTACAACTCACATTAAGGTACGTTTGAACATTCTCCAGTTTTATCATGAAATTATTTCACCATTTCTCTCAGCTATGCCGCATTTACTAATTTATGCCATAATATTAAACATATTCGCAGCGATCACATCCAGATGAGTATGACATTTTCGTGGAATATAGGAAAAAGAAAAACCAAGAGTCAAAGCATCGAGATCGGGAACCTACAAGGACGACGTGCAGATTTTCACAAAAAAACTTCGAGGAAAACGTCACGAATTACATCGTTGAAAGTATGGCACCTTTAAGCACTGTGGAAAAGCCTTGTTTTAGGAAACTCTTTGATGGTGAGCTCAAATATTGTATGAATATTGAATCAATACTCATACTATTGATACGTACAAATCTGCCGTTACGTAGTTATCGAGAATATTTGTACCAAATAATCTTGCGATAATGAAAGATACAAATAATCATGTGAGTTTTTGTAACAGTTTGATCTTCTGATGTTGGAATTTTTCGTAATAATTTCACTCATTCCGTTAATACAGATTTAAACATAAAGAAATGCAGTAAGTCACTGAAGCATATCTCGAGAAACACGTTGTGCAGGCGGATCGAAAGTCTGTACGAAGGGAAAATGCAAGAAATTTGCGTCAATCTCGAAAAAGATGCAATTTATGTCTGCACCACAGCAGACATATGGACTTCCAGATGCCGCAGATTTATCGGTGTTACAGCGCACTGGGTGAGGCATGATTTTAAACAATGATGATCAATAGCTTCGTTCTCGCCCGTCTGCAGAAGTTACAATTGCATGAGAGCCGTTGACACATGGCATTTGGTTCTCAAATTGCAGATTGATGCAACGTCACTGATACGAAAATCCGTTGCCATAGCGTGTCGAAGATTTTCTGGAACACACTCAGCGGAAAGAATAGCAGATGTTTTGACGGAAATTCATGCATCTTTTGGATTAGATGCAGGGAAAATTGTAGCAACTGTTACAGATAATGGATCGAATTTTGTAAAAGCCTTCCATGAGTTTGGTGTAAATTTACCAAACAGTTCTCTATGCGGTCAGTGTCAACACGTATCAACACATATTATAAATAATATATCCTGATACAGTTAACATAGTTTAGAACTCATGTCTGCATTATTAATCATTATATTGTAATAATTTATAGAGATAAAGACCGATTTCGATGACAACGAATCGATGGGTGCTGATCTCCTTGCCACAACAAATTCAAGTCCAGGCGGCTCTATCGAGGACATCGATGAAGCTGTTTATGAAGAGGTTGATTCCCTTCGTTCATTACTGCCGAAGCATCTCCGTTGTGCTAGTCATACGTTGCATTTGATTGCCGCTGTTGACATTGTGAAAATTATCAAGTCCTCGCAGTATCTTTCCTCTATACACTTCGGTGTTCTCGGAAAATGTACAGCTATATGGAGCGCTCTTCGTTCACCGAAATCGAACGAAATTGTTAAGGAGAATCTCGGCGTCACCTTGCCTCGGCCTGTTGCTACACGCTGGAATTCTTTATACGATGCTTTGGCGCGAATTTTAGCTTTAAAACAACAGATACTCGAGGTAAGCCCGAAAATTGGAATTTCAAATATATTGAGCGAAATCGATTTCAGATACCTCGAGGAATATTTGAGAATTTTGAAACCGTTAGCGGAGACAATCGATCTACTGCAAGGAGAAAGCTCCTGTTATTATGGATATCTTCTCCCTTCTCTAATATCCCTGAAAAGGAGATTAAAAGCACTGCAACGGCCGAATTCCGATGTAAGTATACGGTTTGGATCTCTTGTACATGGTATAATTCAGGCACTCGATGATAGGTTTCAATCATTTTACGCTATTGAAGTCGATGCTGCTGGAGCAGCTATCGCAGCCGTCTGCCATCCACGTTTCAAATCGAGACGGCTTGTTTCCTGTTCTGAATCGATTCGTAATAAAGTTCAAAATCTAGTTTTACAGGCAGCTACAGAAGAGCATCGTAAAGGTGCTCAGACGGTGGTAGACGTTATTGTATCTGAGAATTTGGATGATGATTTTTTCGATTTTGGCGAAGAAACTGAATCGAATATTTTGCAACAAAGTAGTGCCGTGAGCGTCGAAATTTCGAAATATATGGCTAATCCACAAACCAATTTGGAAATGTTGAAGGAATATCCGATTATAAGAAAACTATTCGTGAAATACAACACACCTTTACCATCTTCTGCGCCTGTTGAACGCTTGTTCAGTTTCGCAACGATGATGAACTTGCCGAAATGGAATCGCTTGTCGGATAAACATTTCGAACAAAGAGTTTTGTTGAAAGCAAATGCTGTAAAAGCTGCAAATACAGAAAATACAGCGTAGAGTGCATAAATCGAGGTTGATGGCTGAGTTATCGCCACTAATAGTGATTCGTGTATGGCAATTCTTTAGTAAAGTTGTTACCTAAATTACGAATTCATATGCATGGCTGAGATATCGCCACATTGCTGCAATTGATTATATTATAGCGAAGTTATCAACATACTAATTCCATTATGACATTTGACTTGTAAGAACACAAACTTATCTGTATGGCTGAGATATCGCCACTAATAGTGATTCGTATATGGCAATGTTTAGTAAAATTATTACCTAAATTACGAATTCATTTGCATGGCTGAGATATCGCCACATCCTCAAAATGCATCGTACTATGGTCGCAGAGTGATCGCCTCTTATACAAATTTTTTATCACATTTATTCACTTGAATTGAATCTTTGTTTATGAATTCTTTTTCATTTATATAAATTTGTCAAATGATTTTAGGTGTTTATGCTGGTATTATCATCATTGTTCAAGCTTATAATTTTTTAATGCAGCAAAGAAAATTAATAGATGCTTACCTAGCACTATTCAGAATGCTACAATAATCCGGTTTAAATATTTGTAAAGATGTGACGACAATATCGCCCCATTACATAACTTGTCACACGTATTTCGTCATAAAAAAAGATACATTAATTTCCATACACACTTTTTGCGAGAAAGACAAATCATTATCACTTGTACTGTGCTGTCATACTGTCCTGTTCTGTTTCACGATGATTTATATATATTACTTTACAAAACATTGTATAAAAATATTTTGCACTTATTTTAAATTAATGACAATAATAACCGCAAGATTTTCTTTACTCTCAATGTTTACTTGTTTAATTTCTTTCCTTTTATTATCCCTCCATTCCATATTTTTCAGAATCATAGTAATAACATAATCATTATGTTGCTCCTTGCCAAAATATCTAGGAGGGAAACAAAATTCGCTACCTGCTACGAAAGTATCGAGTGATGCAATAAAACTCACTACAATGATAAAAATAGTCAGTTGAAGTCAAATGAACAATTATAAAAGTGCCGAGTTAAAAGCACGTAGAGCTGAAAAATTTCAAGTATCAAATTAAAATTCGCTAAAATTATAAAAGTACCGCATTGAAATTAAATAAGTTCGGAAAGTAGCAAGTATCGAATAGAAATCCGCTACATATTATGAAAGAAACGAGTAGCGGAACGAAATCCGCTACAATTATAAAAATAGCGAGTAGCGAAATAAAATCCACTACAAATATAAAAGTAGCGAGTAGCGAAATAAAATCCGCTACAATTATAAAAGTAGTGCGCTACTATAACTTCTCGCTACATCTGCAGCGAAGTAGCGAGAAAAAATATTTTTGCGCTACATTCGTAGCGTGTAACTCTTGTGTAGCGCGCTACGAAAGTAGCGCGCTACTGCCATCTCTGTTCGGATGTCTAAATATACAAAGTGAAGCGATAAGTGCAAAAAATGTTCACTCTGTCTCAACGCGGTGCAAACTACCATCAGCGCGAACCTTAAAATCGATCGGTGTAATAACTTCGTAGATAGAAAACTTTTTAAAAACATTATTTAAGGAAAACTCAGCACAATATTTATTCAGAATGTTTTTCTGATCAGAGATTTCTATAAATCTCTATTCGGATGTCTCAAGATACAAAGTGAAGCGATAAATGCAAAAAATGTTCACTCCGTCTTACCGCGGTGCAAACTTCGCTTTGTTGAAATTATCATTTCAACAAAGTATAGCGTGATAGAAAATAAATGATAAAGCGATAACAATATAAAATTAATTAAAGATACTCACCGAATATTTTCAATATAATGCCGTAATTTGATGAGAACTCACTTTTCACTGTGGTCGTGAGCGAAAGTTAGGGATCACTTTGATTTTTTCGGAGCACGTCGCGAATAGTCGATAAAAAATTTTGAAAAAATTAGGGTGTATAGGAAATTTAATTAGCTTTCGAATGGTTCCAGTCCCACGTCGATCAGACGATAAAAAACCAAATGGCGTCGACTTTTGCAAAAAAGTGTATTTTCGCCGAGGTGAACATTTTTGAAAATTGCGGAAAAAGATATACAATGCTATTTCAGCGGATTATCTTGTAATGATAAGGTGATATAAGGCGAAGTATACACTTCGCCGAATCCGAAACCACCCTTAAACTTTTTGTCCGACAATTGGGAGTGGACATACGCCGTTTTGAAAGTCGGAATGAGTAAAGGGCGATATCTCCGAAAGTACTTGACCGATTTCGCCGAGCTTCCGTGAGAAGTTGTGTGAAAATACCCTCCAAATAATGGGTTACTTAGGTGTTATGAGAATCCCGTGCACCGACGATGCACCGCCGAAAACCGTTGCATTTCGGTGTCACTTTTTCGTTTGAGAAAACCTGCCCGCCCCACTTTTCGACATTCGGTAATGCAAGTTAGCCTATCGTATCAACGACATTTCAACGAGGAAAATAAAAAAAAAACGTCTGAATGCGAATCCGGGATGCAAAATTATCACCGATCAAACGCGAGAGTACAACGGGACACCGGGCGAATCGACTCTGCCGCGATCTTCGTGCCCGCGCGTTGAGCGCCACTGGCCGATGAGCGACTGCAAGCGCTCTATCGCGCGCCTTGGTGGTTGTGCATGATGATGTCTCTCTCGCACCCGAAAGATGACGGTTCAGCGTACACACACAATCCGATAGTCAGATGAATATTTATTTATTTACCAACAAATTATAAACGAAGGCTGTGCGTGCATGCAGATCTTGTGCGAAATTCAATAAATGTAGGGAACGGGGAAGTGACGAGATTTCTTACATTACTCGATTAGAGAGAATTGTAATTTGCAAAATTTTGTGTTTTGCAAAAAAAACAACCAATTTGTTTAAACATTTTTTTCACAAAAAAAGCTGCTCACGATATTTTTTCTTTCCTTTACCGAATTAGATGACACAAAATGAAACACGAAAAATCGACAAACACGAAACGAAAAATAATTTTTTGACACACTTCAGACAAACAACAATTGGACAAATAATTTTTATAACTACTTCTCCAATCCCCAGTTGTTAGAGTACTTATGAACCAGTGAATTATTTGTAATGTGTCGAAATTTGTTTGAATTTTTTCGTAGAATAATGCAAAATGATTACGTATTTGTTGAAATTATGAATAATATCAAGGTTTTTGAAAGTCATTATCAATGAATTTCAGATAATTTTTTTTCGTCCTCACCAATATCGATCTCATGATTGATTCTGTAGTGAGTGATTACAAAAAAAAATTATAGTTCTGAAATGACAAAAACAAATTTACCGCCAGGAATCGAACCCGCGACCATCGGCTTACCATGCCGCACCCTTAACCACTCGGCTATTCCTTACTTGTTGTTCTCCAACAACAAGCGGAGCCCTATAAAGTGCGTTGTTGCATAGCGGGCGATCAACACTCGCGTGTTCCAATGATCCAAGGCCGCTGGAAACAAAATTTCGATATTTAAAAAGACTACGTCTCGCAACTCCATCCGTTACTTTTTTCATTCGTGGACTTTATTCGATCTGCATTTTTTTATAGTGGAGCACGTGTTGTTCGCCCAGTATGCGACCACGCACTTTATAGGGCTCTGCTTGTTTTTGAGCACAACAAGTGAGGAATAGCCGAGTGGTTAAGAGCGCGACGTGACAACGCGAGGGTCGTGGGTTCGATTTCTGACCGAACATCTTTTTTTTCTCATTTGACAACTATTTTTCTTTTTTTCCAATTGATGCACCAGAAAACCCATCGGTAAACAAGTGTTGAAAAAAAAATCATGTGAAGTTAATTCAGAATTGATAATGAATAAAGTAATTAAGTATTTATGTAATGCTATAAAAAAATGGAGATTGAATAAAGTCTACGAATGAAAAAAATAACGGAAGGAGTTGCGGGACGCAGTCTTTTTAAATATCGAAATTTTGTTTTCGGCGGCCTTGGATCATTGGAGCACGCGAGTGTTGATCGCCCGCTATGCAACAACGCACTTTATAGGGCTCCGCTTGTTGTTGGAGAACAACAAGCAAGGAATAGCCGAGTGGTTAAGGGCGCGGCATGGTAAGCCGATGGTCGCCGGTTCGATTCCTGGCGGTAAATTTGTTTTTGTCATTTCAGAACTATAATTTTTTTTTGTAATCACTCACTACAGAATCAATCATGAGATCGATATTGGTGAGGACGAAAAAAGATTATCTGAAATTCATTGATAATGACTTTCAAAAACCTTGATATTATTCATAATTCAAACAAATACGTTATCATTTTGCATTATTCTGCGACAAAATTCAAACAAATTTCGACACATTACCAATAATTCACTGGTTCATAAGTACTCTAACAACTGGGGATTGGAGAAGTAGTTATAAAAATTATTTGTCCAATTGTTGTTTGTCTGAAGTGTGTCAAAAAATTATTTTTCGTTTCGTGCTTGTAAATTTTTCGTGTTTCATTTTGTGTCATCTAATTCGGTAAAGGAAAGAAAAAATATCGTGAGCAGCTTTTTTTGTGAAAAAAATGTTTAAACAAATTGGTTGTTTTTTTGCAAAACACAAAATTTCGAAAATTACAATTCTCTCCAATCGAGTAGTGTAAGAAATCTCGTCACTTCCCCGTTCTCTACATTTATTGAATTTCGCACAAGATTTGCATGCACGCACAGACTTCGTTTATAATTTGTTCATAAATAAATAAATATTCATCTGACTATCGGATTGTGTGTATACGCTGAACCGTCATCTTTCGGGTGCGAGAGAGACATCATCATGCACAACCAGCAAGGCGCGCGATAGAGCGCTTGCAGTCGCTCAGCGGCCAGTGGCGCTCAACGCGCGGGCACGAAGATCGCGGCAGAGTCGATTCGCCCGGTGTCCCGTTGTACTCTCGCGTTTGATCGTTGATAATTTTGCATCCCGAAATCGCAATCAAACGTTTTTTTTTTTATTTTCTTCGTTGAAATGTCGTTGATACGATAGGCTAACTTGCATTACCAAATGTCGAAAAGTGAGGCGGGCAGGTTTTCTCAAACGAAAAAGTGACACCGAAATGCAACGGTTTTCGGATGTGCATCGTTGGTGCACGGGATTCTCGTAACACCTAAGTAACCCATTATTTGGAGGGTATTTTCACACAACTTCTCACGGAAGCTCGGCAAAATCGGTCGAGTACTTTCGGAGATATCGCCCTTTACTCATTCCGACTTTCAAAACGGCGTATGTCCACTCCCAATTGTCGGACAAAAAGTTTAAGGGTGGTTTCGGATTCAGCGAAGTGTATCCTATCACCTTATCATTACAAGATAATCCACTGAAATAGCATTGTATATCTTTTTTCGCAATTTTCAAAAATGTTCACCTCGGCGAAAATACACTTTTTTGCAAAAGTCGACGCCATTTTGTTTTTTATCATCCGATCGAAGTGGGACTAGAACCATTCGAAAGCTAATTAAATTTCCTATGCACCCTAATTTTTTCAAAATTTTTTATCGACTATTCGCGACGTGCTCCGAAAAAATCGAAGTGATCCCTAACTTTCGCTCACGACTGTATATATCGTTTCGATTTTTCGTTAATTTGCGTACTTCGCAGCATGACGCATGTGATATATATATCGTTTTGAAATTTAGTGGAGAAAAAATCAGCTCAAATTATGAGTTTACACATGTAGCCTAAACAATCCATGCTCTAACTAGGCTCAATCGAAAGAAAAAAATTACAATTAATCGGTAAAATGTGATTACATTTTCGATTAGGGGAACAGGATAGGAAATATAAGTGATTTAAAATCTTGGATGACAGCTGGCAGCCCATATTCCTGTATAATATCCGTGGCAGGTCTCTGACGTCAGGTCATAAAAAATTTTTTTTTTTTAATTACTTGGCGTCGAGACGCTGCCGCGTCTCTTGATATACAAAATAAATTTTTCTACAAAATTCATTACTAATTGTTTTCGATAGAATTGAAACTCTACGAGTTAGCGATGATCCCATGGCGCACCGCCGCAATAAAAAATTGTCGCGACTAAAAGATGTGGCATCTATCTCAGGCACGTTATACGTTTTATTTCGTACAAATTCTTAAGCGAATTCTTTTCTAGTCGTGAGGAGTATAGATCGTAATCTTAATTTGAAAAGGAGATAAAATTCTTCCGAAGCATTGTCAGTCATTTTGATTTGATAGAAAGTCGGGTTTTGATCAATAAGTCGAAAAATATGACTTTTTTTTACTAGAAATGGTAATAACTTAAATTATAGAAAATCAAATGATGTGTAATTTTTTTTGGAGGTTGTTCTTTGCAATTAATATTTTGCGAGTTCTTGTGTAAGTAAGCAACAAGCGCTGCATTTTTATTAGCAATTTGTCTCGTTTATATTTGACATATATTAACATATATAATTTGAAACCAATTTGTAGAAAATAAATTTCGAATATAAATTAATAATTAGGGTTTGACAAACGATGCAGTATTGATCCGCGTTCGAGGAATCAAGATTCAGGGCGAAATAATCATTTTTCGATCGAAAGCTGACATTACAGCACCCAAAGATACACTATCGTAAAACAATCATTATTTTCCGGTACAAGGAAAACATAATAGCCCGGTGGGGTTAAAATTCTAAATAGAAAAAATTCCGGGCAGCAATTTAATTGTTCTAACTTTTAAGGGGGGTCAATAGTAGTTTAAATTCAACATGTCGACCAAATTCCGCCGATGCATTAACCGCCATATTGCATTTGAAGAGAAATGGTTTTTGCTCAATATCTCGACCAGTTTCAACTTTTCAAAAAAAATGGTAAGGACTAAAGTTGTTGATAATTTAATTCTCGACAATTTTAGTCATTGTAATTTTTCTCGTGCGATTAATATTTTTCGAATTAAGCGGGAAAAATGTATCAAGGTAAAACCCTGGCCGATTTGCCAACCACGATTTCGTGGTAGGTATGTTTTGGACAAATTGGACAAATAATATACCACAAAATCGTAGTTTTTCTGGTTTGCAAACAAACCACGGAAACTACGATTTTCTGGTATGTCAGTTGTCCAAAACATACCTATCACGAAATCGTGGTTGGCAAATCCGCCAGGAAATTATCGAATTATCTCGTTTATTATTAACTTTAGAACGTAAATATGTATAAACAAAGTTGTTCATAATTATATTTTCTACAATTTTGATATCTAAATTTTCCGCTAGAACGAATATTTAAGGTCCTACACTTGCTGTAAAGACACAGAGCAACGTAAAAATTGTATTTTGTAAACTCCTTTCCACACCACCACAGGGGTAACGTTTCTGGCGCGTTTTTTACATGGTATCCCCACATTTCATCGCTTGCAAGTTCGTTGCAAATATCGTTTTTTTTTCATGTAAGCTTCAAGCGAGTTTTTTTCTCCACAAGCCTCAGACTCTTTTTTTTCGACGATGGTCCAGCCAAATCTACATCGTCGGTTTCCCCTTCGCAATTATTGTGGCATTCAATGTTTATTTTCGATGTTGATTGGGCCACATAAAAAATGCACCTGAAACTTTATCCCTGTGGTAGTGTAGAAAGGAGTTTACAAGAAATACAATTTTTACGTTGCTCTGTGCCCTTCCAGTAACAAGCGTAGGACCTTAAATATTCGTTTTAGCGAAAAACTTATAGATATCAAAATTGTAGAAAATATAATATTCATATAACAAATGATGATGCAGCATTGTGGAATTATGCATTTTTCATTCTATTCTTTTTTCATCGATTATCGATTTTTAGATTCAATTTCACCAGAAAATGTCACCAGTTTTATGATATAAAAACAAGTGAACCTTGACATGTCATAATAAACAAAATGTCCACACAAGAGGTAAGCGTTCGTACTATAATTGATAAAACTATTTATCCGATAATATTATTTTAATAAATAATATAAATATTTAATTCCAGATGGAGCATATGCCGCCGGCCTCAGCACCGGCACCAGCACCGTCATCGACACCGGCATCGGCACCGGAACCAAGCCAGCAGGGGGGCAGTGTTAAAAAACGTGAGTATATTTTTTTAAACAAATAGCTAAATAATAATTTTTATATTAAAATGTAAAAATGTTTATTTGTTTTCAGCCAGAAAACGTGGCCGCCGAAGCGGATTCAAAGTGCGGCAACGCGAGGCGGAAAATCGTATAGCCCGCATATTATTTTCAACGATTCCGGTCCGTCGCGGCAGAGGCGGAGGGAGAAGATATTATTAATATAAAATTTAAAATATAAAATAAAAATTCATTCGAAAAAAACCTTGTTTTGTCTTTTTTATATTCTTCATATTATGTTTATTTAGACATGCCAATAGAGAATTATAGAAATCTCTCATCAGAAAAATATTCTCAATAGAGCTCGCTTCCATATATTAGCTCGGTGCAAACTTCCATCAGCGAGAGCCTTATATTCAATCAGTGTAAAAAATTCAAGAAAAACTCAGCACAATATTTATTGAGAATATTTTTCTGATGAGAGATTTCTATAAATCTCTATTCGGATGTCTAAATATACAAAGTGAAGCGATAAATCCATGAAATGTTCACTCCGTCTTAACTCGGTGCAAACTTCCATCAGCGCAAACCTTATAATCGATCGGTGTAATAACTTCGTAGAAAACTTTCCAAAAACATTATCAAGAAAAGCTCAGCACAATATTTATTCAAAATGTTTTTCTGGTGAGAGATTTTTATAAATCTCTATTGGCACGTCTAAATAAACAAAGTGAAGCGATAAATACAAAAAATGTTCACTCTTCGTAGATAGAAAACTTTTCAAAAACATTATTTAAGGAAAACTCAGCATAATATTTATTCAGAATGTTTTTCTGATCAGAGATTTCTATAAATCTCTATTGGCACGTCTGAATAAACAAAGTGAAGCGATAAATACAAAAAATGTTCACTCTGTCTTAACGCGGTGCAACTTCCACCAGCGCGAACCTTATAATCGATCGGTGTAATAACTTCGTAGATAGAAAAAAAGATAGAAGCTATCTTTAATGGTCATCTAATGTACACGGTTTTATACATAGTATTGTTTCAATATATCTATTGCACTTAATTTGTTATAAATACGCACACTCTTTCATGTTTTAACCTCAACTACGACATAATTCGTTTATCCACATAGCGCACTGTTTTATATACATTATTATCACTGACTCTAAAGTAAAATGTTCGAAATGAAATAAATCGTCATCACCGTTTTTAAATATCATAGGTAAAAACGTCGACGACGTATCCTTTATTTATATGTATTTACTTCGCGCACTGCTGTTTATGTCACTTTTGACATTTTTAATGTTCAAAGTGTGACGTACTATTTGACAGATCAAAATTCCCCTTCCCGACTCCCCCTTGCCGTAATCGTAGCGTGACATAGGTGAAATATATATCGCAGCCTATAGGTGTATATATCGGTTTGTAATGTAATTTTTTCACGAAAACGGCAGCGTAATATAATGAGTACGCATATATTGCCTCCACGGAACGTAATGTCAGTAGGCTTATTTGAAAGAGAAACATATAATTCCTATAAGAAATGAGGTCCAACAAACAAAGAAACTAATTAATTAGCGATCGTCGAACGATGTAATATCGATTCGTGTTCGATAAATCAAGATCCACACGGAAATAATAATTTTTCAATCGAAACATGACATTAACGCTAGTATCGCATCCTCTCACGATCGTTACAACACCTAAAGATACACTATCGTGAAACAACCATGATTTTCCGTTATAAGGAAAACAATACGACGAGGTATTAATATGACTAATGATGATGCAGCATTATCAAATTATGCATTTGTCAATCTATGTTTTTTTCATCGATTATCGATTTTTCGATCAATTCGATTCACCAAAAAATTTTCTTGTTATTATGATATAAAAACAAGTGAACCTTGACATGTTATCATAAGCAAAATGTCGGCGCAAGAGGTAAGTCCTCATACCATAATAGAAATATTCGATAATATTACTTTAATAAGTAAAAGAATATTTGAAATTCTTCTAGATGGATCAAGTTATTGAACCAGCAGCACCGGCACCAGCCTCGGTACCGGTCTCGCAGCCGACCGCACCACCGGCATCGGCGTCGACCTCGGCACCGGCCTCGACACCGGCCTCGGTACCGGCAGCGGCGGCGGCGGCGGCGGCGGTGGCGAATACGGACGGTATTCGCCAAGACGAAGGAAAAATAAAAAAACGTAAATATATTTTTTTTAACAAATTTTTGAATAATTTTTATAATTATAATAAAATGTAAAAATGTTTATTTATTTATTTTCAGCCAGAAAACGTGGCCGCCGAAGCGGTTTTTTGGTGCGGCAGCGGGAGGCGGAGTGTAGAATTGCGCGAATCCTATTTTCGACCATTCCAACTCGTCGAGGCCGAGGCCGAGGCCAATATTAAAAAAATAAAATAATATTATATTACAAAATAAATAAATTTTAAAAAATCCTTGTGTTGTTTTCTTTTTCATTCTGTTTCTGACGGCGATACCGTACTTAGCTAACTTCGTAGAAAACTTTTCAAAAACATTATCAAGAAAAGCTCAGCACAATATTTCTTCAGAATGTTTTTCTGATCAGAGATTTCTTCAAATCTCTATTGGCACGTTTAAATAAACAAAGTAAAGCGAAAAACGAAAAAATGTTCACTCCGTCTTAACACGGTGCAAACTTCCATCAGCGCGAACCTTATAATCGATCGGTATAATAACTTCGTAGATAGAAAACTTTTCAAAAACATTATTTAAGGAAAACTCAGCACAATATGTATTCAGAATGTTTTTCTGATCAGAGATTTCTATAAATCTCTATTCGGATGTCTAGATAAACAAAGTGAAGCGATACAAATAATACAAAAAATGTTCACTCTGTCTTAACGCGGTGCAACTTCCATCAGCGCGAACCTTATAATCGATCGGTGTAATAAGTTCATAAATAGAAAACTTTTCAAAAACATTATTTAAGGAAAACTCAGCATAATATTTATTCAGAATGTTTTTCTGATCAGAGATTTCTATAAATCTCTATTCGGATGTCTAAATAAATAAAGTGAAGCGATAAATACAAAAAATCTTCACTCTGTCTCAACGCGGTGCAACTTCCATCAGTGCGAACCTTATAATCGATCGGTGTAATAACTTCGTAGATAGAAAACTTTTCAAAAACATTATTTAAGGAAAACTCAGCACAATATTTATTCAGAATGTTTTTCTAATCAGAGATTTCTATAAATCTCTATTCGCATGTCTAGATAAACAAAGTGAAGCGATAAATACAAAAAATGTTCACTCTGTCTTAACGCGGTGCAACTTCCATCAGCGCGAACCTTATAATCGATGGGTGTAATAACTTCGTAGATAGAAAACTTTTCAAAAACATTATTTAAGGAAAACTCAGCATAATATTCATTCAGAATGTTTTTCTGATCAGAGATTTCTATAAATCTCTATTCGGATGTCTAAATAAACACAGTGAAGCAAAATCCAAAAAATGTTCACTCCGTCTTAACACGGTGCAAACTTCCATCAGCGCGAACCTTATAATCGATCGGTATAATAACTTCATAGATAGAAAACTTTTCAAAAACATTATCAAGAAAAGCTCAGCACAATATTTATTCAGAATGTTTTTCGGATCAGAGATTTTTATAAATCTCTATTGGCACGTCTAATTAAACGAAGTAAAGCGATAAATCCTAAAAATGTTCGCTCCGTCTCAACTCGGTGCAAACTTCCATCAGCGAGATCAGCGAGAGCCTTTCTATAAAAACTTGATAGAAAATTTCAAAAACATTATTCAAGAAATTCATTATTATATTATAAAAAGAAATAAGAAAACGGAAACCTGAAAAATTGTTGAAAATAAAGCTGTCTTTATTTAATGTACACGGTTTTATATTATACATAAATTGTTTTAATATATTTATAAATACGCACCCTTTTTCTCGACTTAACCTAAACTACGAAATAATTCGTTTATGCACATCGCGCACTGTTTTATATACATTATCTTTTCTTTATCACTGACTCTAAAATAAAATGTTCGAAATGACATAATCGTCATAGCGTTTTTTATATTTTATTTATTACTTCGCGCACTGCTGTTTACACTTTTGACATTCTTAACGTTCAAAGTGTGATGTGATGTGTGTGACGTACTATACTATTTGACACATCAAAATTCCCCTTCCCGACTCCCCCTCGCCTTAATCGTAAGCGTGACATAGGTGATATATATATCGCGGCCCATAGGTGATATATATATCGGTTTATAATTTTTTCAGGAAAACGGCAGCGTAATATTATGAGTACGCAAATATTGCCTCCACGGATCGTAATGTGAGTAGGCTCATTTGAAAGAGAAACATATCATTCCTATACTAAAGTGTCATTAGATTTTCGATTAAAGCACAAGCGTGCGAGAACGAGCGAGTTAAATTTCTGTTTGACAGATAAAAACTCCGTGTAAGAGTATAAGAGAGCGGCGCGTTGCCTTGAGCGTGAGAAGTTAGCGGGAGATTGAAATTTTTTTTTTAATTACTTGGCGTCGAGACGCTGCCGCGTCTCTAGATCTAGTGTAATTTGGAAAACTTCTTTATTTTTCCATATTCACAAAAAGTTCTACATTCAAGCAATAAATAAAATAATTTTCGTGCGACAAGTGAACGAAAAGAATGACGTTTTAAACGGTAAGTGTAATCCAGTTCTGCAATAATATTTCAAATAAGTAAAGAAGCATATAAGAAAAAAAAAAGAAAATGAATGGAAATGCAAACGAGAGAATGGGGAGATTACGAGATAATTAGATAGAATTGAGAGCGTATAGTAGGCTGCTTTAAAAAACGACATTTCTTTATTCTCGGCCGATATAAAAAACATTCAATATACTGAAGAAAAGATCCTGGCACAGTGAAACATGTTGATCTCACTTTTAAAACGTTACAGATGCTCTCTCAAATTTCGCTGCCAACCGCAGGGGACATTTGGTATTTTTATAAAAAGCTTTCCAAAAATGGAATATCGTTTTTTTTTTGGAGTGGCTTTATGTATAATGAGATCAGGAATATATGGAGGAAAATGAAAACGTTATGGAGACAATGCAAGAAGAAGAAGAGAAATAAGACAAAATACGCGAACATAGGGGGAGTGGGATTTAAAGAAATAGGAAAGTAAAAGAGAGAATAAGTGATGAAACATGAGGGAAAATCTAGAGATTAAAAATGTACGGCACCCATAATCTCAACAGAACCGAAGTAAAATGAGAATTTCGTGTCCATAGCATTTTGAAAGTAAACTGTGAATTTATTATCTTTTCATACTGAATTAATTGGTTCATTATTGTGAATGGCTTTTAATTTTTCCAACATTTTGTCGGTACTTTGAAATTCCGTTTTTTCAATTTTGTTTAAGACCGCATAAACGAAACCGCTCGTTAAGTGAATCGGAAATTTCTCACAATAAGAAATCTTTACATACGAAAAATAATCAGTAATTTGCAATTTTTTATAATTTTTCGGAAATTGATGAAAAATTTTAAAATATTGACATTTTGATAAAAATTCAAGCGCATTGAAAACATTTTCGAATTTATGTAGTAGGAAAAGAAAAGAGGTTTACGGTTCATTTTCAGAATTTATTTTTTTTACAATTTCTTAACAATTTTTTAAAATTGTTATTATTGAAAATTACTGTGCTCAGTATCTCATATACGATTGTTTTGTTTTAGATTTTTATAGGATTGCCGAGTACACGAAAGTTCTATTCTACTTCGGTTTTCTTGAGACTATGGGTTAACTGATAATGAGAGCCTCTGGAAGAATCTGAATACGAATTTTTTTATGTTATGAATTCAAATATTTTCACCCACGTTTCGAAGTTTTCGAGTTAATAATACACGTGAAAGGAATGTCAAATATCCACTAATACACTTTTTTGGGATAACGGTTTTGTTTTCTAGAGTCACGCATCTTCTAACACATTTTCGCACGGGTTTTTTTAAATGCGTGTTTTTTGCCAATTTCTCGAAATGAATTTCAATCTTGCAATGTTTTCGCGGCGAACATTACAGATATTATCGAAATATTCGTTTCTTGATACAGACATCGAAGAGAATGAACATTAGCAAACCGATCACATTGGTGCTGATGACCTAACGAACTCTGATATTGATGAGCAAGATGAGCTTCATCTTCTTGTGGCAGAGTGCGAAAAGCACGCCTTTTCGGATGGAGAATTTTTCGAAATCGATACCGAACTCTCTTCGTTCAAGGGATCTCTTTTCGGAATTTGTAAATTATGCCCATCTAAAAAGTCAATAAAAAGTTCCTTCAAGTCACCAACGAATTTCACAACTCACATTAAGGTACGTTTGAACATTCTCCAGTTCTATCATGAAAATGATTTCACCATTTCTCTCAGCTATTGACCTATGCCGCATTTATTAATTTATGCCATAATATTAAACATATTCACAGTGATCACATCCAGATGAGTATGAGATTTTCGTGGAATATAGGAAAAAGCAAAACCAAGAGCCAAAGCATCGAGATCGGGAACCTACAAGGACGACGTGCAGATTTTCACAAAAAAACTTCGAGGAAAACGTCACGAATTACATCGTTGAAAGTATGGCACCTTTAAGCACTGTGGAAAAGCCTTGTTTTAGGAAACTTTTTGATGGTGAGCTCAAATATTGTATGAGTATTGATACGTACAAATCTGCGGTTACGTAGTTATCGAGAATATTTGTACCAAATAATCTTGCGCTAATGAAAGATACAAATAATCATGTGAGTTTTTGTAACAGTTTGATCTTCTGATATTGGAATATTTCGTAATAATTTCACTCATTGCGTTAATACAGATTTAAACATAAAGAAATGCAGTAAGTCATTGAAGCATATCTCGAGAAACACGTTGTGCAGGCGGATCGAAAGTCTGTACGAAGGGAAAATGCAAGAAATTTGCGTCAATCTCGAAAAAGATGCAATTTATGTCTGCACCACAGCAGACATATGGACTTCCAGATGCCGCAGATTTATCGGTGTTACAGCACACTGGGTGAGGCATGATTTTAAACAATGATGGTCAATAGCTTCGTTCTCGCCCGTCTGCAGAAGTTACAATTGCATGAGAGCCGTTGACACATGGCATTTGGTTCTCAAATTGCAGATTGATGCAACGTCACAGATACGAAAATCCGTTGCCATAGCGTGTCGAAGGATTTCTGGAACACACTCAGCGGAAAGAATAGCAGATGTTTTGACGGAAATTCATGCATCTTTCGGATTAGATGCAGGGAAAATTGTAGCGACTGTTACAGATAATGGATCGAATTTTGTAAAAGTCTTCCGTGAGTTTGGTGTAAATTTACCAAACAGTTCTCTATGCGGTCAGTGTCAACACGTATCAACACATATTATAAATAATATATCCTGATACAGTTAACATAGTTTAGAACTCCTGTCTGCGTAATTAATCATTATATTGTAATAATTTATGGAGATAAACACCGATTTCGATGAGAACGAATCAATGGGTGTTGATCTCCTTGCCACAACAAATTCAAGTCCAGGCGGCTCTATCGAGGAAATCGATGAAGCTTTTTATGAAGAGGTTGATTCCCTTCGTTCATTACTGCCGAAGCATCTCCGTTGTGCTAGTCATACGTTGCATTTGATTGCCGCTGTTGACATTTTGAAAATTATCAAGTCCTCGCAGTATCTTTCCTCTATAAACTTCGGTGTTTTCGAAAAATGTACAGCTATATGGAGCGCTCTTCGTTCACCGAAATCAAACGAAATTGTTAAGGAGAATCTCGGCGTCACCTTGCCTCGGCCTGTTGCTACACGCTGGAATTCTTTATACGATGCTTTGGCGCGAATTTTAGCTTTAAAATAACAGATACTCGAGGTAAGCCCGAATATTGGAATTTCAAATATATTGAGCGAAATCGATTTCAGATACCTCGAGGAATATTTGAGAATTTTGAAACCGTTAGCGGAGACAATCGACCTATTGCATTCTTGTTCTTCTGATTTTTTCGATCTGTCTGAAATGCGAGAATGACGTAACGAGGCTTCTCGAGTTGCGTCGATGTTTTCACGGACCAAACGTGTTTCGAGGTGGCCGGTAATAGTGGATGTTCTTATAGTTCCCACGTGCGGAAACTCATGGAAATCGGTGGATCCTTGGCTATGTACTTCAAAAGTTGAATTTTCCGCTGATCCGAAACTGTCACGTATGGCACGAGCCATTCAATCTTTTGCAGAACGAGTTTGAAATTCTGATCGGCTGTCTGTACAACGGCATCATTGTCGGTCTTTGATCGCGATAGGATGAGCTCGTGTTTAGCATTTATCACGATTTTTCGATAATCCTCAGTGAAGCCCAGCAGCATGCTCAGCGGTATTCATATGTCGAAATTACCCGCAGCATATCTACGATTTGTTTCGTTTCCTCGACGTCGAGCCATCCGGTGCTCTCCAGCATGCTGCTTTTACTCGGGCTCATCGACGAGTAGCCCTTAATCGGACTCGTGAGACCAACGTTTTTGCTTCGATCGATCTCGATGGCATTGAGCTCGTAACATATTTCCTCGAACGAATAGCAAATAGCGTTATTGATGAGGCTCGTGGCAAGGGTCGGTGTGCCATCGTTTTTCATCAATTTTCCGCACATATGTAAGGAGCTGTGACTCGGTAGTATGCAGAGATCTTGATGCTGAATGGAGATGCGGATTTCATCGCTGTTGTTGAAGGTTGCAGATGCATACAGATGATGAGCATGGATCTCACAATGTGTGATTCATCGAAGATGACGGGGTTCTGAATATTAACTATTTCCTCCTCCATTGTACACAGCATATGGCCAAAGCGCGGAACAAAAATTTATGTCTCACACGTTTTTTTCGCGAATTTTTAGGCTTAGACTCTGCAGGAACAACACGTTTTGAGGTGTTAACGCTCTGCGCGTTGATCGACGACTGTCCATCGCAAGGCCATGCCAGTTTATTAAGAATTCTGTTGTAAACTATGCCCATTACGATTTTGTATGCAAACAAATCGTAATAACTTCACCGCGAAAATTGACTATATCACCGTCCTGATCGACTATCTGAAGTCTGCAGTCTATCGTCTGCTCGTGATCGGCAGATAAATCACATGTGCCGGTACTTCGATGATTATGTAACCAGGTGGGACTGTTGGGAAAAACTCGTGAATCGTGTGTACTTTTCGCTCGTTGATATAAGCTCCCGTGGTGATGTTGCACTCAACTCGCAGGGCGTTAACTTTGAGAATGGCTACCGGTAGATCGGATTTGTGTCTTTTATCTGCACTCAGATTACGCGGTGTAATTCCCAACAAGCGTCCGATAGAATCATTAGGTATAAAATTTATTTCGCGATTACACTTGATTTCACTACGCAAAGTATTATTATTGGGTTTTATATTGAGAATAATATCTTTACGCGACAACTCCGACTGTACGTATTTCTCAATATCTTCAATCTCGTAGCTGCCCGTAGGTATCGTTAATATCTCATCTCCAACGTAAAGTTTATTACTTTGAAAGTCGATGTTAGGAATGGAATTGAAGGTTAGCAATTCGTTGAGACCGAGGCTATAATTTTTGTGAGGTGAGAGCTCGATCGGTGGAAAGTATTGCGCCTCGAGTATGGACGAAGTTCCCGATATCGTTAATGTGAAACTATCATCCATGATGGTTAATTAACGACTGACCTCTCTGTTTTACCCTGTACGTTTATATAACGCATATTTTTCACCAAAATCCAATTGATCGCAGAGAAACTTCAAGCACAAATGACCGCACTCGATTGTATCATAGTCTTGGTATCTCTCGTAGTTGTAATTCACGCAACCGAAACCGAAATATCTCACGAGTTCGGATGGTGGTCAAAGGTTGCCAAAACTATCGAAATAATTAATCCTTTTTTCAAATTTTTTGTACGCAACCCAATATGTACCACGACCGATATTCTCATCCAAATTCACAATTGCTGTATCGTATTTCAGCGGTCCGCTCTTCGGCAGTTTATCCCGCATGTAAACACCTCGAAAATGTCGAATGTTCATGATTCGTGCGTATTTACGGAGATCCGCGTCGTTGAGCGGTCGATGCGGTAGCTTCAATTCACGTTTTTTGGAGCTATATGAAGACCCAATCCCTGCTTGTATGGTTTAAGATGTAAACCTTTGCCCAATGCAATAGCTTCGATCGTTCGATTGTGTCGTTTGTGTTCGTCCAATTCTCGTTTAGCCGCCTGAGCAGCGTTAACAGCTTTCGCTATACTCGCCGCACCACCGGCCAACGTTCCGATAGCGCTGAGCCCCAGGAAAATCGGCACGAGAAACGGCAAGAAACCACCGATCTTTTTCGGCACGCGTATAACACGAGGAGCGCGCATTTTACATCCTGCTACTCTTTTCGCCACGCTCCGAGCACCCTTGAGAGCGGATCCGATTAGTGCTCTCGAATCACTGCTGCGAATCATCGTTGCTCGTGCTGCTGCGACAACTTTTTTGAAACTTGGCTTGACCCCCATACCGAATTTCCTTTTAACCTTTATGATATTAGCTATACTCAAGGCGCTCACTTTCTCGCCCAAGCTGGCGTCTCTGGCGAATACACGTTTCCATGCTTCCTTGGTCAGCACCTTGTCAGCCGCCTGTCGCGCCGCAATATTCTCCCGATTTTTTGCATACGCGATATCGTGTTCTTTGCAAGCCGCGTCAAGCGGATTAACGCCAGGATCGCCTCGCGCAAGCCGCTCAGACAATTTTGTGCCAGGCCCGCAATATTGATATCCCGGTATGTGTAACTCGAATGGAAGTTTATTAATCAAATCGTTGACGACTCCTTTTCCACGTTTTTTGTTTTTTGCGCCAACGATCATGCTCCGCGTGACAGTTTTCAATGCCCGCGATATCTTTATTTACACTGTTTCTTCTTATCACCAACTGCACCGTATCGCCCCGGATCAACTTCTCCCGTAAATGGCGTACTTCCTCTAATGTTAGGATTAGAATAGTGACGATCGGCAAATTTCTTCAAACTTTCAGTTATAGGATTTTTCGGCTCGTCTTGTTTCGGCATTTTCCTCATATGTTCATGAAATGGGAAAACATTCTCAACGGAGATATCAATCGTTATAAGCATACTACTTATACCTATTTCCATCAGTCACGGTCAAGATGAGTTCACAGATGGGACTATTGCCTGTAATAAATTTCGATGAATTTACGCGAGCGGAGAAGAGACAAAAACGTCATGGTGATTTGCTGCCTGATACTATTCGTGCTGTGTTTTGCGGTCCATCAAATTGCGGCAAAACCAACGCTTTGCTCTCGCTCATAATACATCTCAATGGACTGAGATTTGAGAACATTTACCTCTATTCAAAATCGTTGAAACAACCAAAGTATAAATTGCTCGGACGATTGCTCGAACCGGTGAACGAGGTCGAATATCATCCGTTCAAAGAGCACGAACAAATCGTGTCACCTAGCGACGCGCCACCTCACTCGATAATCGTCTTTGACGATGTAGCGTGCGAGAAACAAGACAATATGAGGGCCTTTTCTTCCATGGGAAGACGCGAAATTGTCGACTTCTTCTATCTTTGTCAGACGTATGCTCGCATTCCTAAGCATCTCGTAAGAGATAATACTAACTTTCTTATTTTATTCAAACAGGATGATATGAATTTGAAACATGTGTATAACAAATGATCGTTATACACATGTTTCAAAGAGTCAACACGGAAATGACTTTATTCGCAATTCAAGAGCATTTGGTCAGAATGTTGGAATTCTGATAAATATGGATTTATCACGATCAACAAGGATAGAGAAGTGGACAAGGGTAGATACCGACGGGGTTTTGATACTTTTCTCACCATTAAATGACTTTGTTGTATCTAACAATCAGCAGTATCATCAGCGTGGCTATAGCGACAACATGGAGCATAAAAAAGAGCGAGATGTGTTGCATCAGCTTGTTCGAGCGAGCGAAGCGATTAGAAAAAAACATCGTATGATGAAAGCAGCAGGATGATGCCGAACTCATGAGGCGGAAAGTTTTTAAACCTATGGTCACACCACTGGAAACGTTTATACGGAATGTGGACCATCCAATCAAGGAGGAAGTAAAAAAAGAAGAAAAAGTGATGATTCGTTCGGAAAGGAAGATTTAAAAAAAATTGATACGTCTTATGATGATGATGTCTTCTTCAAATCAAGATATGACACGAGTATGGATGAGAGTGATAATGATGACACATCGGCCCGCAACGTTGACCAATTAATCAGCGAATATATCGTGTTATTACAAACAAATCGAAAAACGAATTTCGATGTTTTTTACGGTGTTCGACTTCTCGCCAATGATAAACTAAAAATTGGTGATTCATCGATAAACTTTGATTCACCGATGATTCACCTGAGAGATCGAGAGTTTGTAAAAACTATTGGATTAATCGAGCTATTGTTCAAGAAAGTTCGCGATATCGAGACTATCACGGAGGATGATGTAAAAAATTATGAAGATATCGTAATTACAACGAACGCTCATAAAAAGTTTTACAGAGCCGGTGAAGCGATACGAAGGGATAATACTTAGAAAGTCAAAACATATTGCAAAAATCGCATGGAGAAAACATATTGGCGGAGGTATCCATTAAGTTGTTAAAAAAAAACCAAATTCGATTATGTTTACTGGGATGATCCTAATGAATTGGTCGATCGTTTACGTTTACTCGTAGCATCTCAAACAGCCGGCAATTTGTCTTATTCGAACGAAATTGTATCAATCATTGAAGAATTACGCGAGGCTGGAATTATTCATTAAAACGATTCTCACCAAAATCTTGTTGCACATTCGCAAGATGAGTGTTGACGTGCTTGGACGTCAATTGCAGCCAAAAAGTAGAAGTCGAAATGTTCGCGGACCTCGAGGCAAATGAATCCAAGATTACTCGCGATGGACAATACGATATTCATAAAAAACGTTTGTGTAATTTAAGTGATCCGATAGACGAGAATGATGCGATTTCAGTGAGAGTGATGCGAAGCCCAATGCAACAATGAGTACGTCAGATACATCATGTTACATCTTCTCTACAGGGGGATATTGATAATCATGACATGATGATTGTTACGTCGCAGGTCGAGAGACGAGCGAGATGACGGGTGAAACGCACGGATCAACACCCTTTGTTTGGCCAAGTGGGAGCTCAGCCGGGACAAGGAGGCCAAATCTAACGCGCGAAATAATTGAAACAAGAAAAACACTTTCAGGTAAAAAGAGATAAACGTTATTTATTTGGTAACGAAACGAACGTTGAGACGTAGCGGGTTTTTACACGTTTGAATATATTTATTTTAAAAGGTTACATATTTTATTTTGATTTTAACATATTTAATTAAATTTTACATTATTGTTTTTTTTTCATTCGTTATCAGGGTCTGAAGAAAGGACCTCTACGGTGTCGGCATCCGATTCGGATGTATGCATCGGAAAGGGTACGTATGGTCTGGGAAAAGGGTCGCCACGCAATTCAGGAGGAATTTCCTCAGGGGCCGGGATGAGGCGACGGTACGGTGGTTGTCGGTCCGTGGATGATGATGATGATGGTGCAGGTGGGGGTTGAGACTAGACCTCTTCCGCGGTTACTACTGAATAGTGGGTTGGCCGGAAGGGAGTGACCGCGTTGACCGGGCGAGAAGGAGACGGGTCGAGATTGCCTTTCCGGGTAGGGGTGTTATTCCCACGAGGATCGACCCGGACAACCCCCCTTAAAATAGCCTCTTCGCGCCTGTGTTTGAAATTTTAGCCGGCTCTCTTTTGCGGCATCTATTTAAAAAAACAACCGTTCTTATACATTTCGTGTCACTGAGAAAATTTGTCCAAACAGGGAGATAAAGTCGTGCAGGAGATTGATGCACTCCAACTAACCTTCCGTTCTTGATGGAACTTCTCGTCGACTTCCTCGCCCAGTGCAGGGTTACAGCACCGCTCGCGAGGAACAGGAAAAGATGGATGGCTGCCCTCTATAATGGTGTAATATAAATTTAAAATAAAATTGTATTTTTCTCAAAAATATTTAAGACTGTCAGGAATTAATTCACCATCCAAAAGGGGGGACCAGTGCAAGGTGACCTGCACCAGTGCTCTCCTTATCAAGCACGGTTGAATTTTGTAAATATAAATATAAGCAAATTTACGAATAAGATTTATTTGTCTGTAAAAATATTAATTTACCATCCAAAAAGGGGGGACCAGTGCAAAGTTATATGCACCGGTACTCTCCTTATCGAGAATGGTTGAATTTTTGTAATTATAATTTTCTCAAAATATTTCAATTACATAAAAATTTATGGGGATTAATTCAACATTCAAAAAGAGGGACCAGTGCAAAGTTACAAGCACCAGTACTCTCCTTGTCATGAATGGTTCAATAATTTATAGTTATAATTTTCTTGAAAATATTTTAATTGAATAAACATTTATGGGGATTAATTCACCATCCAAAAAAGGGGACCAGTGCAAAGTTACATGCACCAGTACTCTCCTTGTCATGAATGGTTGAATTATTTGCAATAATGAAAATAAATAAATTTACGAATAACTCGTTTAAAATTTATCTCTCTGGAAAAATATTTTAAACTGTGAGAAATTGATTCACCACACAAAAAGGGGGACCAGTGCAAAGTTACATGCACCAGTACTCTCCTTATCGAGAATGATTGAATTTTTGCAAATATCAAAAATAATAAAAACTTCATGAATGACTCGATTCACGGGGTCTTAACACAGGGCCCAGTGCACGGTTACGTGCACCGGACTTCCTGTCAGTGCCAAAACAGTTTATTGTACACCGAAAACCCACGATAAAGCGAGTACATTCGTTTTTGAAATTAGGTTTGTTCTGCTGTAAACGAGGCCCAGTGCAATGTAACGTGCACCGATACACTCGCCAATGCATATGGCAGAGTTTCCATATACAACAACAGACCGTACCCAATTTACCAATTTATTTTTAATAATTTATTTTATTTTCAGATCCAATTTATTTTATTTTCACATGTGATTTATTTTATTTTCAGATATAATTCATTCTATTTTTAGATTTAATTTATTTCTATTCGGGCTTCTAAATGACTTTTGATTTTCAGGTGGACTGTCCCGATGTCGATGCCCGAGGAAGGATCACGGATAAGTATGATGTGAATTGATTTTTCCTCTTAAAGAATTTTTATACACCATTCCCTTTTTATTTTCAGGTAACGATTGGAGCACGCAATGATCCGGGAATATTTCCGGAACAAATACGAATTTCACCGGTATTATTATTTTAATTTCAACAATAAAAATTTGAGCATGTGTAGGGTAGATTTAAAAGAAAGGCCTGTGTCCTGCGTTTGCAATACAGTTAACAGGTCCTTCTGCAAGGAGGACGACCGCTGTCGTGCAAGTAAAAGCACCAAGAGCAGCCTCGCTCCAATGGGAGGAGAGTTAACGGGTTACATACAGTTAGAAGGCTTTAAAAAGACGGATTTTCAAGAATTTTTTTCGCGCAGACTATTCAATTTATTAATTTGAAAATTGGTGTACATATTATAATAACCTTATAATATATTAACATATTTTTTATTTGTCAAAATAATCATCGCGAATGTTGCTATCGCCGATCTCCTAGAGCTCCGCAAAAAAACCAATTTTGCGGTGATCACGATATCTCTGGACCGGATTATCTGAAATGAAAAAACCAAATAAATTTCGTTAATATAATACATTATCTAGTATTTAATCGAAGGAATTAGCGAAAAAATAATTTTTGACAAAATGGCGACTTCTCAAAATGAAAGACTCGATTTTGAACGAAAATTTAAGCCTTAAATTGTTTATAAAATGGAAAATATTTATCGGAGAAAAAAAATCTTCGATTAATTACTAAAAAATCTAGTTAAAAAGGTTGTGTTAAAATTTGAGACTGATCGGTTTAGCCGTTTTCGAGAAATCTTGATCACCGATTTTGAAAACATAGTTTTGAGAAAAACGCGTTTAAAGTTTCAAAAGCGTTTTACATGTGGTGAATTTTTTTTTTTTTCAACTTACATGGAGTCATCTATTCCAGGGCCATATAATAATCCGTTCGCATCGTTGGCAGCTTCTAATAATTCGATTTGATGCTGTCTGCGAGCCATTCTTCCCTCTCTGGTGCTCTCGTGTGATCTCAGGTCGGAGATCTTGATGCGCTGCGCATCTTCTTTATCTGTATATGAATGCGCATTGGACCCAAGTGAGACGCCCATTGCATTCATATAATATAAAAGGGCAGCTGTCCCTTCATTGAAGATGCCAGCAGCTATATATGCAGCCATTTCCACCGTTTTTGATCCGGCTGGAAGTACTTTTGGAGAGATCTTCCACACCAGTTGGTTATAGCTTTCATTATTGTTTTGGGTGAAACCACCCACACATCTTTCCAATAATTTTTCATTGCTGAGATCTTCATAAATGGGCCTCAGGGCCTCAGCAACTTCTTGTGGAAATGGCTGATAATCATGCTTATAAACTGATAAGTTATCAGCAGCTGCTGCCCGCTGCCAAGAGCACCATGAGTCCAATCCGATCGGACACTTTGCGTGTTGTTGATTTTCGTCTGTCGAGCAGGAATGATAAAATGTGGCCCAGATTGCATTACTCATATTCTCAACCGAATCACAATTTCTCCTAATTGCTAAGCCATAATAAACTGTCAACTTGTCGATCATTTTTGCTGTCAGCTTGCCTTTTCCACCGAGAGTTTTTTTTTGTATTTTTTTTCCATCCTTTTTTTCCACCGTTTCCACTTTCTTTTTCACACAATTTCGGAGTCGCGTTCCCATTCTCTTCTGTACGTCTCCAATACATTCCTTCTTCACGACTTCTTGATCATCGGATGGGGCAGCTTTCAAAATCCCGGAGTACGTTTTAGAATCACCGTCTCCAATGTAATTTCTGTACTGCACTCCGAATTTTTCCACTGAACGCTTGAATAGGTCGATCACTGCATCAACTTCCATTTTTCCAGAAGAACCTGAATGATTACAACTGCAATCATCTTGATGGTTTTCATACCATTGTTGATATTCTTCACTATCAAGTTTGCTTTTCCAAGTTTCGCATTGTTTGCAATAGGCACTTTTCACGAGGATATCAATTACTTTCCCAGAATAATATCCGATCAATGATGTCACTCCATACAAGGAAGTATATCCTCGCTTTTTCCAAGTTCCATCGCCGGACACGGTAAGCTTTGCAGATTTTTCGTCACCTTGGTGTTCAGCAGTCAAGTTTTTTTCTTCATGGCAAGCATGCTGAAAAAGTTTGTCGGTTGCTGTTTTCACACAGGACTGTATATTCTCCATAATTAAATCGTAGGTGGGCTGTGTTAGGAAAGCGGGCATGTCCATTAATCCACAAAATTTTGCAGCACCTTTTAACCCTAATCCAAGAACTCTCATGACAAACAAAAAACGCCGATTTATCTCATAAGAATGCTCGATAAAAGGACTAGAATTTATGCTACGAGATGGACACTGATCGCACAACAAAACAATTTTAAACCCGAGTCCTCGTTCAGAAGCAGTTTCAAATTTCACATTTCCGTTACAGGTTTTGCACTGCACAAATTCGGAGATGGCCGCGAAAACAGTAATAAAATTCAAAATTCGGTACTCAACGAACGGATCACGCGGCACCAAGATTTCCTCCTGCATTCTCATTTTTTTGCAGAGGCACTGAAACTGGACTCATCCGTTTCAGCTGTTTTCGGATTGAAAACATTCTTTCGTTTCTTCGCTCTTGACTTGTACACTTTCGTTGATTTTCTAAGTTCTCTGCTAGATTTCATTTTCACGATATTATCGAAGGCACAAGTACACTGACACGACTTTACTGTTAGGCTTCTCTGCTGAGACTGACGACTACTTTTCAAATTTTGGCAACTGAGAAACATACAATAGAAAATGACAAAGGAAAGAGAGTAGGATAGACAAGGAAAGAAGGGACAGCGCCTCAGGTAGGCAGCTGGCGCGCCGGTCCCCGACTGTGAGACGCGCCTCCCTAACGGGCCTTCATAAATGTGTCTATAACTTCGAAAATATTCGTCTGATTGACATAAAATTTTGAGTGTGTATGCTCAAATATATGTATATTCAGAAAATACAAAAAAAAAAAAAACGATTTTTTGAAAATTACAAGTGTATGTAAGCCCTTAAACGGTCCTCTGTCGGAGGGAACAACGCTGTCGTGCACGTAGATGCACCAAGAGCAGGCTCACCTGGTCTTTAGAGGATCGCTTATTCGGTTTCACAGTTTCAAACTTTATTATTGTAACAAAAAAAACACGATATTTAAAATATAATAAAATGGTGGAATATGCCAATATGCGAGAGGACAAATCGAGAAAAAGTCCTGTATCCCGCGTTTGCAATACGGTTAACAAGACCTTCCGCAAAGAGGGTGACCGCTGTCGTGCAAGTAGATGCACCAAGAGCAGCCTCGCTCTTATGGGAGGAAAGTTATACGCCCTTCTGTCGGAGGGAACACCGCTGTCGTGCACGTAGATGCACCAAGAGCAGGCTCGCCTGGTCTTTAGAAGGTCGCTAACTTAATTTCGCACATTCACAATTCCACTGTATTTTATTATTCAATTGAACGGGGTAATTAACACATTTGCCCCACAAAAACTCTATACAGCCTGTCCCAAAAGGGTCGAAGGATCTCTGAAGGGGTGGTAGATCTCGAAATTCTGAATCGAAAAGTCCTCAGCGGCTTTTCGATCCGTTGCACCCCTGATGAGTTATTAATAATTATTGACAGCCAATAATACGCGTAGGCTGGGCGGCGCGTAGTGGTGTGCGTGTGACGGTGTGCCCGGCCGCAGCGCGAGAGGCAGGGCTACGCCGCGCGACGTGAACGTGTGTGTATGCATGGGTGTGATGGCTCAAGCTAGGCAGCACGCGTTGATTGTATTAAAGAACGCGAAAACAATAAGTAGCGTCCCGCGATGAAACATTTTTGTAAGAAATGGATGATAAATGAATGAAATGAATTCATGCGGAATTGTAAATTCTTCATGGAAAGCGAAATCTCTACTGAAAAAGTTGAAGTTCCATTTATTTATTTACTTAGACTAAAAATAAATATCAGCTTGCCGTTTTCTGATACGATATTTTTTCATTATTGATTGAAAATAAAAAAAAAATTATACGCATTAATGGACGAATTTCACGCATGCTAAGTAATTTATTATCATGATTGTCCGACTAAGTTAATTGATGAGTGATATAATCAACTCGATCAATGACTCTATCTCCTTATATCTCGAACGAATCATCTCGAGATAATTGAATTTAAGGTGTTTATCAAGAGGGAAATTGCGAATATCCTGAGAGGTAAAGATTTTCAAAACTCTCGACACGGAGAAATAGAAATTTCAACACTTCAGTCTGCGAATATTTCACAAAATGTATATAGTTTCAACAAATCATAATTTGCAGACATTTTTAGGGTTGAGGAGAGGATAAAATCCTCTCCTCAAAAATTCAAGCATGCCTTCGAACGGTGAGTATGTATACATGTAAAAAATGTTTCAAAAATATTTTTTTTGCAATGATCCATTATCATTTATTGTTATTTGTGTTATGTAATTATTATACAACACAAAAAATGTCAGCACAAAGATTTCAACACAACATATCCGAATTATTTTTTTCGGGATCCTCGGAGGTGTCGGGTGCATTTTTATAACGTTTGAATCTTTCTATTGTTCTGAATTCTATTTAAATGCACAACAAACGTTGGAAAAAAATTATTCTAATAATTGCTGAAACACTGCTATGAATTTTTGACATTTTTCAATTTTTAGTCTTATAGTTTTAGCAGTTCGTTGTAATTTTTTTTTTTATTTTTACATAATAATTTTTTTTTAACGATTGTTGTGAATTCTAATAAATTTATGAACACAATTTTGTTTGCCGTGCAGATGTTTGTGAAGTATTATGTATTTCGAAGGATTCAAAAGTTATAAAAATACACCTGACACCTCCGAGGATCCCGAAGAATAATAATTACGAGATGTTGTGTTGAAATTTTTGTACTGACGTTGTTTGTGTTGTGAAATAATTACACAACACGAATAACAGTAAATGATGATCAATCATTGCAAAAAAATGTAAAGGCTCTTTCAACAAGGACGGGTCGATGTTAAAATTGAATAAAACAAGATGTGTGTGAGATATTAACGAATTTTTTTTTTATCTGAAAGGCCCATTTATGCCATTATGAATAACATCGTTCAAATGTCCGCCGCGGCTTCGTATGGTGGCACGAATCCGAGAGGTCCAATTTTCAATGACTGCTGCATAGATCCGGCTGAATCTAAGCGATGGCCATTTTGATAATAAAGTTTTATCATTTGCACATGCTGCTCAACCGTGTAACTTGCCATGGTGATTTGGCATCAGTGGGTGAATAAGAAAAAACTGATTTGACAGATGCCGCCAAAACAAAATGACCGCCACAAATTATTATCGACCCGCTCTATTTGAAAGACCATATATTTCTAATATTTTTTCATGTACATACTCACCGTTTAAACGGATGCTTGGAATTTTAAGGAGAGGATTTCATCCTCTCTTCAACCCTAAAAATGTCTGCAAATTATGATTTGTTGAAACTAACGCATTCTGTGAAATATTCACAGACTGAAGTGTTGAAATTTCTATTTCTCCGTGTCGAGAGTTTTGAAAATCTTTACCTCTCAGGATATTCGCAATTTCCCTCTTGAGAAACACCTTAAATTCAATTAATTCGAGACGATTTGTTCGAAAAGTAAGGAGAGAGAGTCATTGATCGAGTTGATTATATCACTCATCAACTAACTTAGTCGGACAATCATGTAAATAAATTAATTAGCATGCGTAAAATTCGACCATTCATGCGTATCATTTTTTTTTGTTTTCAATGAATAATGTTAAAATATCGTATGAGAAAACGCGAAGCTGATGTTTATTTTTAGTTTAAGTAAATAAATAATTGGAATTTTAACGTCTTCAGTAGAGATTTCGCTTTCCATTAAGGATTTACAATTCCGCATGAATTCATTTCATTCATTTATCATCCATTTCTTACAAAAATGTTTCATCGCGGGGCGCTACTTATTGTTTTCGCGTTCTTTTTCAATACAATCAACGCGTGCTGCCTAGCCTGGGCCCTCACACCCATGCACACACACATGTCCACGTCGCGCGGCGTAGACCTGCCTCTCGCGGTGCGACCGAACACACCGTTACAGGCACACCACCACGCGCCGCCCAGCCCACGCGTATTATTGGCTGTCATTAATTATTAATAACTCATCAGGGGTGCATCGAATCGAAAAACCGCTGAGGACTTTTCGATTCAGAATTTCGAGATCTACCACCCCTTCACAGATCCTTCGACCTTTTTGGGACAGGCTGTATAGTTCACGTTTCACACACTCGAAATGTATTAAGGCATCTTCCCACTTTAAGCGCCTCAAAAATAGGCTGTTTTTGCGATTTTTTTTCGAGGATTTTTGCTTAAAATTATGGGATAAAACGGATCCTATGTAATAAACACATCTTTCAAGTACATGAAAAAATTTTTTTTTAATTTTTTTAAACAATTATTATAATACATCAGTAGCATCGAAAAACCCGTGTAAAAATGTTATGGTCGTGGCTTGTTGATGGTATCTCCGAGACGGGTCGTCTGAAACAAAAAAATAAAACTGTTTTAGATTCAGTATGTCAGTGGCTACAGCGCATATCATCAGATTTTTGATATTCGCGAAAATAACAAAATGGCGCACGTTTTTCGAAAAAGTAAAAAAAAACCACGATTTTTTTGCAGTTTTTTGTAAAAAAAAAATTCTTAAAATCAAAATTTCAAAAATCTGATGATATGCGCTATAGCCATAACTATGAAGCATATGTCATTCAAATTTCATGACAATCGGCCGGATAGTTTCCGAAATTTCATCAACAAAGCACCGAAAAACCTTGTTTTGAGATAACTGCGTTTAAAGTTTTGGTTGCAGAAAAATCATGAAAAAACCTTACCTCGGGTTAATCAGCGATGCCTGCTCCATACAATGGACCTTCCGATTCTTCGTAGAAGGTGTGTTCGTCCAAAATAGCTTCCCTTCGTCTCGACCTAGTCTCTTTTGAAGCGTTAGAGCTGCGGCGGTTCCCTACGCGTACGCGATCACTGTCGCGTTTCTCGGCGTATTGAACGGCGATAGGGCCTAGTTTGACACCCATCACCTCCAAAATTTTTAAAACAGGTTGTAGCCCTTCGTTATGCCGCTGTTTGGCAAGCAATTTCCACGGTTTTTCTTCCCGTAAAAACGTGTTTCGGCGCCATTGCCCAGACACAGCTGTTGAAACACTCGTTGTTATTTTGGGTATTTCCTCCGAGGCATCGTTCCAGTAACTCGTCCTTCGTCAGTTCTTCATAGATCGGTTTCAAAACCTCTTGAACATCATCAGCTAGAGCAGGAGGATGTTTAAAAGTTTCTATCTGATTGTTTTTCACTGCTTTCTTGTACTTGCACCATGAGTCTGAACAATAAGTATGCTGTGGGTTGCTGTCGGTTGAAATTTTATGATAGTATCCTGCCCAGATCTCCCTGCGCATATCTTCGACAGAATTCAGGTTTCTTCGAATTGCCAATGAGTAATTTGTTGATAATTCTGTCATCAATTTTATTGTTAAATCTTGGGTTTTTACGACAGGAACTTTTTTTATAACAACTTTTTTTTTTTTTACTACAACTTTCTTGGCTGCTTTTTTCTTTGGTGAAGGTTTTTCAGCGTCTTTCTTTGCAGCTTTTCTCTTTTGTGTAAGAATTTTCTTAGCGTCCTTAGCACGCTTGAAAATTCTTTTCGCAACGTGTAATACGCACTCCAACTTCTTAACCACAAAGTCTTCACCATACGGTGCTGTATCGAACAATATTTTAAAAGTTTTAGTGTCGCCATCACCGATGTAAAAACCGTAGTGCACAGCAAATTTTTCGAGTGATCGCAAAAACATCTCACATATACCGTCAACCTCCATTTTTCCAGAACTACCTGAATGATTAGCACTACAAACTAGTTTGTGCTTTTCATACCACTGTGCATATTCGATCGTGTCTTTCATACCTTTTTTCGATTCACAGCTTTTGCAGTGACTCGACTTCACAACGACGTCTGCAATTTTTTTACTGTGTTTATATATTAATGACACGATTCCAATAAGAGAAGAAAATCCTCTTTTCTGCCAGGAACCGTCACCTGAAACGGTTAAAACGTCTTCAGGTTCTCCGTGTTGAGCGTTCAACAGTTTTTCTTCTTTGACAGACTTGCTCGTCACTATATCGAACACACTTTGCACTGCGATGGCGATCGAATTGAGTATTTGATAATAAACGGTGGAATTGATTCCATGTCCCAGTTCCATGAGCCCACAAAACGTATTGATACCACTCAATCCAACACCAATCAAACGCATAACGTACACTAAACGACGATTGATTTCGTACCCAGTTGAGATTAATGGGCATGAGTTAATATATTTTTCTCCGCAATCACAAGTCACACAAATTTTGAAACCGAGTCCTCGCTGACCGTACTTTGTAAAAGAAACATCTTTGTTACAAACTTTACACTTCACATATTGTTGTAATGTGGAAAAAACAAGAAAAAACTGAATAATACTATATCCAGCCGTTTGATCGATGTGTACATCGAAACTTGTATCGTCCGATTTTTTTAATTTTGCTGCACTCGCACTAGCATGACTCGTATCTGCTTCAGACTGGTGTGGAAGCACTCCACGAAATTTTCTTTTTTTAGATTTCGAACTTGGACGTCGCCACGTGGCACTTTGTTGCGAAGTCTTTTTATCCATTATAACAATCCTGAGCGCAGAGATGTTGCCGTTACGAAGTTTCAAATTAGACTGATGAAATAACAGTTTAGCATCGTTGCCGAGTGATTTTCTTTTGAAAAATGCACGTGTTAAGGTCTTATTACATGAGTATAGACCCGAAAACAGAATATACCTAAGCAAGGGGTACTACATTAACAAAAGAACACGGCTATTCAATTGTATAGAGTCAGATATACAGGGACCGTCCGAGCGGCGTGAAAGGGATCGCCGGGTACTCTCAGGTAGTCACCTAACGGTCGCCAAAAAATGTAGTTAGACTCGTCCGATCTTTATGAAATTTCGAGATGACATTTTTGAAGATATGTACTTTCAAAATTAAAAAAAAAAAAAAATCGATTTTTTTAAATTTCCAAAGTGAGAAGACGCCTTAAAAGAAATAAAGTGACACTTGGGAAATATTTGTAGGATAATTCCTAGTAGAAAAATTCCTTAAGTTCTCTCCAGAATCTTAGTGAATAAGAGTAATAAGAATAAAATTATTCGTACATACACCTTCCGGCTTTTAGCCTGTTGCATGGCTTTACAATGTCTTACGGTACTATAAGAGAGTATATTAAGATATACAGTGGTATTGAGAGTGGTTATATAATGTAATACTTGGCTTCGCAATGCCTTAGAGTGATTATTAAATGTATTATGTGGCTTGCGGTGCCTTAGGGTGGTTTTAATTTGTATTATTAGCGACACAGAGCCTTTAGGGTGGTTTTGATATAATAATATGGAGCTCAGGTGCTCAAAAAATATTTTAGCAGGCCTAAGACTATTTTAGAGAGGCCCCTGGTGTCCCGGGGGGCCTTTACAACGTTCAAATAAAAAATTGTTATTTATCTCGGTTATCGCTAACAATATCGGGAATGTTGCAAACCATAACGTCTCAACTTTTTATGCCCTCCCGTTAGACAGGTCACACTATGGGGCTATCCCTATTATTAACGAAGTATAATCAAACAAAGTAAAATTTGGAAGAAATCTGGAAACCTGATATCTCGCTTGTTTGCAGAGCTACAGAAAAAAGTTATTCATATTTTCGACTTGGTTTTTGACGCTGGATTTTTAGGTAATTTTTGCAAACCTGTAGCATTGTTATTAACAATGTTATGTTGTAAATTCACCGAATATTATGCTTTTTACCGATATTTTTTGATAGTAATAATACATGCTTGAGAAATCAAGTGATTTTGGATCTTTAGGGGGTCCCTTAGACCTTAGGATGTTAGAAAAAATTATTTGAAAAAATCAAAAATGAAAAAAAAATAAAAAAAATTATAGAGCCTTTGCTGAGTTGTCATTATGTACAGGTGGAGTGCTCAGGACGTAACACAACCACCGACGCACCCACGTAACGGCACTCTCGGCCCGTGCCATTGTGGCGAGCTCAACGACTGGAGGGAAATCGACGGCGGCGACGGCGGGCCGGTGAACGATTTTCCGGCACGCGACCTTTTCGCGAGGAAGGGCCCACACGCCTCCTCCGTTCAGTGGCTTTCGCGATACCAGAGGCCACGAATTACGACCTCGATGCCTAAAGCCGGGACTACGGCGGCCAGAGGCGGTGGGCTCCTCAAATCGTTCAGCCCGAAAAAATCACTATCACCGGTGTCCACTAAATGCACCTCGAAATAATCAGCGCTATCGTCGCAGCTAATGATTTCGCCGCGCATGACTGCACCATGGCGGTACACCACGCACGACGCACCGACGATAGCGGGTTCTCGCTGCAAAAACTGACCCGTCTGCTCCTCCTCATAATGCGCCCTTATCAGGTCCTGGAGAGCCTGATAGGCAGCCTCCACGGCCGTTGTGCATAGAAAAAGGGCGCATCCACTCAAAACATTCATGATGCGATAAAACTGATTCACCTCCAAAAGATTATTGAATCGCGGATACATTTTGACGCGCGTGATTGTGCTCGCTCGGGACGCTGAAAACTGCTGAGGAAAATTCTGTGCTCTGTAGCGACAGAGCACAAAAACACTTGAACATATGATGCGGTCAAAGGTTGGCTGGATGCATGGCGTATTGGTAGAAAAATATATACAAAGGTTCGAGAACGTCTAAGATAAAAAAAGGGATATAGAGAAATGGTTTACGTTGGCCGGTTTATGCTAGCCTCTCTAAATAAGTTATAGACGTTTTACCCGGCCTCCTCTCCGATCGTCTATACTTTACGACATTTGTGGCTAAGCAACGACACGTGCCGAACAGCTTGGATGAATTTTCAAAACGTATAAGAGTATTTCCTTGAGCGATTGAAATGTGCATTGGCTGTAATGAAGTTTATGGCATGCAATAAATATGCTTTTTTCGGGGTTAATGTACAATCTTTACTTTTATAAAAATGTACACTTTCTAAAGGTGATAGCAACGATGAATTTCATGCGTAAAAATTACATCACCCTTTGTTCATGCGGAGCGGAGGAGGAGGAGTAGAGCAGTGAAGCGATAAGCGCTCTTTTAAGATGCTGCTGTTACGTCCTGAGCATTCCACCTGTACATTATAACAACTCAGCATGAGCTCTATAATTTTTTTCATTTTTTATTTACTTACTTTTATTTTTTCAAATAATTTTTTCTAACACTCTAAGGTCTAAGGGACCCCCTGAGGATCCAAAATCGCTTGATTTCTCAAGCATTTATTATCACTATCAAAAAATATCGGTAAAATGCATGATATTCCGTAAATTTACAACATGACATTGTTAATAACAATGCTACAGGTTTGCAAAAATGACCACAAAATCCAGCGTCAAAAGCCAAGTCAAAAAGATTTATAACTTTTTTCTGTAGTTCTGCAAACAAGCGAGATATCAGCTTTCCAGATTTCTTCAAAATTTTACTTTGTTTGATTATACTTCGTTAATAATAGGGATAGCCCCATAGTGTGACCTGTTTAACGAAAGGGCATAAAAAGTGGAGACGTTATGGTTTGCAACATTCCAGGTATTGTTAACGATAACCGAGATAAATAACAAGTTTTATTTTAACGTTGTAAAGGCCCCCCGGGAGACCAGGGGCCTCCCTAAAATAGTCTTAGGCCTGCTAAAACATTTTTTGAGCACCTGAGCACCATATTATTATATCATAACCACCCTAAAGGCACTGTGATGGCATATAATACATATTAAACCCACCCTAAGGCACCGCAAGCCACATAATACATTTTATAATCACCCTAAGGCATTGCGAAACCAAGTATTACATTATATAAACACCCTAAATACCACTATCAGGGTGACATGTTAAGGGTGGCCACCCCCTTTTATTTCGCCCCTCATAAAGATAATCGGATGGGTCGCGGGTTATTTTTGAAGGGAATTTTCCGAACTTTTCGATAACAAATACGGCGTTCATCGGAAAATAATAGGTTTTGCAGGACGAAAGTGGCCACGACGAAAATAATGTGAAAACATATTTTTTTCTGATAGGAATAAAGTAGACTTTTTTCCGAATATGGGACACACTCAAACATTTTTTTTTGAGTATCGCATCATCGAGGAAAGTTATGTCAAAATTAGGTGTTATAATACCAATTTAAACTTATCTGAACGAAACGATGGAATCGAATGAACAGGGCTGCAGTGTTTTGTCTCAAAGTCGGTTTGTCTTTTGCGCTCAAGTTCACTCTCCCAATGTTAATTTTGTATCTGTCAGTGTGAAATGCCAAGAAGGTTATTTAAGAAATGTCAGGTTATTGACAAATATGCCGTCAACGAGCAGACGACGCAGCAATTCACTCTCGTGCCGCTCGTTCAATTCCGTTGTTTCGTTCAGTCAAATTCAAATTTGTTCGATAACGCGCATTTTTTATATAACTTTTCTCAATGATGCAATACTCAAAAAAAAATTTTCGCGTATGTCCCGTATTCGGAATAAAGTCTACTTTATTCCTATCAGAAAAAAATGTGTTTTCACATCATTTTCGTAGTGGCCACTTTTGTGCTACAAAACCTATCATTTTCCGATGAACGCTGTATTTTTTATCGGAAAGTTCAGAAAATTTCCTTCAAAAATCACCCGCGACTCATCCGATTATCTTTACGGATGGCAAAATAAAAGGGGGTGGCTACCCTTAATATGTCACCCATATACTCTCTCATAGTACCATAAGACATTGTAAAGCTATGCAACAGGCTAAAAGCCGAGAGGCTTATGTACGAATAATCTTATTCTTATCACTCTTATTCACTAAGATCCCAAAGAGGACTCAGAGAAATTTTTCTCATATCATATAAGTCTGTAAGAAGAACAGAGAGGTACAGACACACGTGGCAATGATACCTATCCATTCCATAAGAAGGAAAAGGACAGCTAAAAACGCATGATAACGGACGGTCACCAAAGCTAAGCGTTAGATATCTCCAGACTATACACCCTGAAGTCCAGACTAAACATCCTGACAGAGGATCGAGATCGACACACGAGCCGCTGACCATCCCGACCGGTTCAACATAGCCACGCGCCGCTGACCATCCCCACCAGTCATCAAAATCCCACGCGCAAAATTTCAACCATATATCAGTGAAGCCAGATCGCGTGCAAAACTTACCCTCTCTCTAGTCCCCTACGCGCCCATCACACAATCAGAGAAGCGCGTGTCCGTGAGCAAGCGACGCTCGGACGGCGTCGGAAAGAGCCGAGCGCGGTCGAGAAACTTCGACCGCGGCTTCGGCAGCTACACCCATACATGGGGACGCTGAGCACGTTCATGTGGCGCGTAAGAGGACTAGAGAGAGGGTAGCCTCTACACGCGGTCTGGCTGCTGGCTTCTGGCTGCACGGCTCGCGCGTGACGTCACCCGACGGCCCGCGCGAGTTCTTCTAATAAATTGCTCCCGCTTCACTCACACCCGTCCTAATGCCAAATGCATTATAATCCCTATAAATAAGCGGAAATATATTTATATTACTAATATTATATTAATTCTCATACTTTTATCGAGGGATAAAGCAACAAAAGAGCAAACGAATACAAGCCAATCATCTATCCGGCCGCGAATAACAAGTACGAGAATGTGCATCTGTTCCTCAAGTGATTAGGTGGTCCAGTCGGTAGCGTGCCTGACTACGGTCCGAAGGGGCGCGGGATCGATCCCCGCTCTAAGTACTTTTTTTTATTTTTTATTTTTTTGGCGAATTGTTCATTCGTGACACACGCTCATTGAAATAACAACAATTTTGTAATCGTATGATAATACATCTAAAATTTAGATGTATTATTTGTGACGTTGCGTCACAGGTCGCCCCGACCTGCCCCTCGTAAGTCCACCACGCACGTCCCCCCATTCCCTTCCCTCGCGATTTTCCCCCTTGAGATCCCCGTAATAGCTTAAGTCGTCCAAATGTCGCGAAATTCAGAAAATGTGAGTAGTTTTAGTTACGTTTAAGTTTCGTAATAATATCGCCGTTAATGCGCCCAAAACAGCACCAAAAGCGTCGTTCTCGCTTCCCCCCCCCCTCTCCCCCCTTATTCCCCCCCAAAGCGCAGCATCAGCGGTGGACCGCAGCCCGTGAGCAGATCATCGCCGAAGCGGACCCTATCTCGTCGTCTCCACCCCGGGGGTGCATCAAAGTATCGGCGGAGGACCTTGCTTCCCCGCCCCAGCGATCGTCGCTGAACCCCGTCAGAACACGGAGGAGAAGGCCCATCCTCCGTGGACATATCGAACCTGGGGCAACCGAGCCGCGCCACCATCACCGGCCGGCAACACCGTGGCAGACCCAGATGAATGCATCGACCCCCGGGGTCGGAATATCCCACGACATCTTGTTCCCGCGGCGTACCTTTGGAGGATCTACAATCGACGCAGAGTCACCGTGCTGCCATCCCTCCCCCGTTCCAAGTATCACCTATTAGAAATTTCTCCCATCCTCCGTAACAGCCCCCCCAAAAATCTCTCCCACTTTCCGTAATTGCGTGAAGAACCCGGAAGCCGCAAGCGAGCTCTTGACTTACGAGCGAGGCGTTAAACCGCGCGTATAGTCATTTTTTTTTTTCTTGCGTTTAATTTTTTTTTCTCTTTTGCGATATTGCGATAATTCCCTTTGCGTGCCCCCTTGGGCTTCCTAAAGTCGGTTTTATTTCTTTAGTGAGTGAGTGAGAGAGTGAGTGAGGTAGAGGATTTGTGAAGAAAGTGATTGTTATTGAGAGTGTGAGGAAAGCGAGGCGGACCGAGGATAACCCAGCGTGAGTTTTTTTCTATTCTCTCTTTACCGGTCCGAAATTATTAGTTAGTTATTGCGTTGCGAGTGGCCCCGAGGCCCACGTTTTTTTGTTTTGCCGATTTCCCTGCGTTCCCCTTTGCGTGTGCGTGGTGCTTTCCCTGCGTTCCCGGTTTTCCCTGCGTTCCCTATTCTTCCCCTCGCCCCCTCGTGACCTTGCCCTTACCTGCCTTCCCAACCCCCGTCGTTATTTCGCGTTTGAGAGCCCTGTTTCTTTGGTATTTTCTCTGTTAGTCATTATTACGTTCTTTTTCTCTTTTTGCATTCGTTGACTCGGCGGTCGAGAGTAAGAGGCGTCATAGCGTTCGGGAACCTAGCCCCTGAGATCCCCCCCCTTTCCCCCCGTCACCCCGTCGCGTAGTTTACAGTACATTTTCTTTTTTTTTTTTGCTTTTGTGTTTTTGTTCCTCGAAATCGTTGCGAGATCGGCGATAAACTCGCTGGCGCCCAAACCGTGGTTTTCTCTTTCTTTTTTTCTATAATATAGAATATATCTCGTTTTTTCTTTTACTCCTTTCAGTTATTTTCCTTATTTTTTTTTGTTGCTCATTCCCGGTATTGTTTCGTCTTTCCCCGAAAAAGGCGTCACATATTATACTATACTTCGCTTACGATTGATACGATAATAATACATCTAAAATTTAGATGTATTATTATATTATACTTCGCTTACGATTGATACGATAATAATACATCTAAAGTTTAGATGTATTATTATATTATACTTCATCATATTTCCATACTTTCTCTATTTATACAAACTTTTATCAAGCAATAAAACATTATCCCCGAAAACAAGTCATCATCATCCATCCGGCCGCGAATCACAAGTACCAGAAGATGCACTAACTCTACAAGCAATGGGATGGTCCCGTGGTAGCGCGTCGGACTCCGGACCACAAGGGCGTGGGATCGATTCCCAGACTCAATATTTTTTTTTTTTTTTTTTTTTTTTTTATGGGGCGAGTATTTGTAAAACACGCTAAAATAAATTGCAAAATAATATATATATCACATTCGTCAAGTGGCGAAGTAGGCAAAACACTGAAAAATCAAAGCGTCAGTGCTGAATGTCGAAGTATTTTAACCTTTTCCGATGTCGAAGTTTTAACGCTTGAAGAATTGTTTTGTTGTTGTTTTTTTTTACTTACATGATTACATTCGGTGGTTTCGTACAAAAAGAAGGGAAATCCACATTTAAAACTTTAAAAAGTAAAAAATGTACACCAAGTAATAAAAATAGAAGTTTTCATCGAAAAGTATTTTTTTCAAATGGTGTGAAACAAAACAACAACAAAACAATTCTTCAAGCTCTAAAACTTTGACATCGGAAAAGGTTAAAATACTTCGACATTCAGCACTGACGCTTTGATTTTTCGGTGTTTTGCCTACTTCGCCACTTGACGAATGTGATATATATATTATTTTGCAATTTATTTTAGCGTGTTTTACAAATGAACAACTCGCCCCATAAAAAAAAAAAAAAAAAAAATATTGAGCGTGGGAATCGATCCCACGCCCTTGCGGTCCGGAGTCCGACGCGCTACCACGGGACCATCCCATTGCTTGTAGAGTTAGTGCATCTTCTGGTACTTGTGATTCGCGGCCGGATGGATGATGATGACTTGTTTTCGGGGATAATGTTTTATTGCTTGATAAAAGTTTGTATAAATAGAGAAAGTATGGAAATATGATGAAGTATAATATAATAATACATCTAAACTTTAGATGTATTATTATCGTATCAATCGTAAGCGAAGTATAATACAATAATACATCTAAATTTTAGATGTATTATTATCGTATCAATCGTAAGCGAAGTATAGTATAATAATACATCTAAATTTTAGATGTATTATCATACGATTACAAAATTGTTGTTATTTCAATGAGCGTGTGTCACGAATGAACAATTCGCCAAAAAAATAAAAAAAAAGTACTTAGAGCGGGGATCGATCCCGCGCCCGTTCGGACCGTAGTCAGGCACGCTACCGACTGGACCATCTAATCACTTGAGGAACAGATGCACATTCTCGTACTTGTTATTCGCGGCCGGATAGATG